>VYZX01006014.1:0-21962 GCA_013401335.1 Brachypteracias leptosomus | reverse complement strand
AGATCATCAAGTCCAACTGTTAATCCATCACTTCCCAGACACCACTAAACCATGCCCCTAAGCACCGTAACTACAAATCTTTTAAATACCTCCAGAGATGGTGACTCCACCACTGCCCTGGGCAGACTGTTCCAGTGCTTGACAACCCTTTTGGGGAAGAAATTTTTCCTAATATCCAACCTAAACTTCTCCTGGTGCAACAACAACAGCTATCAGCCTAGGAAAGAGTAAGAATAGTGCACATGTGTACAATAGTACTCTGTAATACTGTCTTGGCCTCCAAATATTTTGAGATTAGGGATTTCCTAATCCTGATGTGGCTTCTGCCTGCTTAGTTAAATGTAACAATTTTCTTTTTCACATTCTTCTCAAGTTTTCCATTTTGGCCCATGTAAGTCTAGCTTCACAGCTTACTTTGGCAAAAACTTCTACAGATCTATATGCTACGTAAAGGACCACATTCTTCTGTTTAAATTTGGCTCTTCCTGGCTTTATGTGATATTCCTGGAGTGTTGGAGGAGAAGCTCTGTTCTTTCCATTGCACAGAACATAATTGCTTTGTAGGCAAACCAGAAAGCCTCTGCAGAAATATCTAGAGAAAAATGGTTCATATCTCATGAAGTTTACTGCCCAAATCTAATCAAACTAAGTTTTCAATCTTTCTGGAGTTTTATTTGTGCATCATCATATGAAGGATTGCTTGTGATAAATACTGTGTTAATCTTACACTTGAAAAAACAAACAGGAAAAAAAAAAAGGTATTTCAACTGCTATACATTTTTTGGTCTATTTTCCTGGAAAAATAGATATTTTAAAATCTAATCATCAGTTTAAATGAGCCACACTTCGAGAACTTTTTAAGAAGATAGTCATATAGCACATATATTATAGTTATTCTTAATCTCATGTACAGGACTTCTCTGAATCGGTATCCCTGTCAAAAGGGATCATTAAACAAATCCTAGTATTCTTCCTGAACTCAGAGCTGATGGCTATTGTATACATATACAGTCACCAATATAACTAAATAACAGTCTTAGTATATTGCAAAAATCTCGAAAAGCAGTAACAAACCACTCAATTGTGTTTTTTTCCCATTAAATGATTGCCCTTTTGCTTATAGTCTTTACAGAATAAAATAACAACTTAAAAACTGCTACTTTATCTGGATATAGGTAGCAGTAAATAAACATATACCTTCACTAATCCAAAAAAATGCAAGGCAGTTGTTATTTAAATATAAAGTACTCTCTAGAGGTCTTTTACTTGCATAGCTATATTTTTTATCTCTACTTAAAATTGATAAAAGTTGCACCATGAGATGAATGCTTAGCAAATACTAGTCTTGGATTATTTTTTTTTCTGTAGCATTTGCATATAAAAAGTTCTAGGTTCTATAATTTTATATTACCTTCTCTGAAATCCTCTTTCCTTGTGTACATTCCATGGAACTAGCCCTAGTATTGACTTCAGGTCTGAATTTTCTCACTTTTAGAGACCAGTTCCTCTATTACTGTGGCAGGCACAAGTAATGAAATCTATCCATTACACTTTCTATACCTGTTGCCATAGGACACAAAGACTTACAAAACCTTGGCTGGAATGTGTGCATCCTTGTTTTAAATACACACATAGATATCTTTCTAATTGTACTTGTACTTTCTGCTTTCATAAGAAAGACTCAATTTCTGTAATTGCCTGGAACCTACGTATGTAAAATCTTCTTTTTCCATGTCAAATCCTTACCTCTTTCCCTTCATTTTGTCTGATTCTTTTATTATTCATTATTCTTTCACCTGGAATATTGTTGTGAAGGTTAGGCAAAGACGTCACTCAAATTTCATTCTTCTCCTAAGAAGGGTTACTTGGTTTTCCTGGAGCAATAAACAGCTAAATATTACAGGTGCAGAGCAGTGGAAAACACACTGCTTCAGCATTCTGGGCCAACTGAACTATTCTTCACTCTTACACCAGTGAGTTCACAAGAAAATTTTGAATAATTACTGTATAACTTTGAATAATTAATGTTCTAGCTCTCGCCTGTAGTACATTGTATTGGTCCTCAGAAAATGGCTGGAAGAGATATTAGTATGAAATTTTGAAAGCTTGTATGTGGCCTAACGAAACTTATCTTTGATTTTAAAGAGATCAAGTAGAAAAGATAACCCCTAAATTTAAGGATTAAATTGAAGATAACTCTAATGTTTAAAGTCTTCAGCTTAAGTAAGAACGGATAACAAGCAACCATGCAGAAAATTGGCATAGATTTTGTATATTCTCTTTTCCATGTGTGTGTTTGATTCAGTCCCATTATAAATTGTATCTGTTTCACATATTCAGGACAGGACTAGATCAAGAAACATTCGTTAAAAAAACCCATACTTTATGTGGGAATGCTTTTTCTTTGTTACACAAAACTCTGAAGAAATTTTCCAAATGTTTAGCTTTATTAGATCCATAGTTTTACCACATTTTAACTAAACACAATCAGAAAACCAAGTATATAAAAGCCAATCTTCATAATGAATATCTTAAATTAAAAATAATTTTAAAAAACATCTATTCCTGTGGTGATATTTTATGAAAGGATCAGAGTTCAAATTTGGTACTATAAGAATACATTTTATTCCAATGCTGAAAAACATTCACATTTACAATTGCCATGCCACATGTAGTAGACAACACTTGTCTGTTATGTTCCAAACACAATCATATTATTCAAGACATAATTTTAGATGTTTTCAAACATTCTGGTTACTGACATATTCCCTCCAATATTCCCTGATTGAATAAAGACTTGAAATCCTGCCCTGAAGTAAGGGCAATCTGAACACAAAGTTTTATTGTTTTGCTGAATTAATCTGTAGAATATTCAAAAGTAAGCTGATATTTTTATTTTTTTTTTAATTGCTCAATCTGGTCCAATGTGAAATCCTGCTCTAAGAAACTGTCAAGAAAACATTGGATCAATAAGGGTGAAAAATATTTATTTTGTAAAATTGTGTAATTCATAAAGTATGTCTATTGTTTTTTTCTCATCTATGCAATGTAACAATTATTCTACTGTTTTTACTAACCATCACCATCAGCTTGTAAGACTTTTCCATACACAATCTAGTTGCTCTCCCTCACATGTCTCCCCTTAGACCTTAGTACATGAACCTTTAACCATGTTGACCACAACTTTGTGGCGTAAGTAATGTCACTGAGTTAAATGCCTATTAATAATAAGAGTTTGTATGGGCATACCTTGATTCCAATTAAAGAAATCATCTCTCTATAAAAGCAGTAAGGCACACAGTAACAATTCCTAAATATTTTATTATGAAGGCATTATTGTGTTTTATCAGTATCTGGAGTCAAAACATAAAGCATCAAAGTGTAGAGTCTGGTTCTTTTAATAACAAAACTTCTAATGACTTGACTGGACCATTTTTTTATGGCTGAGCCATCTCTATTGGTAGTGGTACTCAAAGCTGATATATTTATCCTTTCTATGGCTATCTCTTTGTTGCCTATTTTATTTAGATTTAACAATACAATACTCACTGTTGACATTTAAATTGTCCTAAAATTGGAATATACACAAGTATATGTGTGTGTTTAAGGTCATAGTTTCCATTTTCCTTTGTCACTGGTAAAATAAAAAAAAAATCAAACTAATCTCATGCATAAATGAATTCTTGTGTATGATTTTGGTATCTAGGAAACTATTGAGAAACACATATCTTGAATCAGTTGTACACAATAATATACCTTTTATAATAAATCTCTATTAGTACATCAGATACAGCTAACAAACATACTTTTTCATGTAAGGATCTATTCGTGTCAACATCCAAAACTGTGCAGCTATAGAAAAAAGCACATATAATAACAAATTTTTACTTCCCCACTAATTCAGCACTAATATATACACATACTAATCACTACAGATCCTAATTTTCATCTCTATTCTGTATATGATTAGGAAGATTAAAACTGGAGCAGATATGGCACTGGACATATTGACAGGCAGTTTAGGCTTTCTTCTTAGTACTTTCATGGACCTACTTCATGCTTATGGGCAAATCACTTATTTTCTCCAGGCCTCTATTTTCCTTCCTGCTCACATTATGTCTTCTGTTTCATGCCATGAAATCTTTAAAAATCATCTCTTCTTGTGTTTGTATAGAGAAAAAACAAATGTGGCTCTGATTATAAAATCATCCTTAAACATAATTTTTCTAGAATAACCTCTCTCATAAAATTTGTGGGTATCAATATTGGTGATTATGTTGATTCTTAAAGATTCTGTAGAATAGGATTAAGTTGCTCTATGTTCTTCAATCACTTTGTCAACACTTTTCTAAGAGAGCTTGTTAAGATAACGATATTGGACGTATTTCATAAAATATATATTTTGTTTTCAATTACATTTCTATTGAAACTTACTTCCTTCTAGATTGTTATTGTCCTTATTATGAAGATAATTGCATTCTCTTTCATTGTTAAATTCAGTTATTAAAATTAGTGATTAAAAACTTGATTTTCAAGTCTTTTTAATCTGAACTTCCTTTTTTGGTCCAACATTTGAGCCTTGCAGATTTTATTCTAACAAGCATGCTTCAGCCATCATTCACATCTGTTCTAAGCTTAAACTATTGCATACTATTAATCAAGTTTGCAGCCTGTAGCCATTTCTGATTTAGCCTTTTTTTTAGCTAATATGTTATTTAGTAAGGCATACAGTTCACTGCTCTGGTGTCATCAGAAATTTTAATTTTTCTTTCTTTGGAAAATGCAAGTCTTGAAAATACTTACATATAAAAAAAATTCATACAACTCTTTCATCACTGAGTTTTTATTTTCTATCATGTGCACTGAGCTTTTTGGGTGAGAACATAAGGCTTCTGTAAAAGGTCAGTACAACGGCTCAGATGCAGACTTTCATTTTCAAACAGATGTACTGAGCTTTTACCAGTTTCCAGGAAATTATCTACTCTTCCTTTTATCTTTATATTTAGGGAATTATGGATGTAATCCAAACTACATTGGAGTCAATGCCCCCTCTATGAGGCAGTTGCAAGGAATTAACCCAGTGGTCTAATAGGTCTTTTCCATTTCTAATTACCATACTCCTGTGAACTCCAGTCCCATGGTGAGGTCTACCAGATAATCTCTAAAAGGTCTAAATAGCTGTAAGCTATTATTTTTCTTGAAAACAAGAGCTTGTGACATTTAAACTCACAGTAGTATATCACTATGACAACACTGGCATGTTCTCTCTGCTGTATCCAAGTTTCAGTGAAACAAATAGATCAAAAACTGCCTCTGATTTATTTACTTAATTAGTCAGTGCAACATTATCATAATCCATACTGAGACACTCCTGCATACTTTATTAATCTCAAATCGATGGCCCTTTGTCCCTATGTCAGTTGTGCACCTTTCATCCTCCCAGTAGGATCAGCATTTGATGAGAAAAGTACTTCAGTGTTTTCTGAAAGGCTAGGAAAGGTATTTCTAACGTTGCCTATTTGCTCTTCCAAGCATGTGAATTAGTTCACAGCACACAAGAGTCTTAACAATCCTTTCTGGCTATTCAGAGATGCTTTGTATAAACAACAAATTTTTTTTCTTTAACCCTCCTGTCATTTCTGTAATGAGAAGAACAAATAAGGGGAATGCAATGACAACTAAAATTTGCAAGTGCCACTCTGTAGCAAAGAAACTTAATAATTTTCTTCTCTTGAGTCTAGAGAACAAAGAGTAGATAACTGAAAATCAAATGTCCTTTAACTCAGGCCAGATACAGGGCAGATACAGCAAGGGAATTCTTGTATTAAAATATTGATACATTAGTAACATGATTGAAACTTTTACATATAACATTTATCATTATTGTTGCCCTGTCCAGAAATAAATTACATTACCAATCCAAACGAGAACTATGAAAAGCACACATTGAGTCTTATTTTTCCTTTCCCTACAAGGGTGTTCACAGTGGGCTTGATATTTTTGGATGCTGAAAGACTTTCATGTCTTGCTCCTGCTACAGAGAGTAAAATGCTCAAGGCTACATGGGCAGTACTGAAAGAAAAATATTATTTCTATTCTATTCAACCAGTTTTATTAATAGATAGCTGTCAAATAAAAAACATTTAAGATTGGAATATAGTATTAATGGATTCAGAAAATTTAGTACATCACAAGATAAAAATAATTATTTGTGAAGATGAATTATTTTCACCAGAGAAGGTAATCTGTTAATGTGTGACTCTGTTAGTTGTGCTCCACATAAAATAACTTTGCAAAACTGTATAGTCTCCTTGAGGTAGTTTGGTACTCTAGAGAGGGATAGCACACATCATATTTACTTGCCAATTCAGGATACATGAGTAAAAAGATCCTTTGTCTTCTACTAATTTTTTATTTTTTTTTCAATCAAAAGGATGTTTTCCCAATGCATAGTATTTACTGCCACAAGCTAACTGATAGTTAAATGTCTGGGGATAGATCGTACCCAATGCAGATATGCAACTCCTATGAGACTAGTAAAGAACTGTAACTATTCATCAGCAAGAGTAGTCTCTTTTCTCATCCTTCATGAGTGATTTACCAAAGCTGATGCATTTGCCCTTGGCGGACAGCTGGACTGTGATGTGTTCTACAACCTGGTCCATTTGTAATCTACACTGCAATTGTGTTTAATGTTGCTTCTCCACTGGTTATATACAGTTATTATCCATTTATTCCCTTTTCTCTGTCCCCAACAAATTAAGAACAACGCTATTCCTATTGCAATGCTAGTGTGTCTTTGATGGTTACAGTAGAGATACATGCAATGAAAAGAGATGCAACTTGAGTCACTTGCTGCTGTTGTAAATATTCCATAAGTCAAAGTAACACTTTTTCACCAATACTGACGTGACTGCACGTTACTACCTTGTCTCCATTTAAGGCTCAGGGCAACCCCCCACAGAGCAGAATATGTTTCACCCCTCTTCCCCCTCCCCTCTTCCCTCCCAGGGGTGGAAGAAAGGCCTCACACAAAGTTGGAAAATTAAGATTACAACTTTTAACAGGGAGTAACAAAAGGAATATCAAAGGAAGGGAAATATACAGAGGTATTAAGGGAAGGTATAAATACAAATATATACAACATCGATCCTCGGATGTTGTTGGATTCCTCCCGAGCCACGTGGAGTTGTAGCAGCCACAGAGATGTTCGGAGCCAGCAGCAATCCCAGCGAGAAGGGGGCGAGCAAAACTTCCTGTGTCCTTTTACATAGTGTGGCAGGAAAGGGAGTGGAATAGCTGCTCCACCTGTCCCTCCCCTTCCCCAAACCTTAAACCACAACATACCTGCTCTGACGATAATTAATGAATCATGCCTAAATTAGATCAGAATTGAAAAACACATCAGAATTTGTATGCCTTACTCACTTTTCATTCCACATTTTTTGTGAACAGATGAATCTAAGATCACAAGGCAATATATGGAAGAACTGACAACGGGCATGCTCATGCTGATGTACACAGAATGGTAGGGGTTAGCAACGGCCTCTGAGGATCATACAGTCCAACATGGCCAGAGGAGGTTCACCTAAAGCAGGATGCACAGTAACACATCCAGGAGAGTTTTGGAAGTCTCCAGAGAAGGAGACTCCACAAGCTCTCTTGGCAGTCTGTTCCAGTGCTCCATCACCCTTACAGTAAGGAAGTTTTTCCTTCTGTTAGGATGGAACTTCCTGTGTTCTAGTTTGTACCCATTGCACCTTGACCTATCACTGGGCACCACTGAAAAGAGTCTGGCCCCAGCCTCTTGAAGTCTGGCCTTTAGATATTTATAAACATTGACAAGATCCCCTCCCAGCCTTCTCTTCTCCAGGCTAAATAGACCCAAGTCTCCCAGCCTTTCAAAGTTAGAGAGATGATCCATTCCCCTACATATATCCTTGTGTAGGCAGCTGTTTTGTTTTTTTGGAAAATAGTTTTTTATTGATGCTTAGTCTACATGGCATATCTTTGCTATGCATCAGCTAGCAGAATGCCACTGATTGTACTCAATGATAATGGTGAGTTTAACAACTCCTTGCCCATTGCAAAAGAATAAGCGGTTGCTGGAACTTGTAGCTGAGGCTGGTTGCTCATAAAATTACGTGGAGGGATTGTAAGCTTTACCCTGGCCTTGTACTAACTTAAGTGGGAAATTAGCCATTTAAATTCAAATAGGTTTCACAATTTATATAGGATGAACTTACCACATAATTTTCAACAGAACAAAATGTGCTCTGTTTTCCTAGAATGGAAGAGAAGGCTTCCTGGAATGCTGGAAACCTGGAAGAACTCTTTATAACTCTGTTACTACTGTCAAAAAGCAGCAACTGAAAATCTATATAAAGTAAATGGTCGGTTTTCATACTATCTGTATAAGAGAATCCATGGTGAATGACTTCAGAATGTCTTAAATGTTCAATAACAATAGAAAAAGCTGAGTGGGATGCCCTTTGAAATAAATCAAAGTCCATTCTCAAATATAAATATATTCTTGGAGAAAATTGTCATGCATTCCTTCCAGAACAGGACTTCTAAGGGTAAAACATATTCAGTCCAAGAGTCATTCCAACTGCTTTTTTAGACCATTTTGTTGCAGTATCCAAGGAAAAGCAAAGATAGATACAGTACTGTTTTGCCACCTAATATCCTGCAATTTATTCAATCCAAACATAAACATTTGCTCTGGACTGATGTCTTGGCAACATTTGCTGACTGGACCAAATAAGACATGCTTGCTAATGGTTCAGAGTCAGGTTATTTTGCCCATTCTTTCCACTTTAGGGTGGCTCTTTTACGCCAGAGAATGGTAATTAAGTGCCAACACTTGCTATCCAATCTGAGATAATAAATTAATACTGTTCCATCATCACTTTTTGTTTCCTTTTTTTCTTTCTTTTACCTTGTAACACAAAATAGATAGCTAAGCAGTTCCCTTTCACAGGCCAGAGTTACATACAAACAAGTCTTGCAAGATGGGGAATTTAGTTCAGCTTAAGCTGGCACTTAAAACACAACATGTGCTCTTGTTCACATATATAGGACACAATACTGTGTGGAATCCTAAGCACCTATTGTCATGAAAGTTGAGGGTGCTTAGCTCTTTGCCTTTCAAAAATCCTTAAGGGATTCCATTAGCTTCAATCAAGTTCTGTATTTAGATGAGTATTACAAACTGGAGTCAATAAGGCTCCAGTTCAAAGACCACTTAAGTAATTGCTAGTGTTAGCATTGAATTTTAATTGGATTTGGACTGCTGCCTAAGAGATGAATCTACAGAAATATGTTCATTTAAAGTGTATTTTCCAGCTGTCAATTTTTGCTTTATCCTTTTTTCATATGTCAAAAGTTTAACCCTTGAACTCCATACGTTTTGGGTGGTTTTGCATTAATTTTTATTCTGAGCGTGCCAAATTGTGCCCATTACTTGGTCTGAATACTTGACCCAGTAAGACTGAATGGGTGACCATGCTTGAGTTCACTCGTGGTTATTTATAAGCTATGGTTAGTAGGGGAGTAAAAACATGTTATCTTACACCTCACAGTTTTGTGCTTATATGTATGTCATTCCACCCAACAACTTTGCTGATGTTAAAAAGCAGCCAACATCTAGACCAGAAGTGGGCACTGGCTTTCCAAACAGACTAGCTGGCCTGCTTTTATTTCCTTCCCTGATCCCACTGAGCGCTCCGTGTGTACTTTTGTAGTATGAACCAAACCAAACCAACTTTCTGTTTGTTTTAGAGTAATCCTCTGTTTTACCTATTTGAACTCTCCTTCACTATGACATTTCAGATGCTTAGACTCATCGGCTGCTGAGTAGCTCCAGCCTGTTCTTTTTATGTGTCTTGGTGAGGATGATAGGTTCTGTGTGGTACAGCTACATGGAGAACAAAATCATACAAAATCATTACGAGTGGTCTGGCTCACATAACCCAAGGAGAAAACAGAGGCCATCTCTCTCATGGTTCAGTCTAATCTCTTATCAGCTCTAATGCCAAGTTAAAAAAAAAATAATTACAAACACTAGTAGGTAGCCTACTCACATATGAGACACAGCAAAACACTCCTGGAAAAAAATTACAATGTATATAAGACACCTCACATCTTTTTCTTATTCTGTAGCTGCTACTGACAGGAAACAATCACTGAAAAGTTGTTCTTATACAATCACTGCACTTATTTTTAAGAATTAGCTGCACTTCAGCAACTTCCTTCCAGATAGGAGCTTCCATCTCAGTTATTGAAATGTTAGCTGTAGTATCAAGCCAAGGCATTTTATGTGCCAGCAGTAGATTTCTGTAGATTCCTAATAGCTGAAGGACTTAAATCTAAAACTCTTAAAAATACAATTACTAAGAAAATTATAGGTTTTAGTAAGTTCCTTGCTTTCAATGAGCACTAGTCATCGGAAGTAAAGCTTAGTACATAACTCAAAATGAACAGAACAAATGAAATAAAATAACTTTTTTTTTTCCTGGCAGAAAATGCTGCTTTATCAAAGCCACTTTTGCAAGTAAACATAATGTTAGATCACTTCTTAGTAAACTCACAGGACTCAGCAAGGCTTTTAATGTGTCTTTATGTTTTACTGTGTCTTTATGCCCATACTGATCACCCTTGATGTTAGGACCACTAGGAACGCATAAAGTCACATAGGACTTGAATAGGCTGTGTAAGGTTCACCTGAGTAAGAAATAATCATCTTCTATGTGGAATGCTAGAAAAGAATGTGTAACTTTGGTTTTAGATTTTACAGATACTGAGTGACAAAAGAATAATGAGGTTTCAAGCCTGGAATTCAAATTCAAAGCTTAAGAGTAGCAAGAAAGATTTCATCTATCCCACCCAGTTTATTCATTATTTTTCTCTGCCTCTGCCCCACTGCTATTTCTAATCTCTGTCCAACTGTTTTTCAATCTACACAGTCTCAATCTCCATGGTTTTTCCAGTGTAGTCAATGTCTTCTTGCTCATTGGGTCCTAGTCTCATGTCTCCAGACTTTTTCCTGTACTTTACATGAAACTCCAGAAGAATATATGATACATTAAAGAGCTTTCTTTGAGTATTTGGTTTCCCAGTCCAGTCTCCAGTCATTTGCAGGGTCCTGTTTCCTCTTTCCTTGGATTTTTGTCACACACTTTTGACTCCTCCCCACCTCCCTGGTTTCTTCTCCTCCTGACAAATGCGTCTTTGGTCCACATGATGTCTGCAAAGTCTGCTGCCTCCTAGTTATTTGAACTACAATAAGATAAAGGTTTGAGCTAGTCTCAGCTCCACCCATTCAAAGATAATAACACTCCAGAGATAAAACTGCAAAAACAGATTGTGAGAACATCAGGTCACAATGTTTTGTATATGAATTTAATTTGAGAAATATAATAATATTACTTGTTTTAACTTTCTACTCCCTGCACATTAGAACTGTTATCTTCTTTTGCTCGTCTGGAGATCTGGCTGCATAAAATGTAACCCCATGAGCCAGATTTGGCATGGGTGGGTAGAGCTTAGCCATGTGAGGCACACCTGTGACAGGAACAATTCAGCTGAGGCATGCCCCATGCAAATCTAGCATTCTGGAATCATTGTCTGTCCTCTCATAAGTTTAAGAAAATATAAAGGACAATTATTCAAAGGTTTAGAGACTGCAGAAATAGTGTTCAAAAGAAATAAGTTATATCCTTGTCCCACAAGCTGTCATTCTGTAGCATGTCAAGTCCCTGCTCCAAAGAATGAGGACCCTAGTGAAAAAAAAAGTCTAAATACCAGACTTTTCACACATGGACAAAACTTATGTTTGTCACTGGCCTTATTCTTGGAAACAGTTGAACTGCTTTTGCTGAAATTTAAAAAAAAAAAGGTCACTGCAAGGCTAAAGCTCAGCATGGAAAAATTCAGTCCAAAAGATTTTTTTCCAAGTTATTAACAACTGAAAACTCAGTCTTACAATATGGAGTATCAGCCAATTTCTATATATATTACTAATCTTTTATGTACATGTTTTTTCCACATGCACATGGACCCTCTGGAAAGCGCTCATTTCCTGCCCCACTGAAGTCAATTCAATTCAGCAGAGCATACTTAGGGAACTGCTAAGCAATTGAGAGCTCATCAATTTGTACAATAATTGTTAATGCTTTTCAGTACTTTTTGAGGCAAAATGGTAAAACTAACAGTTTAAGTAAGTATACTTATTTCCTTCAGCTGAACTCAGGTAGTTTATTGAATATTACTGTCAGAGTTTAAATGAGGGTGTTTTTTGGTTTGAGTTTTTAAACACACAAAATTGGAGAATGTGTGAATATATATACAGAGCTGTGACAAACAATTGTTCAGTACTTACTTGCCTTGCTTCAGGTAATAGTCTATTTCAGACTGGGAAAGATGTTTTGGAGAGCTAATCAGGAACATTCTGACGTACAGTAGAGTGATTTACCAGATTTGTTATGTGGCCATGTTTACTGCGAAAATACAGTTAGGCAATCTTCCTATTAGAAAAGGAAAACTAACTTTGTCCTGGTTTAAGATAGAATAGAACTAGTTAATGACATATTTTCATAGACAGTGTCTTGTTTCGAGCAGTGATAACACTTGAAGTTTAGAGTTACTACCAAGGATTGGTATGCAGACCAAGGTCAATGTTAAATCTCGTGTACCACATCAGGCAGTGCAGAAAGTGAAAGACTGCATCTGTGGGGAGGATTAGCCAGGACAGGTGGCCCTAAACTGATCAATGAGGTATTCCATCCCATATACATCATATTCAGCATAAAGCTGAGGGATCACGAGGGTCAAACTCTCTTCTTCAATGGCCAGCATCCGAGGCTGTCCGTTCTGCCTTCTATCCCAATCCACATGTTCCTGAATCCAGTTCCAGGATCCAGCTCCTGAATCTGGTTCCCATCTGCCACAGAGCCTAGTCTGGGACTTCCCCAGTGCCTGCTACACAGCGTCAGTGGTGACAGTGATGTAATTGCCATCATGGGTTCAATATTGGTTTTGTATATATTTGTATATATTTAATTTTATTATCATAAATATAATAATAATGAAAGGGGTCAGGGGTTAACAGAGAGCACCTGTTTTGGGTCTAGTGGACAGCCCTGACCCTAAACCTTGATAAACTTTTAATTAGAACTTCTTTGCTTCTAAAACACTATGGCATATCTGGTCTCACATCTCATTAATAAAGGTGTTGTGTATAGAAAATCAAACTATATCCATTTGAGTAATCTAGTAATATCCACCTTTCTCAGCATGATTTACAGAATGTCACTGAGCTGTGTTCATCACTACCAAAAATGATGCCCTGTATATATTCATTTTTTTCCAATATAATTAAGACAACCTTGGGATTGGAAAAAGTGTTTCACAAGAAATGCAAATTTAACTGTAAAGCATTCACACCTACATCATTCATTGAAGAAGAGAAATTCTTCACACTCTAATGCTTTTCCTCATTTATAATGAATTAAAACAATCTGATTTTTTAAATTTTATAAATTACAGTCTTTTAATGTGTTATAAAGAAGCCCATAAAAATCCTACACTTTATCTTCACAATTAAGTCTCTTCAGCAGAAATTAGAAGAGAAAAAGAATTATGTAATTATGCATTTATCTAATGATGCAGTAGTCAATTGGCAGTGCAAATATCATAAACCGTTCACATATCAAGGTTCCATGGAAGTAAGAATCTATTCTGTCTAAATGTTTGGATAACATATTATACTTTATTTCACCAGTGTAGAATTTAACTTTCTGTCTTCTTCCAATCTGCTTTTAAACTTGAGATAGCTGAGCATACACACACGTTTTCTGAAGCTGGCAGAACTGCCAAACTCCAGTCTCTTTCTTGGGGAACTAGACACCTTGTAGCTTCACAATTTCAGAATGTAAAAAGGAAGCACATTTCCAGCCCTCAAACCCTACCTCTTTAAAGCAGGCAGGGCTCTTTTTAAAGAGTTCACACCTAAAGCATGTAGCTACCACAACTATGCAGCACAACTGGAACAAGATTTCTAAACTTTCAGTATTCAACTACGATGTTTTCAGGTTTCAGGTTCTTTGAAGCAAATTATTTCATTATTCAGCTCATTATATGGGTTACACATCTTAGCCATTGGAGCGTGAGGTCAGGTCGCATTCATGGTTAATAGGGGAATGGATGTCGTTGCCCAAATACTCTGTATAAAATGCATGTGTGTGGGTCTCAAAGAAAAAAAAGAAAAAAAAAAGAAAAAGCAGTACTTACTGAATCTACTTGTTTTATAAATACACATTCATAAAAATATGTATGCCTAGTTTTACTAGAGTATCCAGTGTCCTGATATATTGCTTTTTAATGTTTATGTACTCTTAAGTAACACTACTGCACTAAGCCATGGCATCAATTCTTGAAGAAATTGTATCGTGTTGACAACTTAATTTCCAGAAGTGTCTGAGGTTTTCTAAATGGTCTAGTGTTATAACACTAGAGAGAATAGGTTGTTAGAATTAACTGGTGATGACCAGTTGTTTGAATTTTAGGCTACAAAATGGTTTTAGCATTCAAGCAAGCCTATGCTAACTCTCGGAACTCCAGGAAACCACGATTTCACATTGCTGCTAGACATTACTGTATGGAAAGCCATTTTGTAGCTTCAGTAAGAGGGCATAGCCTATTTCTTGAAACATTTTTTAACAGTCACATAGGCTAAGGGGTAGCTAAGAAGAGAATGGAGAAAGCTCCTAGTAAGTCACAGAAGAAGAAAATTACAGGAAATGCTGAGTGTTTACTGTTTAACAACAATTTGTATGTGTGGAAGACAGCGACTGTCACCTAAGGAAATGCTCACAAAATCTAATGTTCCACCAAAGCAAGAGATATTTGGAGGGAAAGGGTTATTCTGCATAGATTCAGAGAGAAGGCCATCAAACAAGGTACCCCTTTTTCTTTTTTTGCACCATAATAGACTCAGATAAGTCTCTTACAGTTCAGTTGTCCCTCCACTGTCCCTTATCCATATCTATATAAAAATAAAGTTTATTTTCCACATTCATTCAGCTCTTGAGCATCTTTGGTATCTACTTTGGTCTCTAGATATATGGTGGAACTCATATCTTACTTCAAATGTTCCATTGTGCTGCTTTAATATAGGACAGACTTTGTCAGTCTTTTGACCTTGACAAAAGTCAAACCATGGGCCTCCCTTGGACAAAGTTTTGTTATTTGTAATGCACATACTGAAATGTATATATCTTGACAAGTGAAGAAATGAAGAAAGGCTGAGAAAACTGGGATTGTTCAGCCTTGAGAAAAGAACGCTTATGGGAGACCTTATTACCATGTACCAGTACATAAAGGGTGGCTATCAAGATGAAGGAGGCTCCCTTTTTACAAGGAGTGACATGTTAAAAACAAGGGGGAATGGTTGTAAGTTGCTCTTGGAAAGATTCTGATTAGAGTCCAGAAGAAAATTCTTTATAAAGAAAACAAACATTGGAATAGTCTCCCAAGGGAAGTAGTGGATTCCCTTACATTAGGCAGTTTAAAGAGTCAGCTTGACAGGGTGCTGAGCCATCTCCTATAAACTGTATTTTTCTGTCTTGAAAGGTTGGACTAGATGATCCTTGAGGTCCCTTCCAACCTGGCATTCTATGATTGTAGTAATGAGAAATACGGAAGTTAAAATTTGAGTTATGTAATCTAATCATATTTTGGGGTCTTTTGTAAAGTATATAGAACTTCTATATCTCAGTGTCTTGCTCCCTTGAAGGTAATTTATAACAAGGCTATACATTTGATACTTTTAGTTCGGTTTAAAGTGTGCAACAGAACCATTCACTAATGATGTTTCACTATATGTCTTTAAATTGGTTTGTCTCGGGGCAAAGAAAGGGGAAATCATTACTACATGTTGTGCAAACTCGTTAGATCACAACTAATGCTTTAATGCAGTGCCATTATTTCATCAAAATATTTTAACTGTCATCACACCATAACAGGGCCTGCTTTGCCACCTTTGCCTTTCCTGGTTAGGGAACAGGAATGCCTGTGGTGTAGGTTATGGACAGTGTTGAAGTGCAAAGAGAGTTTCAGATTACCTGCAGCCACTTTGGAGATGGTCAGAACGAACAATCTGAGCGACAGAAAGGGAAAGAATTTTGCTGTGGCAAAGTCTATGGACAGTGTCACAGATGGAATGAAAACTTGAGAAGTCCCAATTTCCAGACTAACTGGTTCATCCATAGTTCATTTCCTTAGATGGAATCATAGATTACTGTGGAAAAGATTGCAAGAAGGGGAAGAAATGAGACTGAGAGAAAAAAAGAAATCAGAAATCTACATTATCCTGATGTACAGCACAAGTAAATATGCAAGAGTAATCAGTAGTGTTGATAGACTTTTAGGGGGCCTTCATGTTGATACTGAGCAGCTTTCTTGCCCTTTTTGTTTTCATAGAGAATAGACAAATGAACAAATAAATCCTCATTAAGACTATATATCCATCCTCTTGCCTTTGTAGTGTGCTGTGTTGCCTGTGTTTTAAGAGGGGACTCCTCCACAATGTTTTCATCTTACCAGATGTGCATGTCCTTGAAAAAGAAAAGGCAAGTGTCCTGGTCTGAGTTAGAACCAAACCAATTCTGTTCAGTGGTTTTACTTTTCATCTGAGTCTCTGTTAACTAAGTGCACTTTTNTCAGCATTCTGCCTTCTTGGTCCTGACTGATCCCAATTTGTGTGCTCCCGAACCCGGTTCCCGTCAGCTGCTGAGCCCAGTCTGGAACTTTGCCAGTGCCTGCTCCACAGACTCAGTGGTGATGGTGATGTAAAAGGGGGAGGTTGGTTTCAATACTGGTTTTGTATATATTTGTATATAATCTATTATATTATTATTATCTTCATTAAAGCTATTCTAGTTGTCTTTTCTAATCTGGAAGCCTCTTTCTCATTCCCTTCCTCTCCCATTTGGGAGAGGATAGGGTCATAAGTCTGTCTTCACTATCCTCTTTCTCTTCTTCTAATTGTGGGGGGAAAGAGGGGTAGAGAGCATCCATTGTAGATCTGGTGGACTGATCCTAAACATCAACAGCAAGAGACTGGTTTCAATTCCTTTCTGCTTCTATTAAAAAAACATGCATATCTTTGTCCCTTGAAATCAAAATCACTAAAAAATAGTGCCCTACAGTGTTGGAAACATCAATCTGTGCTTTTTAAGTCTGATACCGACTATGCTGATGACAATATGTGACATCAACATATAAACCTAAGGAAAAATCCAATAAAAGATTGAGAAATATTTTGAAGTCAGTTGCTTGGTAAACACTGCTCTCCAAAAGCAAGCCTCTTCACATTCAGAGACTGGCAAGGCACAGCATTGCTTTGTTTTATCTTAAGAATAGCTTACCAACTGATGGTGGAAATCTGAGTCTCTGACTAACTGGCTTATATGAAGTGCTAACTGATGTGGGGGTCTGAAGCCCAGGTTTGTCTTTAGTGATGTGAACATCTGCTGTGCTTTATTGCTGAGTCCCACTCATTTTCATCCTGCCTTCCTGGTTTAATAATAATCATCATAAAGATCACCACTGTCTACAAAAAAATCCAAGGGCACCACATGTTTCGTGACTGCAGCTGGCTGGCCTAAGTATTTACCAAGATGCTAAAAAACATCAGATCTTCTTAAGCAGGACAGTAATTAAAAATTAGTTTCCTAACCACTAGCAGAGTGTTCTCTCTGGGATTAAAGACACAAAGGCAAAGAAGAGAATCTTCTTGTTTTGGCTACCTTAGGGGAAGGGTTTGATGTAGAGACAGAAGGCAGTCCAATTTACTTTTTGACTGAGCTCCTCTCCGGAGCATTTCTATGCCTAATGTAGGCATCTTCTTGCTCACCATTCTTCTCCCTTTCATGTCTCTATTTTTTTCCATGAATCTTTGTATCTAAGTTGAGATTTGCTGGGAGACTAAACTTAGGCTCACTTTTGCCAGGTCTAAGTCTTTTTCACCTGTCAAATTATTTTTCAGTAGTTAAAATTCCTTCTTTGTACCTGAGCAAAGAAAAACCTCTGGTCCTGACTGCTGGGTCTTTTCCTTCAACTAAATCTGGTGTACATAGCAAAAGCCTGAAAAAGCTTCCTATCACATCTTTGATCTTTGCTTAGTGAGGAATATAGCTACATGTGCTGATACCTAATATTTCTGCCCCCCAAAAACTCTATGGCAGCATTACATAAGCCAGTGTGGTGATTTACATTTTATTTAATTTACATTCCTTCATTCTATATTGCTTTTGCCATCATAACACATTGATAACCATTTCTTCCCATTTAGAATATTTATATTGGTACTTCCAATGAGTAGACAGACCTGTTAGAAACTAAAAATATGAGTATGCTCCATGAAGGTTGGAAAGAACTGGAGTCTGCCTCATCACTGCAGTATTCAACATCAGATCTTTGCTTGCATAATATCCCTAAAGTCATTGAAACAATTGTCTGCACTTATTGAATTAGATATTTTGGCTTATGCAAGCCCAACTAGAGTGCTGAATCTGGACATAGTTGTCGAGTTTTGATCCAGAGTGTTGCAGCATGGCTTTAATGATGAAATAAACAAGAATACAACACCCAGTAAAACTTCTATCCAAAGAGATTTATCACAACATTAATTACATGGTGAATGAACTCAATACAGATTGATACAGTTAGATTTAATTTGAGAGGTAGACAAATTTCAGGTTGATTCTTACTGTATCTGAACTGAACCCCTGAAGAAACACAGTAATTTGAAGACTATTCTCTCATCTGGAAGAAATAACAAAAGAGAAGAAAAATTACATCAGTTACTAAAGCAACACTACAAAGGGCTTGAGACCTTGGTTACAAAACAGCTGTAGGGAGACTGACAACTTTCTAATCTCTGAAGCACTAAGAGGTTTTATCACATACACATGTATACAAGATCATTTGCTTTAAAGTTGAAATCTTTCCCTGAGACCATGTTTTATGTACTGTGCTTTATGCTCTGTAGTTGTCGACTCTCAACAATTACAATTTTCTTCATACCATTTTTCTTCAAGAGATCACAGTTCAGAAGCCTGAGCATTTCAGGCTTCCTAGTGGATTTGCTTGTTTATCTTCTTACAACACACTAATTCATATATATAAGCAGTTGCCTGACCTTGCTCCCACCTGGGTTGCTCAATTCACTTTTGCATTGTTTATTCTTCAGTCCTCTACCCAGGCATTACAGTCTTCTCAGATAAAATTGAGAGCACATCTACACCATATATGCAGCCAGAGAATTTAAATTCTTTATTGGTGGTTTGTTGGTTTTTCCTATCTCTTCCATAGGCATTTGTGTTGCCATTTCACAGATTAAGAAACAGAGTAAAAAGAGGTTTTTGTCCACAGTGCTTAACTGATACAATGTGTGTGAAATATTTATAAGTCACTCTACTAAACACAGCTTTAACAAAGGAGTGGGGTTTCTTTTTCTCAAATAAATAAATTTAATTTTGTATAATAGTGTTTTTCAATCCTTTCTAAAGTAAAACCAAACACCCAGAAAGCTTAATTTTTTCAAACTTTATTTTCTGGATGTTTTTTATTTCTTCAGTAGATCAAATTAGACTGTCCCTGTTCTGTACAGCTTTATTAAAATATATTTGGCATTTAATTAGTAAACAATATAGGTTTTTAAGCTTATTGTCATTTGGCATTTCCAATACAAGATACTGTGCAGCAAATGAGGAGAGTTTGTCTGCATTTGTTATTGACTGATAGAGGATCATACAAGAATTTTGCCACTGGGTTTGGGGGATATTTTTGCAAATTAAGCAGTTGATTTAATCAGTACTTGAATGACATGCTGCTATCACATCTGTATAATTGTACATTAATGCAAGTAGTATTCCAGCTTTATTATTGGATGTTTGTTCTTCAAAAACATTTTATCTGTTAAAAATCCCATCAGGTTAAGCAGGAAGAGTTCTATCATTATCAGTCAAAGCCTGACACCTGCTTTCTATGGCAATGTCACAAAGAAGTAATCACTCTACTTAGGATGATTCCTAGTTTTTTTTGGAATATCTGAATCACTACTGTTTTGCTGAAGGGAAAAAAAATATAGATATTTATTTATTTATATAATACCTAGGAAAATTTGAGTGGGAAAGGAAAATCCCAGAGGACAAAACCTATAGACAATTTTCAGTTACTAGTTCCTTAGGTGCTGCAGAATTTACATTGCAAACAATCTGTTATATTTCACTTCCACTTTGACTGTCTGGTGAGTTAACCTCTAATTATGGTTCATGGGGCACTAATAATAACAATAATTCTAATCCAGCACATTCTATGTTGAACAGCGAATATAATCTATTACGGGGTTAACCATTCTGTTGAGACAGCTTCCTTGCAGAGTAATATTATTATAGCTGAGTTTTTTGTGATATCAAAAACTTTTTCAACTAAGCAAAGTGGATTTGTGATTTATTAACACTACATGCTTGAAGGTGCTTGACTATAAAAATGACTGAATGGACAACAGCTAAGGGAATTTTCTTTAAATTAGACACTAGATTCCTGTTGTAATAGGATATATCCTCTAATAGGCTGTATTCTTAAATTTTCTGGTGGAAGAATATAAAAATGTATTTAAAGAAAAACCTAAAAAAATACCTTTTTTTCTTAAAAATGAAGAAACCACCATGCTTATTATTTAATATAGCACTATTAGAGACATGAAAATAAAAATGTGCAGAGTTATAAACAGGCCACAGGACCGGTTTCTAGTCAGTATCTCAATTGAAAGCTCAGATTTAAATTCAGAGATATAAAAGCTGAGGGAGAAGCATTGCTCTGCTTTTAAATCAAAACAAAACGTCAGGATGATCTAGATGCTTGTCTCTCCATAATACAAATTATAGAACATGCAAGCAAAATGTTTTCTTTGTATAGCATATGTCTAAATTACATACTATCCCTTGCATATCTTGTCCAATCTGTTACCCTTGTCTTTTCTGGTGTTTGTGTCCTATCATGCTGCCGCTGGAAACTTCGATTGCTATGAAACAGCTGGAGGTCCTTCCGATAATGAGGAAGCTCTGCACAGTGCATCCACCCACAGATGAACTCCTGACCCTTTCTCACAGCAGCAGCAGCAGGTCTCAGGAAGGAGCTCTTTTTCTCTCCCCTCTGTAATCACCACTTGTTCATTACCTTACCCAAACAGCAGCTGTTTTGAGTCTAATCAGGTATTTCAGGCCAGCTGGGTGTCTGTTCCCACACCAGTCTCCCAGCAGAGAAAAGAAAGAACCACCTATGTGTCAATTCTCAGCACTTTGCCCACCACTAAATTGAATTCCTTATATAGATCAGTAAAGTAAGCTGATATACATGTGTGTGTTTTTAGCTGTCGATTAGCAAATTGTTTTCCAAATGAAATTAATTTTTTATTAACCAGGGAAATTGGACACTGCAGAATTGTAGAAGTTTTCAATTCTGCTTATGACATTTTAAGAGGAATGACAGGTTGGTCAGTCTCACCTCTGTGCTGGGTAAAATCATGGAAAAGATCCTCCTGAAGGCTCTGCTATTGCATATGGAAGACGATAAGGTGATTGCTGGCAAACAACATGGCTTCACCAAGAGCAAATCTTGCCTGAAAAATCTGGTGGCCATTTACAATGGAATAACAGTGTTGGATAAGGAAAGGGCAACTGATGTCATTTACCTGGATTTGAGCGAAGCCTTCAACAGTATCCCACACAACATCCTGGTCTCTAAATTGGAGAGACGTGGATTTGATGGATGGACCACTTGGTGGATGAGGAATTGGCTGGAGGGTCACACTCAATGTCCTGCAGTCAACTGCTCAATGTGCAAGTGGAGGTCGGTAACGAGTGGTATCCTTTAGGGATCGGTACTGGGACCAG
>VYZX01006013.1:566-25758 GCA_013401335.1 Brachypteracias leptosomus | reverse complement strand
TCTATCTAGGTCAGGTTGCTCACAGTCCCATCAAGCTTGAACCTTGAAAGACACCAGGGATGGGGCTTCCACTACCTCTCTGGGATTATGCGCTTCTCCCTTTCACATATGAAACTTCCCTCTGTTTTAGAAGGATCCTGCCACCATGAGAGAAAAAATGATGTAATTAAAAAAAAATAAATCTAACTTGTATGTGCATTCCTTTTTTGGTTCCTAATGACATCCAAAAATGTAACAATTACAGCAAATGGTAATGTAAGTAACAGAGACAATCAGACACCAGAGGAACAGAACCATTAGGGCATGAGAAGACGGTTCTAAGGTGACTTTAATCAAATTATAATTGGGATTATACAATACTGCTGAAAGTACTAGAAGAGTAAAGAACGGGCTGGTAAAGAACTGGGAGAGGAGGTCCCTATCATTCCCAGTTCCTAACAAAGAGCAACCATGCTGCTGACAGTGATGAGGTTTATTACCTGCTATCTAGGAACTGAACCACTCAGCATCAATGGAAATGAATTTCTCCTATCTCATTTTGAATCTTCAGTTCTGTACGTAAGGATACCTATCCAGTCATTGTTGATATACCCCAATCTGCAATGTCCTTGCTAAACTCAATCCCATAAATGCCTACAACTATTTGGACATAAATATCCCGTGTTCTCTGCTCATATGAATATCACAAACTGTTAGGAATTAACTACCAAGTCAGATCCTATGAAGCAAAATGACTATTTTATTGCAAAAGAAACTGGTTATTATGAGAACAAACAAACACCAAGTTTTACAGATATGGATATAGGACTCAGATATGTCCATGATCTGTCATGTACCTA
This sequence comes from Brachypteracias leptosomus, assembly GCA_013401335.1. Lineage (NCBI taxonomy): Eukaryota > Metazoa > Chordata > Aves > Coraciiformes > Brachypteraciidae > Brachypteracias > Brachypteracias leptosomus. The sequence continues at coordinate 24,919 of VYZX01006013.1, read as the reverse complement.
AAGAGAACTTTTTTCCATATGCCCTCACTAGCCTTAATTTAATATTTCAGAACTCCTGTTTAAAATGCTAAAACCTATCACAAGGCCACCCATAACAGTGTACAGCTCTTCTCCACATAGCAGTGTAAGCTGAAAACATTTAGAAAACATTATCCAAATTAAAACTGTGTTATTCCTCATCTATATAATTCATCCTTGCTTGGAGATACCAAATCTAAGAGGTAAAAAAGAGGATTCTTCCTTGGTTCATGTATTTCTTCTGAATTTGTCAGAGGATCTGCTGAATACTTTGTTGATTATTCACCTAGTCAGAATCAAGTGACTAAGTCTGTTTATGGCTTCTTTTTTCCCCACTCCCATTATCAACTCCTTCAACCACAAAGGCAGTGTTCTTTTTCCCTTTTTCCATTTTTTTTTTTTTAAACAGCAATTTGTGAGTCATATCCACAACTGTTTTTTAAAGAAGTGTTTAGAAATGTGTATTATCTAAAAATATCAATACTCTTTTTAATTGTCACTGTTACCTGTAAGCTACTTGAAATAGGAATGGCATTTTCCTATACATGTTCCCTACGATAACAATGCAACCTACAGCCTAGAGACTGGATTTTTGGCATTTTAAAAATAAATAAAACTGACACTTTCCCTTGTCTCTAACCCCAATACCTTTCAGAACTCCTATTAATCTCTGATAAATGAAGAAGCCTGAATAAATGGATTTCTTAGTCTACACATTCAATGAGGCATAACTTTCCTAGACTACTATTAAGAGCCAGATCATTCAGCCACATTTAAAAACGCTTCAACAAACAAACAAAGACATTATTTGACTTGTCCTGTTTTTTACAAGTTTGTGCAAAAGAGAGGTAAGACACATTTGTCTTGAACAAATGATGAGGCATGAAAAGGTCACCTTAATCACAAATACATTTCATTACCAATCGTCAGTGTACTAAACTGTACTGGAAGGAAGGAAAAGGGCAGAGAGTAAATGCAATGCACATACTATGGCTCTTAAAATCAGAGTACATCATACCTTTCAGAATCAAGAAACTTGTTCCAGTAATACTATAATTGTGTTATATTTCAAATATTTAAATACAGGCAATTTTTCTTTTTCCACACACAGAACTAGCTTTAACATTATGCTACCATGCAAAGGTTGGTGGGAAGAGGAACAGCATTTGGGAAGTCCCATTCGAACATTGTAAGTCACTTAGTCCAATTGTATCACACAATCAAAGCCCCACAGACAAGCCAGTTTTCTCAGCAAAATTAAACAGCCCAGTATAAGCACATGGCTTGCAAAGGAGATTATAACTTAGCAAGAGACACAGCACAACCAGGAGACACACTCATAGGACAGGAGGAAGAAAAGCAATTTTTAAAAAAATCAGGAACATAACAAAAATCAAACTAGAGGAAAGCAACATTCAGCACTTTCTCTACTCGAGGCTGCAAAAGGAAAGGCAGGATACAGGTGGGTTTCTTAAGTGGCACAAGGTGTCCGTGTTTCAGCAATTAAATCTTACCTTTAAATTCAGGTGATCAAAATTAACAGAATATATTCTGTTGTCCTTAATAGCTGTCTAAAGTGCTCACCAAAATATCTGCCTCTCTACACTCTAGGAGAGCATTATCAAAATCAGTCAGTTATTTTTAGTGTCACACTTTTGAGACATTCAACTTGATAAGATTGCCATTGATTTAAACAAATTTTCACTCTGAACACCTTGGAATAATTCTGCTCACTAAATGAAGGTTCATCATATTTTCCACATGCCATTGTCCTCCCCCAGATTTACTTATGCCTATCAGTTCCTAGCTAAGGGAAATTAGGGAATTTACTACCTGTATTGAGATTATTAGGATGAAGAAATTTAAGTGCTCTTATTGGGGAGATCAGGATTTTCCCATGGATTTTCAAGAAAATCTTTTTTCATCACCTTAGTGATAACATGTTTTCAGCAACCTGTAGTGCTACAGGTTTTATGACTTTTTAATCTTAGAGTGCTTAGCAGGAAAAATTCACCCTATAAGTATGAATTCATTGTATGATCATGTCTGCCGGAGGGAAGGAACCTGAATGAACCTAATGTTTACCCTTGTAGTATTGATTATATTAATTTTTAAGTTACGCTGGAAACTCTGTTAACTGAAAAAAACTAATGATGATCCTTCTGTATGCCTTTGGTTGAAATGTCATCTTTGTTTCTGGTTGCTTTCGGAGATTTTAGGAAGATAAACATTCACCCTTTTTCTGTATGTAGCTCACTGAGAAAATATCTGAATGTATAGCATTAAAAGCATCAATTTTGCCTAAGCCCATGACTTGCAATTTTGAAATATTGAACTAACCCTCATTCTAGTTTCAACAAATTAAAGAGAACGTACTAAAAGAAAAGAGACTGTATGTTCACAGAAGTTGGGAAAGACAGGGAGCTATGATCAAGACACAGAGGAGGAAAGAAATCAGGCAATACAGGTGTAGTTCCCAGTCTCATTCCTGATTGTTTCAGTAATTACATCAGTGACATTAGGAAATTACAGATGTTGCACCTTCCCTCCAATTTTTTTTTTTTAAAAGGCTGGGCAGAGGGAGCTAAATCTTGTACCAGGACAACTGTACTTCTGAGCTCAGACAAGTTTTCTTTGAATGATCCCACATTTTGGGCGTTAGGGCCTTCTGCTATTACCTGCCTTCAAGTATTCTGTTCTCAGACCACATTTTGAGCTGCAAGTCCTGAAGGCAATGGTAATTTCAGGAAATACCATCTTGTGCTCAGAATGTGTAAATATTTGTCTGTCTTCCCCATACACAAAGCCTAGCAGATATACATTACTCACAGGTACTGAAGGCCACTTTTGTATGGTTGATAAATTCTTCCTTAACTATAATTCAATAATTCAGAAAAGAATATACACTAAGGGGTTCTTGATGCTCACACTCTTCTACACTCTTAAGACTTCATTACACTTAGATTGGTTAATGAGTGGCACTAGCCAACCCTGGAAGCTGTAAGATCCTGTCTGGGTCTTTATGCTGCCCTGGGAGATAGTTTATTTAGTCTATTTCTTCTTGCTCTCTCCATTTCCATTAAGAGAACTAAAGCAAATACTTTCTTGTAGGGAAGTCTAATAACCTGAAGAAGCTAAGCAGTAACATTACCTGAATAATTAACTCACATACAGTACTCCTAAAATTGTATAGCATTATTTTTAGATTATACAGTAGCTTCATTATCTTCTGTATCTCCTCTTTTCAAAACCTGCAGGAAGAGGTAGGGTGTTTCTTGTTCCATGGTGTACAGGACACCTTTTTAAATGGACACACAAAAGGTACATAAAGATGTGTTCAAATTTGACCATAAACATAGCATTTTTTCAACAAGAGCAAGAATTTAGAATCAATGGCAGACACAGAGAGAACGCTGAGGGACAGACAACTTGATTCCCAGACTCAGTTTACAGGCCAGGAAAGAAATTATTAGGTTAGGGGAAAACTGGGCAAGTGTGTATATACATATATATATATATATGCACACATCACCTCAGCTTCCTCAAAGCAGGAAGAAAAGTATATAAGGATTTTTAGTGCCAATTAGTGAAGCATAGTTGAAATGAATCATGGAATTGAAATGCAATTAAACATTGCTATACTAAATTACCATTACAGTTATTATTTACAACTTGGTTGTGGCTAATAACCAGTGAGACTGGTGGTCATTATAACAAATAATATATAATTAGATAATATTAGATATCTTATGTTCTAAATGGCTGCCATAGATCCCTTCTTAAAAGTCCCCATCACTATATTTTAGAATAATTTTAAAACCCATAAAATACTATTATAATAAAGCACAGAATAATGAGTAGGAAAAAGGAACAGGTTCTAAAAAATGGATGAGACACTGCTTGGTAAGTTGACCTTTCAGAAATACTGCCTCCTTCACTGATCTCCTAAATGAAAGGCAAGATTATTTTTAATTACAGTTTATGAGCATAGATATAAGTAGTCATAATTAAAAGTCACTCACATTAGAGCCAGCTACAGTTTTGCTATTATAACATAGAATAACACTTGAGTTAAGGCTGCATGACAAATACCATTCTGCTCTGTTGTATTTCAAATTCTTAATTCTGAAATTTTTCAGTTGTGACACAAATTTTTTTCCCTGATAAGGCTCTAATTCTTCAAGAAATATTACACAAGGACAGACATATAAACTTCTGTTCAAATGAAGATCCTCCCTACAGAAAAGTTTAAGAGCAAAACCACCAATAAAGACAATGTTCTTTTGTGAGACAAGAAATAAACTTTTCCCATAATATGAAAAAAGATCTTGCTTTTTAAAATTACTTTAGCCATGGAAAACAGCAGAGGATTGAAAGCTAGAATTTGACATAAAAATAATTCTCACTAAAAAGAAATGCCTATGAGTGTTTCATCTAAAATTGGTTTAGAAAAGCTTTTCAAAAGTGCACTGTCTGCATACATATCTGAACAGGATTTTTTTCCTAAGCTGCTGAAGAGCACAGCTAGGGAAGACTGCTCCAAATGCACGTCTGTCGCTAACGCCACAGGGGGAAGGAAACCCAAAGTCACACAAAAAATAGTTTGTACTTCTGGCTACCATGTAAAGTTGCTTTTTCCTCAAGCAAAACCAAATTCCACTGCTATTTCACTATTTACAACAGTTATGGAGTGAAGGTTGCTCAATGGCATTAATGGTATATATTAATGGGTAACCCTCATTTTCTCAGGGTTGTTTTTCTGATTAAATAGCACTGGAGTTGGCTACCCTTATTTATTACTCAGTTGTTTGCTATTCCTTTTGCTAGGAATCACTGACACAGATTTAAAGCTACTGCCTTAACATACATAAAACATAATGAATCCATTAAAATAGTGCTATCCAATGGACCCAGGTGGAGTATCTCTTGCTGTACTGGAAAAGGCTTTCCTCCAAATATTTCGGAGTATGGGCTCACATGATTTAGATCTTCCTGGCAGTGCTGCATATCACAGCATACACAATATATTGTGGAAAAGGGAACCGAATTCAGTGTTATCAGAGCAGAGATGCAACATGTAAGCATTCCCATGGGAGTCTTGCTTCTGACTTTCCTTAGATTAAATTCAAAATCTTAAAATGTTTTTGAACAATCTTAGATTCTCCTTCATATTTATAGATCATATATCCTATGAGATTACAAATGACAGGCATCTGCTTTGATGAAGTCGGATATAATAAGAGTATGATGACAGGACTTGCGTTCGTTCTTTAAGCAGAACTGCAGACTTTCTTTTGAAGATAAATTGATAAAATCCAAGAAAGGAAAGTTCTCCTTCTTGGTATAAAGCCAGATACAACTGAGAACAGCAGCTTGGTTTCATTTCACAGTCTAATATTAAAGCTTATTAGCTCAGAGATCTTCAACTATCCCAAAGAGACACAGCATTTATACTGCCCTGCTTCGTTACACCTGTTTTCAGAACCAGAGAATGGAATTTCTTTTTCAATTTTCATTTCTACAGCAAGGAGGTGGGAATGGTTATTATCATGTTGCTAAGGGAAATGTACCATCCGATCATCAAAAGATGATATTATAAACTGACAGTATTTGGAGAGGGTTATGACTTGTAAAACTAGTCATTCACATTACCACTGAGAAAATATTGCTCCCTCTTGGAGTGAGTCAGGGAGAAATAACAGAAACTTACATTTTATATTACTTTTATTTCTACTTAAGGGCATTTGCTGTGAGATGCATTTGACTTTTTCCTGGTCTGGCCTCCATTGTACTTGAATTCCAAACAAAAATGTTTCCCATTTTAAAAATTGACTGAAAATGAAAGAAAGATTAAATAATGCTTCCTGCCTTTTTTTCTTCAGTTTCTTGTACAATTTTCTACTACAAAGTATAAAGGAAGGAGACTTTTAATATGAAGAAATACCTTCATTTTTTTATTAGAGCAACTATTCCACTTCAAAAAAGTAATTTACAAACCATTTTGAGCTATGCAAGCACCATTTCCTCTAAAAATAAAGGCATTATAGTGTATTTGTCAGAGTGCTTCTGATGCAAACAGAGCAGTGTATGCTTACCTCAACTGAGAATTTCATATGAGAGTTCCTTGTAACTATTTCAAGTTAGATTTTATTACCTCTCACACCTTTATCTGAGCTGAGCAGCCTATTTCTTTGTACGTGATGTATCTTTGTGATTTCCCAGGCACAGGGAGAAACAATAACTACCAAATCTGCCTTACAACATTGAGTAGATTTCAATGTGCATTTAATGTGATTTCACATTTCAGGAAAAAAGACCTGTGTGCTTTAGTATCTTGGCACAACAGTACTCAATTTCAGCCAAACCTGTCTGAGAGCTAGGGGTACTGAAAACATTAAAGCCCAAAACAGAAATGAGAATCAGTGAATAGCTGAAAATAGATATCCCATCTGTACCTCCACTGATGAAACCACTGAACAAACACATTCCTTAACCATTCCAGTAACAGCAATGAGGTGGCTAGCTAACTGGTTATGAACTGTATAGAGTTGTTGCCTTGTACAGACATAGAAAATATGGGGAAAAACAATTTAATGGGGTTGGCCAGGTCTGAAGGAGGCTGATATTTCCTGCACTAGAGGCATGTGCAGGAGAGAAGCAAACTTTAAATAATCAGATTTCATTAATTCTACTTCCTCAGCTTTAATTCAGCAGCATCAAAAAGCAACTGAAAACACAACCAAAGTTACTGATTGCTTTCATACAGTACACAGAAATTTATTGAGGAAAGGAAATTTTTTAAAGGGTGTTCCTGTGAGTTCAACTTTGTCTATATCATGACACGTTTGAGACACTGGTTCTAAAAACCCAAGTTCCCTCTTCCTTGTCTCAGGAAACAACTGTCAAGGTGACCGCTTTGCTTGCAGCTGCAGCACTGGTCTGAACACCTGGGTAGCCTAAGGAGACCTCTTCCAAGAGTTGGGCTGTGTCTAAGGCCATTCTGTGTCCCAGAGCNCAGTTCTTTTGATGCAGCCCAGGATGGGATTGGCTTTCTGGGCTGCGATTGCACATTGGTGGCTCATATCTAGTTTTCATCCACCAGCACCCCCAAAAGGATTTCGCCATTATTTATTATTAAAATTAACTAAAAAGATAGGTCTGTGGGTTACACCGGATTTATGCCAAAAGTGCTCTTTGACATATCTTTAACGTCTCCAGTATCTTTGCAGTAATAAATCATTGCTTCATTAAAACATGTACTTGAAATGCAACATGAAGAGAAATCTGATATATATACACATATATACAGGAATTCACCTATCAAAATGTATCATCAGCAGATGAGATGGATAAAAACACATTCTTATAAATAATGGTTTACAGCTCTAGTCTGCTGCCAAAATAATCCTCTCAAAACCAATAATGTTTTATCCTAGGCATTTCTTGAAAACTGCATGGTATATATGTAAGAACAACTGCTGATATCACAGTTGTTTAAAGAAAATAAAGCAATAGTAATTGCACTTCATAGTACACTAGATAACACAATAAGCCAAAATTAATATTCAGTATTTATTATGAAATTAATTAACTGTACCTTGAAAAATAACGGCTCCTCGGGAAGAGGGCTAACAGGGAGTGAGGTGGTGCTACTAGCTGGACTCATGTCTGTACTCTGAAAGAAAAGCATATAGGAGTTTGCATTTCCAATCGAGTTATACAGACATCTTTTTACATTTTGGGGAAAAAAAAGAGGTCAAAAGCAATACCGAAAATCCAACAGAATTGACAAAGCAACTGTAATTTGTACTGCATTTACCTTTAACTAGTAAAAATATTTCACTACTGGGTAAGTACTTTGCATTTCCCTTATTTGAAATAAATTAATTTATTTTAAATTCAAAGATTGAAATGTATGCATAAACATGCAAACACTGTCTACAAAAGAGTAATACATAGAGAACAACTGAGAACACAAAAATTTTTTCATGTAGAACAAGTTACAATATATTAGTTTTTGGTTTTGTTCTTATTATTTTTTGGATGGTCCAATAGTAAAGTTAGAAGGCAAAACTAGCATGAAAGCAATATAGTGCAGGAAAGTATTTGGATCAAAGTTTAAAAAACGATCACTTTCACATGAGTCAATAGATCTTAAAAATGAGCACTAATATATGAAATGAAACAGTGTACAGCAAAAACTAGCAATGAAATAAGTTGGTATACTTCAGTGGACCTATCCAGTCAGAATGCTTTAAAGATTGATTTAAAACCTCACTCTTTTTCAGGTAATATTCCAATAACCTGTTGGTTAGCATGTCATTATTTTTACATATGTTACAGATATGAGAAGAAGTGTGGAAACTCTTAATAATTTGGAATAGTAATAATACCAGAAGAACAAAACCTGGATTTTCAAAAATACACAAATAATACTAAGATTGTTCTGAGAAAACTAGAATATATGATACTACTTGGGAGATAAGTCCTTATGTGCTAAAATGAAAAAATCCACCACCAATAGCAACGCTAAACCAGACAAGATGTGATGGAGAATATAACAAAAGAAGTTTGCATGGGCTAGAAGTTCTTTTCAGTTTCACACTGTAGAATTGCAATATAGAATGATTTAATGAATTCAACTTATGCAAGTAACTAATCAGATATCTGGTTTCACATCCCCTTCAATAAGCCCAAATTCTGCAAGTGAAGAATACTGCTCCACCCATGAAGTTCTAACAGTTCATTAATCAAAAGATTTTTATGCAGAGATACTGTATTTTGTTCAACCAGCTGGTACAGGATGAAAACGGAAAGAAAATTTTGGGTATGAAATCCCTATGTGAGACCTGAAATAGATTTCAAAGTTAACACATACTGAGAAAACCACTGAGTTTAATTAGATACGTATCAGTTATACCGTACCTGAAAGAAAAGACAACAGTTACTTGCTAAACAAAAGGGATGGAAGTAAAGGAGAAAGGAAGGGGCCATGGTAACTACTTTGTAAGAGAGAGAGAGGTAGTTTATAACCCACAGAACACAGAGAAGTTGTTGAGGAATAAGGGAGATTATAACATGTCAGAAAGCCAAATATCTTTGTTGAATCCATTGCTCTGGTATTCTGAAACATTATAAATTTTAACATGGACTCCTGTACTTGATCACCAAGGAAACTGGCTCACAATGTTTACTAAAAGGAAGTGAAACATAACTCTTTCAGATTAAACTCAAGGTGCAGACAAAGTTAGAGACCTCCTCTGTGAGAACATTCTGTCTTAAAAGCCAATAGTTCAGCTGAGGACAATTTGCCTTTTAATTTACACAGAACAGAAAAAAAAAACCTAATAGGGGAAAAAAAATCAGGTAGCTGCTTTCCAAACCAAATCAAGTGCACTAATTTGCAATTAGAAATGTGCAGGAAAGCAGTTCAATCTTTTAAGCACTGAAACAGACTCAGTATGAAAATCTGCAAAGCAGATTGGAATCTGTATGCTACACAAGCTGCAAGTTCTTCAGTCATAGCTGGAATCTAAGAAAGGACAGACAGCACTGAGGATGCCAAAGTTGCTTTGACAAAACACCTCAGGGCACATCCAGACAATGGCCTCAGAAAAACATCCACTCTTCCATAATGACTGGACATGAGCCAGCCCAGGTCTGGATGTCACACTGATGTGGCACCATGCGTGAACCAGAAAGGCTGCAGAGAGGTGGAGTATATTAGTAGGGGCACTGTGACTATACAGCTTCTGGACTGCAAATGGTTTGTGTCTTGCCAGATAGAAACACTGGCAGAAGAGCCTGTGTTTGGCTACAGCTTTCCACGTATATATACCTTCAGTGGTCCCTCCAACAACTTCCACTCTAATTTTTCTCTCTAAGGAATGCAGAGTAGCTTCTCTGCCAGTGTAAATTAATTAAATCCAGTGGTGCTAACACAGCTTATTATAGCAGAGAATTGAGTGAGACAGTACCAAAAGGGTTGTTTCTCAAGCTATTAAAAAAACCCTTCCAAACTAATCACTACTTTGAGAGATGTTGTCAGCTTGCCCTCCTGAAGGGACATATTAACAATTTCAAACAACGTCACACCTCCCTCCTAAATTTACCGTCCACAGGGCATTTGTCATAATCACACTTCGCAGTCTAAAGCTCACCCAATGAGGACCTTTTATTTGATGTTGCCTAAACCAATTCTGTTTTCATAAAAGCAGCCACTCACTTTAAGTCTGGCATAAAGTTGACAGATTCTGGTTATCATTTAACCAGAAGATAACAAACCATTAGGGTATAATCATACTTTGTAAGTTGTGGTAGATGTTAAACATAATTTGTATCACAATTATACATATTAGGCAAAATTAGTACAACTCCCAATTTTGTAGCACTTTGCTGTTCAACTGTTACATTTTTAAATGTATTTTTGATGCACAGTGATATCACAGCTGGGTTTTGTAGACTGAGCCTTTTTCCTGTGCTGTTAGAAACCTTTGAGTGTTCTGGAGGGCAGAGAATTTGCAAAGCCTTAATCACCTAAACTCCACTTTTAAAATGTCTGAACACCAAGCAATTCAAGCATTTCTGGGGACAGTAGTTTAGAAAACACCATCTTGCCCATGTCAAAAATAATCTTGCGAGCTTTTCTTTCAGTGCTTTTATACCATTTTTTAATTTGGAACAGGCTGTTAAAATCCAGCAAATGGACATTATTAGAATTTTGCTGATAGTCATTCCATTACAATGATCTGTGCTTAAGTTTTCTTCTAGTTTCTAGAGCTCATCAGAACAAATACACATCACCTTCACTGTGCAACTGATTGGTACTGTGGAGTCACAGTAATCCTTTATCCTTGGAAAGCAATGTTAAAAATGTGATTAATGATCAGGAAATTTCCTGATAATGAGGCAAAGGAAGAAAACTAGGGTAAGAAAACAAACTTTTCCCACTTTTGCATCCTGTTTGGAGATCCAGGATCAGGATCCTGCTTGAGGACAGATTCCCACCATTTCTGCTAGGTGAAAGAGAAAGCAGCTTTTTCTGGAGCTGTTTCAAAGTAGTTACAGGCTTCGTTTTGTTTTGTTTTCTTCCACTTGTGTATGCTTGCCTCGAAACAGAATGTTTCAAAAACCTACATACTGATGTACATTGCCTAATGGCAGATTACACAATGTAGTCAGTGTTTCTCCAGCAATACAGAAGATTAAGTATATATAAATGCACATCGTTAAAACCATGCTCCCTGGGAAACAATAGTCATCTTCCAACCTTCAGCAACTGTTCTTTAAATGAAAATATATTCAATTCACCTCATAAATTGGGATTTGTCTTGCTACAAACCCTTGTATTATCTCCTCTAGGAAGAGACCTCCGTGTCAACATTTGTTAATTGTACCATAAAATATGGACCATCCACTGTATATCATCTACTGACAGAAGCCAATTTAATTTGCTACAACTGCTTTTCAACAAGGGTAAACACTGCAATGATAGTTGGCAGACATTGACTTCTCTGGAGATCAGTATCACAATTTATTGATCTAAGAAGTTAATACTGACAGAGAAAACCTTCAGTGGATATTACAGCTGGAGATCAAATAAATCTTTATAATAACTGGAGAAAAGACAATCTGTGTACTTTATAGCTTTTTCTAAGGAGTAGGGGATGAGTGTTGAACTGAATTTCAAGGTGATAGTTTTAGCTGCATCATAAGTTATGCCACTAAGTACTTTACAATCTAGAAGTTGAGTAGAACTGAGGAAGTTAAGTGCAGTCAGCAAACTCAGTAGTGACATTTTGATATACTGAAGGTAATCAAAGACCTGCAAATAGACTTATTAATAGGTTTGCACAACATCTTTATGAAATACTGTGCTTAAATATTATTATCCCATTTTATCAATGAAAGTGACAAAGAAAGGGAAGTGATTTGCTAAAAGCTATGAAGGGCTGTTAAAAACAAGGAAATCAGGAACTCACAAGTCCAAGCACTCACTTCATCCACAGAGTGCAATGCTCCCCTACACACTTTTGGAGTGCTGTGATTTCTGTAGTTTCTGTATTATTTAATGTCAGGAAGAAATTTTGCTGATACATACACTTCCTGCAAATGAAATTACTATAAACAATCGAGGCCAGAAAATAAAAATCAGTTTTGATTAGAAAAAATAGCAGACACATGAAATAAGTTTCACCTCCCACTGTTTGATTAATCTTCCCCAACATTTCCAATCTTACTTGCTAAGAATGGACCTGCCTCCTTTAAATGTGTTTAGGCCTATTTTGCAACACCTTTGCATACAATCCGGGTGGTTATTCATAAATATATTTCATGTGTTTTCTATTTGTAGGTATAGTCTATTATTCTCACTTATTACTAATACATGCAATTATCAGTTGAGACATTTTAATTATTATTTTCTGGTATTTGCCTGATCTATTGTCTAGAGCTTCCTGCTTCCATAGCTCAGAAGGCTGCATGGACCTTGCATCTGACCTGAGTTACTGTAGCTTCCATCACAGGGGTGAACTATAAATTACAGCTGCTACTGCTTCTTGCTACCTCCTTTTATATTAGTATGTGAGGTGTGGATATGCAAGCAAATATTCAGTGGTTCAAACTATCTACTGATTCTCAACCAGAACTTAGTATACAGGTGGACAGATTAGCGTTGATTCCTCTTACAATCTAAGCAAAGGTAATCACCTAAGCAGTCAAATGCCAGTGGGAAATTTCACCTCATCCAGGATAAGATGTTGATCTGTCACTTAACAGTGTTTGTACATCTAGTACTGTTTATTTCAGAAGACTCTGAGTTCTCACGAACTCTGAGCAAACACATTAAATGCAATATTTTGCATAATAATTTTTTTCAGCAAAAAGGGATCAAGATGAAGGATATTTTGTTGAATGCTATTTGTTTCTACTTTAAAAAATACCTAGAAAGATGTTCCTTTTAATCAGGCTAGATTAATAATAAAGCTCATAACCATCAAGCAATAGAAAGTGTAAATAAACAATACATGGTTTGTTGCAGGGCTGCAATGTTTGAAAGTGTTTAGACTCAGATCATATTTACACATTTATATATATATAATTTACTTAAATATTTACATTTACTAAACTAGCTATCTCCTCTCTACTTATATTAAATGCAGAAGTGTAAGAATACTAAAGTACCAGGCACAAATTACTATTACCACCTGCTTTTCAGTTTCTAAAAAAAAGGCAATATGAAAATAACAAATGAAACATCTGGTAGAGATAGGGGGAAGAGAAAACACCTTAATAAATATGTTTTTAAATTTGTAAACAAAGTAGCAAGCCAAAATAAGCCAGACTGCTGGTTTACAATTGAGTACATGTGGAGGGAAAAACCAGTCTTTTTATAAGCATATAAGTGTCAGGTTTTTTCATAATAGAAAATGACATATATATCACTATGTAACTAATAGATTTAATAGCAAATATCCCTTCCTGTCTGTTCTCTATTTGCACCTTGAATTTTCATTGCTGACCTTTCCAGTTTGTTTTAATTTCCTGCTTTCCTTTACAAGACTTGTAATAAACAGAGACTCAAGTTTCCTTGGTCAGATAACTTCCCAGCACACAGAGGTTAGATGAAGGGTCTATTAATATGTAGGAGAAAACCACTTTTACCTTACAAAACAGTAAATTCAACTCAAGCTAATCCCTAAAAACCCTCTTCACTTCTATCTGCAAGCAGAATGTAATTTTGAAAGTAATTTGGACAATGACTTCGGGGTTAACATCCCTTTGTGAAGAGTACCACAGGATCATCAATGACTGTCACCGTGTGAGTTGGGGCTGCTACTATGACACATTATATTAATGCAACTCGTCATATTTTTATCCTAATGAAAACCAGGGGTTTACTTTCACAGATGCAAATACTTTGTTGACAACATAGTAGAGAACTGATTTCCTTGAGCAAAACTCTACTCCCTCTTCAGTTTCTATTGTTTCTTTCATACTTCATTGACTATACTATCCAGCCTTGGCATTTTGTTATTGTATATTCTTCCCTAATAATATCATATAATGTCAGCTTTTTCTGCTCTTTCAGCAGTCGATTGAGAGAACCAAGTACTCTCTTGGGATTTTAATCTGCAGGCTGCCTATTTCAATTGTTTTCCTTTCCTTGCAGGAGATCTTTCAGGTTCAAATGTACTTTTTTTTTTTTTTCTCAAACTGCATTCAGTTTTGTTGCAAATATGATGGATGTCTCATAGAGTAGGTTCAATGATTTAATTTTTTTTTACTCCAGTCACAAAGACATTTTTCTTTCTCCAAAGCCTGCATCACAGCACTAAGAGTAACTACAAAAATACTCCATACTATAGCCATAGCCTGAATCTGAAAGAAAATGTCTGCATCCACTCAAAGAAGAGTCTATCAGCAAAGTATCTCTGGGCTCTATTAAACATCTTCCCTGCATACAGACCCATTGTTTTTCTGCCCTTCAAAATACACTCAGAAAAGAAGTAATCAATTAATTATATTGAGAAGGATCTAATCTGGTAACAGAAGCACCTCCACTCCCTCCCTTACATATTCATGCATGTTCTGCATCCTTATATATTATAACATACTGGGACCAAGATATAAACTGGAGCCAAAAAAGATCAGATATTAATACAAACAATAGATGCACCTAAAATTCCATTGAAGAGAATAAAAACATACACAGGATATGCATTTATACCCTTCTGGATATGTGGATGTAACTATTTGCACTTGTTACTAATCAATATTTTTCTTTAAGGTACATGTATTTTCATACACTAAACTCATGTCCAAAAAACTAGACAAGCTTTAGTGTTCAGTACACCCCGTTGCTTATATGTACAGGTTGATACAGGTGATATCTCCTGCAATGCTGTGGTCATTTTTCTGCCTACAGTCTCCTGGCCACACGTTTTTATTTGAATGAAGACAATATTTCATAACATTAATAACACTTTTTTTTTTAAATAATAGAATGATTGGGATTGGAAGGGACCACATAATTAAGCCAGTCTGATTTTCATTAATAATTTGCTGGTCAATTGTCTGGTTGTTTTCTACCTTTATTTTACTTTGTAAACATCAAGAACAACATTGCCAGATTTTCACACTGGTGTTTTAACGTGAGGCTATGTTTCATTTTTCTGTGTTTCTCAGAAAGATTCAGATGCTTTCAATTGCAATGCATTTCATTGAGGTTTTAACAAGCCACTTTGCACTTTCTAAATGTTGTGACTGCAATTATTCTCACTTCTTCATCAGTTCTCAAAAGGGTTTTTACATTTTCAGTATGGAACCACTTCTGACAGGGTATTTTAACTTATTTAGATGCAGAGGCTTCATTCTCAAAACTGTCTTGAATTCCCCAGTAACAGCTTAAAGGAGACATTTTAAACATCTGTATGTGTCTGCTGCTAAATCAACGAAGACAGATTATTTTTTCCCACTGCAAGAAAAGAAGCAAGTGACATTTAGCAAGTTGAAATATGCTTTCCCTGGCTGCAGCACTTCTTCTGTATGATGTTGTTAGAAATGAAAGGTAAACATTTAGTAAGTAAGTTCTGCCCCGTTATTTGCTTCACAGTGTTTTTAATAGTTTAAATGTTTTTAGCAAGTTGAATGCCTTTGTGTAATACAGGGAAACATTTCAGCTCCTGAAATGCAGGAATTCTGATTGCCATAGACACAGTTTCAAGGCATGCTAAGCCTGCTTTTTGGTTTAGCAAGCTGGTTGCAAAGTGGAGTTGGTCAAGGCAGAACAAATATTCCTTGATTTTGTAAAGATATGGTACACTGAGTTTCTACCTTCAGGCAGCAACTTCCACTCTTAAGGGAAAGACTAAGGAGGGTAATGCACAATGGGAATGTCAACTCCCACCCTGGCAGAGGGCTCAATAGAAACTACCCCAACTGAAGTAAGTTCTCCATAGTCTTTCTAGCTCCTCTTTTTCTACTTCCCTTCTCTAGTCTAACACTTACTTCTCTTCCCACCAGCTCAAATCAAGGTCTGTCAAGATTGTTCGTTCTTTCTTACCTCTTAAGATACTTGCACAACACCTTGTATTCCCCAGACTTCACCCTCCCGCACCCATTGCATCACCGACACTGGTCCTGTTGTGCCATCCACCTGAACCTGACATTCTTCTCACCTTCTCTACTTTTATCCCTTCCTTTGGTTGACACCTTCCCTTTCAGCACATATATATAGGCTGATATATAGAAAATACTAAAATACATACATATAGCATATACACTACATATAATACCTATTTTAATATATGGTATATATACTTCATGCATATATACTACATATACTTTATGTATATATAGTTTATATACCTTATTTATATTTAGATATAAAAATACACACACACAAAATTGACTGAAGGAATCTCTTAATGTAGTTGCTGTGATGTAGCAGCCATACAATTCGTTGGCTACTGAAAAGATACACAGCAAATCTGGTCCAATACTGCTTGTCTGAAAAATATGCAAGGTTTTGCTAAAGTGTACCTCTATTTTGACACAGCTTCTCATTCCAAGCTCTCTACGGTCTGGGGAGACCAAACTACACTGCTTTGGAAACTGATGCACATTTCAAAGGAATGGAGGAGTTAAAAGTTGCCTGTACTTAGGCATTGCATTATTGTTATTTTTAGAGCCCTCAGCTGAGCATTTTGTTTTCATTTCTGTGTTTTGCAATGGAATTACATACTAAACTTGCTGAGAAATCTGAATAGCATTTTATAAAGCCATTAGCAATAAAATATTAATTTTTCACTTATATTATGTCCAAGAATACAAATGAATAGAATTTCTTCCTACCCTTCAACATTAATAGGGAAACCAGGGAGAAAAACTGAATACACCTTTCACATTCATTTACCTACAATAAAATATAAAAAGCTTTTCAAATGAAAATACTTTAAATAAAAACACTTTCTGTTTTCTTTTAAAGTATTACTACATGCATCTCCACTACAGTAATCCTATATTTATTTATTTTCTAGTTTGGTAATTTTATGAAGCAATGGTAAGGTACTGGTTCAATCACCATGTGATAAATCAGTATTCCTTGAAACAGCTTTGGTAGAGCTACTACAAAAATAAATCAGCAAGAGTCCAAGCAAATGAGAAGGCATGTCAGCAAACTCCTCGGCTCATACTACAGGCCAAGAGTTTATCCATATTCATGTTATGCCACGAAGCAGCTGGCACCCTGGCTTACCTGATGGCAATCTCTCTACATGTCTCCATTGAGTTTATCTGCTTCTTTTTCCTTTCCCTTGCATCCACCACTATGATTTTAGTTCTCAGCAGCTGCCACCACTTAAAAGAATCTCTGTAGGCTCAGTTATGGTAAAAACAGAAGTTTTTCTTAGCATCATCGCTTCATCTTTCACTTCTCAGCACCACAGAAGTGATGGCAGGTGCTAACACCACTTGGCTGCTGCAGGGAGGCCGTGTGGTTGTCACTGCATCAGCTGCTTCCAGAGGCAAGCTCATGCAGAGCCAACTGCATGTGACTACCTCATCCTAGGCCTGAGCTGTCATCTGAGCAACAAGCAAAAACTAGCTCCCCAGCTTCTTCCTAAAAACATCAAGAACTCCAAGAGAAGTTGTTATCTGAAAGGCTATAAAGCAAGACTCAGAGATCACAGGGTCTGCAGGCAGCAGAAATCGTCTGTGTAGATGTCCATCAGCAGAGCTGGGCGAAAAAGCCTGGCTCACATTATCCCTGTTGTACTCTGGCTCTTACCCTATTTGCTGCTCTCAACCTTTCATGCTAAGTTCAATACAAAAATGTCATCAGTTTGCTTTGGGACAATTTTCTATTTGTCTGTATCAGATACTGCATACAAAGGACAATCTTAGAAAGGACATGGCTTTCCAAGAACGGAAACAACTGGTTTTTGACAAAGAGTTTTCACTTGAATCCAGGAAATGAACAGATCAAATATAAGAAACTTTTGGCACATACACTGCAGATGCAAAAACATACTTGTGGAACATTGCATTTCCAACAGAAGAAATCAGTGTTCAGGGAATGCTGAAATCAATATTGCCCACGCCTATCTATTTTATTATACTTTTCAGTTAATAACCACATACTTTTTTTGCCAGAAGTTCTGGTTCAATCAGAGCACATGATGATGGCTTTTAAAAACATCTCTTTTGTTTGTTTTTTTTTTTAACAAGCAACACTCATATTGCAACACTAGGATGCTGCAAAGGGCCTGGAAGCTGCCCACATATGATCAGAAGAAAATTCTGTTGCCAGGTTTCAATCCTTTCTGGTCTAATGGTTCCATTTCTTTCAATCAGTTATGCTTGTCCTTCAGTAGTACAGAATCTAATTGGCTTCTGTATCAGAAGACTGAAGGATAGATGCCCAGAAGCAGTTTTAATCCTTGTCACAGCCAGAGACACAGAGTTTAGTACCAGGAGTTCTGGGAAATCTTACATGAAACAAAATTGCATTAATACACTTTTTCAAAATAAGGAGAATTTGCAACTTTTAGTGATGGCTTTTAAGGACAATATATTAACAGTGAATAAAAATGGCTTGTACACCACTTTTAATTTGTTTTCTACAAAGAAGCTAGTGATTATCGTATCTAGTAAGTAGAAAAAAACCCCATTTATTCTTTAGCTTTTTAAGAGATGAATCCAACAGAAAATCTTCATCTTTTAAGTATGTTTTTCATGAAGAAGAATCATGATTTTCATAGTATTCTTGCAGAATACTTCATGCAGGTTATTATAGGCAGATACCTAAACTTAACTTTAAGTAAGAATACTGTGGTTAGGAAAGTTATTTGCAGGAATATACGCTTCAGAGGACTTGTACAACATCACACAAACTAGAAAACAATGAATACTATTATTTCCATCTGTTTAACACAAGTTTCCTAAAACAAAAGAACTTCGCTTTTAAAATGTCATTAATAAGTGCTTATATTGTGAACATATATTGTGAAAACCAAGCTTAACTACCTGAAAATCAGACTGTGTTGTTTTAAAAAATAAGATGTCTAGTATCCCAAAAACCAGGAACCAAAAACATCCAGGCTTGAAATCTTAAGGATTTTTTAAGAAACAACTATGTTATTCTTCATGAATTGTGATCCAAGAGAATGGAACCAGCCCACCAAATGCAAATTGAACCTAGGTCAGATACATGTATTAAATATACATAGTAAAAGTAAGAAAGAAATCATAAGCTTAACTACTGCTATTGTGAAACGTTTTTCAGGGGAATCTTTTGCAGCTTGGAGCACAATCAAGTAGAAGGAAATTGCCTTTCAATGATGGCCAGAGCCACAGAAGATACTTCTCTCCCCATAAGCTACAACTCTGGATTCCAAATTCCTACAAATGCATACTTGATGTCCTATATCCATATGGATTCCTAACCTATCCTAAACATCAGAAAGGAAAAAAATGCACAATATTTCCAAGTATTATATGAAAAGTAAATAATCTCAATTTGGCTTGAAAATATACTCATTCCACTGAGAGGCAGAAGTAAAGAACATTTTGAAACCATTTTAACATGAAAAGGGAGTTTTTCCTTGAACATAGGATGTCATAGAATTCCAAATCTTCAAAAAGACAAGCATGGGCCTTCAACAGGTTTACACAGCTGTGACTTATACACAACAGTCACATAGTTAAGTGTTAATGACTCCTGGAGTGTCATGTAGAATTGGGGCCTGAAATAGTGAACCACAATTAATAAAGTACAACTTATGAAATAAATACCAATGGAAAAAGACAGGGAAAATTAAGTGGGAAAAAACGTAAAAACACGTGAACATCAAAATAGCATTGATTACTTGATTTTCTATTTTGAGCAGTATGATCACTTCTGCAGTTTCATTTGAATACATTTATAATTAAAGCTGATTGATGGTTAATAGTAGAAAATTAATACATTTTCTACTCATAATACATCTCATGATCATTTAAATACTTTGCGGGAGAAACAGTCTTTTTTCTGCTTCTCATGTAAATCTGTGCCTGGGGTACACAAATTTAACATTCACCTTATGTCATTTGTATAAGCAAAGCTAAATTAATCTGTGAGCCAGACAGTTCAAGTACCTTCTCCCCTGTGAACTGTCCAAGCAGGGAGCTACTGCATGTTCTATTGTTAGTTAGGACACGAAGATATACAATGAATAATCTGCTCTAGTCTAACATCCCACACAAAAACTCTTCACACAGTTGCCAGTGTGAAATATTACTAAATTCTATTTTAAAACTGGAAGAAACCCATTGCTTTGTAAATGCAAATTGTAACTGTGCAGTAAGTGCCTCTTCTGGAAAAATCCCAACTTTTTTCTCATGCTTTACATTTATAAAGCAAAATTGGGAAACTGGAGATTTGAAAAGGTCAAAGCCTTCTGTACCTCATAATGCAATTCTCCAGCTAAGAGTACCATGTTCTTAACAACTCAGCTTAAAGTCTGCTGAGTGATTATTATCAGAATAATTTCTAAAAATAGCATCCATTGATAGGTGCTGAGAGGAAAGAGAAGAGGGAGTGATTGCTGAAAAACAAGCCCAAGAAAAAGAACCCATGTCTTTTGTGATTATTTTGATATGAGCCTTTAAGCATTTGACTTACTGAACTTCAGGTACCTACACAAAAGACACACCACTCATTGGATATATGTTTAAAGGAAATGTTCCTTATTTTTACATGTTTTATGAAATATGGAGTCTTTTTTCTTTATCCTAAGCAGATTAAAGAATAAAATTTAATATAATGTCAAGCAATAAAACACTAAGACACTGTGTTGCTATAGGAATCTGAGAAATTCTGAGGACAAAGTTCATATCTCTCAGATTTCAATTGTATATTAAATACTAAAAGTAAATTTCATAAAATACATTATTACTTTTCATGTATGAAAAAGTCATAGATGGAATATGAAATAACATCATACCAACAATATTGCCCTACAACTCGATCAAGAGCTAGAATAAATTGTTGATTAATAACACTATCTATCTCCAGAGGTCTACTTTTCGTTTATTCTTTACAGAGAATTCTTTATGAAGAATGAGTGGGAGTGGGATTCTAATGTTGCATTATTGTCTTGTGAAAACAAATGACAGATATGTTCTTGAGGGCCACCAGACAAGAACAGATACTCTTACACACTTTGTTTCTTGTTGCCAGGGGATACAGAAAACCATTCTCACATAGTGAATCATCACTGCATTTAAAAAATGGTGTTGGCAGGAATTTCTATCACCGACATGTGGATGAGTCTTTCTGTCACCTTCAGAGATCCTGCAGTGATCTACAGTCCTGATGCAGGATGAGATAGATTTCTTAAATTCTCATCAATTATCTACCTCTGTGGCCTTTAAAAAGTACATATTGCCATTAATACATAGCAAAACTCATAAGCATTATTACACAGAGGCTGAAATACTTCTTTGCAGCAACAACGTGCTGTACAACTCACTACCTATTCTATAATAATATATACATTGACAGTAAGATTTGGTATGACTAAAGTCTCATATGACATGATTTTCACCCAGTTAAATGACAGCTGAAGACTTTACAGACAATGGAGAAAACTCAGTTGTACCAAATAATTTACTGTAGTGGTTTCAGTCAGTATTCTGATGTGTGGATTTTATGCAAATCCACTTGTAGACCACATATGGGAGCTTCCATAAAAAGAAACAGCAGTTGCAGTTAATTTCCATTGAGCAACTCAAACCTGGAGGAGGGAAGGGAAGCCTTCGAAAAATAATTTCTCTGACGTGAAAAGAACTATGTTATACAAAAATGAATTTTTTTTGTAGTTGCTAGAAACTGAAGGGTTTTGAGCAAAAGAGATGAAGGATGGACTTGAGGAAGAGTAGGAGGACTGGAAAAGCAGAAATCTAAGCACAGTCTAAGAGGACTCTCAGTAATCTGAAAGAAGCCATTAAAGTGGTGCTAAAATTGTCTTCAGTTAAGACAGCAGACAAAAAAGAAAGTACATCTTGTCACAAGTAAGACATGGAAGAGGTTGAGAAGTATGAACAGAAGGAAGTATTTACATCAGGCTTTCTATCAAAAGCTAATTTAAATACAGTGGGCTGACTGGAGAATAAGAACAAGTGAGGATCTTGATATGGGCTGAACAAAGAGCAGGATGGAAGTGTTGAAGGAAAATAATTCTTAGGAAGAGTGAGGTAGAAGAAGGTAGTGCACAATTTCTTTTCTCTGAAGAGGAAAAAAAATAGTAAGAAATAAAGCAACGTATCACCCTTAGTATTACTTTGTTTGTTCAGGGATGGACTTCTCCAGTTTCACAGTGTGCTACACAAACTACAATCTGAGGCCAAAGAAGAAGAAACCCATATCAGAGAAGAGAAAGGTCTTGCAATTCCTGGTTAGATAACAGTAGATTTCTTGTACAGTTCCATATGTGTGCTCTAACAGGTCTTTTGCATGTAACTCTAGTCATGCGATACCTGCCAATAAAGAAAAAAAATAAAAAGGCAAAATAAAACAAAACAAAGACAAAGCATGGAAATCAGCCCAAGACACTAGCCAATATGAAGGATAAAATCATTTAATGTGCTTACAAATTACTACAAAGAAAGCATAACCAAAGCTAATTAAAACAGACTACATTAACATGTGTAACTACTGCTTTTAACCTCGACCAACAATTTTTCTAACAAAAAAGCCCTATGGCCATCTGTCTGTCTATCTATCTTCACTACATACACTTTATATTGACTGATGATAAAACCAAAGCAAATTAAGTGTTTTCGCTTTCCTGCAGGAGCATTCTATAAGATAGGTGATAGAGCAGATAAAATATGATGTCTTGTAAGACGGTTTGCAGTGTCCAGTGCAATATATAGACAAACATAATTAACCAGGTAATTATGGATCGATTTCATTTCCCTGTAGAGCCCACTGGGGTTTTTTCTCTCTCAGTTAACACATTGATACTATATGCAAACCACTTAGTTCATAATGCATGTGAACACGGAAGACAGTATTTTCTCCAAAGACAGAAAGCAAATGAAGTGTCAATTTAAGACCAAAAAGTATATCACAGTGTGGGATAACGGCCTAGCTTGCTGTGAGACAGGAATGCAGGCTAATTCAGTGTGCTTCAGGAGAAAGGTTAAGATGTTTGTGACTACAAGATTCTTATGCTGTTCTCTGGGGGTGGAGATCCGCTGAGCTGGCCTGCCAAACAGCTGAAGGAGAGAGTCTTGTGAAGACAAGATAGTTCTGCTTTGGCTAAACCAACAGAAGCAAACAGCTCTTACATAAATCTTGAAGGCCGTAGTGTCCAAGTGAAGACCTTTGCCTAATTAACAGCAAAATTAATGTTACAGTTTACACCTCTAAGTGTGGTAATGAGCCTGACTCGGTACATGCTAAACCTATATGACAATGTTGCTCAACTCACCACCCAAATCTTGTTAAACATCACTTAGAAGGCAGGAACAGGCATCATCAGGATATAAAAAATCATGAGGGGAATACCTCTCTGTACCTCACATGCCATAGAAGGGGAGAAGACTGAAAGTCTAGCAGACACGGCCAACAGGCTACACTCCTCTTCCTCCACCCAAGACAGGGATGCCTTCTTCATAAGAATTGTACCTTCAATATATGGCATACCTTTTCCTAGCATTACTATTATATACTAGCACTATTACAAAGACTTATGCTGCCTCCAACTGTGTCAGATGTTACCTGGGAATTACTAACTTGAGCTTGACTATCATTTTCACCCTTAGTGCATTTATCAACGGCAATTCTGAACCTACTCTGTCTGTTGCTTTAATAAATCAAGCCTATCTGTTTAAAGTTTTACACTGCCTCAGTGCAAGTCCTTAGTTGGGACTCTGAGACAGGCAAAACTGTCTCAGTGCAAGCCCTTAGCCGGGCTCTGAGACAGAATTCTCAGATACACTTTTGACTTTGTGGAACTGCTCAGTGCCAGCTCCTGGGGCTCTGGCCGGCAAAAGTGTCACTCACACCTTTAATGCAACACACAGAAAGGGCCAGAAAACAGAAACCACGGTAATTATTTGTCCAAGTATTAATGTGCTTAGCAAAAGAATCCTATTTAAAGAAGAAAAAACAAAAACCCACAAGTATTATGTAAAAGAGCTCTTCAGTGTCTTGCAATATAATACTAAACTCAGGCAATTTTCCCACATTTCATTGTTTTGTTCTAACAGCTGAAGGGGAAACCTGTAAACTAAAGATCTTACAAATGCTGAAAGATTTCCATTAGTCTTACTGATTTGGCAGGTAC
>VYZX01006012.1:40595-51387 GCA_013401335.1 Brachypteracias leptosomus | reverse complement strand
GTTTTTGTGGAGCTTTGTGGAGTCTTTGTGGAACTTTGCCCCGAAGTGGCACCGGGGTAAGTTTTTACTAAACTATCAAAAGCTGCTGCCTAAAGCCAGTAGCAAGTGCTTGGTCTGAGAAAAACCCCACAAAACCCAGGCCAAGAAACATCTGCTTTGCGTTGGTGCTGAGGACCTTAGTGCTGCGTGTGTAGTGCATAAGGAAACCCCTGTGACCAACACCTGGGGGCTAATGGACCTCTGGTGACACTTTGCAGAGCCCCTGCGCTGCTCCCTCCTGGGGACTGTTTGGATAGCCCGGACCCCGTGAGGTGGTTGAGCGCCGTTGTTTGGGGGGCTAGACCCGGTCTAAAGCCCATATTGCCTGAGCCCAGCTCAGCTGGAGGCTGTGGGGTGAGTGTGTTTGGGGGGCAGGTCCCCCCGGAGCTGTTTGAGGGGAGCAGATGGAGATTCCTCGGAGGCCCCTGGACCTTGTCCAGAAGTGACCTGGGGGATTGTTGCTCATCGGGTGTGACCGATGGTTAAAAGGCTTCTGAGTGTTCCCAAGCTGTTCCCCAACTGACCGCACAGTTTGGGTGCAGGGGGAAGAGAACCACGAATAATTCAGGAGGAAAAGAATAACGGATAATTTCGGGAGGAGAAGGAGCAGTAAAGAGGGCGGGGAAGGTCCCGTTCACCTCCTGCCCTCCTCTCTCCTGTTCTCCTCCCCTGTGGGGTGATCCCCAGCCCTCCCATCGCCAGTTCCCCGCTGTTCAAAGCGCTGTGGGTCCTGTCCCAGCCCTCAGTGGCTGGGAGCCCCGTGGGGTGATGCCGGGGCTGGGCTGGGTCCCGTGGCAGAGCACGGGGTGGGCGGTGTGGAGGCCGAGCTCACGGTCACTGCCTCGGTGCCCATCCGCACTTGCTGTGACGTTCACACCCTGTTTATGGCTCCGCTGGCCCTGGGTGCTTGGGTGAATCTGCTCCTGTGTGAAGGCAGCTGGGCAGGGGGCTGGCAGTGGGCGCAGCACCCGTCCCTCAGGAATTACCAGCTCTAACCGAGCCACTAGACCAACCCAAGCCTATTTCTGGGCGGTGTCCGGCCGAGGTTGGTCTCCCCCCAGCTCCCGGGACACGTGTGGCAGCACCACAGGGTGACCATCATTAGCACCCTTGGTGGCTCCCAGGGCTCCAGAGCCGGAGGTTGAAGCCAGGAGGTTTCTGTGACTCTTTGTCCTGGCCCCGGGTTGATGGACAAGCAAGTCCTGCTTCTGCTGGGCTGTGGCTGCCTCCTCTCTTGTGGGCCACCCCCCGCAAGCGCGGCGTTTCCCTGAGAACCGTTTAGCTCCGGTCCCCTTGTACGTTTCTAGGCGTCTTCTCTCGTTTTTAGGGACGCCGTAGAGAGTTAACAGGACTCGGGGGCTGAGCAGGGATTGCGGGACTCTGACCCCTCTGGGGTCTTTGTCCCAGACTGCAGCCTCGGCAGGTGAGAGCTCTGCCGCCAGTTGACGTTCCAGCGGCCGCTCTGCGAGTCAAACCTCTCGTCGTGTGTTTTCCTTCTCGGTTTGGACGGGCTCACGTGGGTGTCTGAGGCATCTGGGAGCAGTTGCCTGGGCTCGGTGGTGCCGCTGCACCTCCCTCCAGCCGCAGGAGCTGCTCTGCTCGTGGAGAAACCTCCCTTCAGAGGGGTGCTGGTGGGTTTGGAGTTACCCTCTCAGGTGGCTGCTGTTTCCCCGCGCCCCTCGCGAGACCCGAGTTCCTCCTGGTTTGTGGGGTCGCTGGCGTGTTTTTCCTCTTTGGAGGACTCTCCCTTTCTCTGCCCGTGTCCGCTCTCTGCACACACAAAGACTCTGCCGTGACCTCTGGTTCGGTTTCACTTGGAGGAAAGAAAATGAGAATGTGGAAAGATTCTGGCCCTCGGCCACCGCAATGAAAAACATCTGGCGGAGCCTTGGCAGGCAGGGATTTATCTCACCAGGGCCGCGCTTGGTCACTACGACCCCGATCCTTTCCTCTCGCCAGCCATCTCAGCTCTGAAAGGGGCAGGTAGAGCCTTTGTGGGGTGCAGAGAGGAGGTGACCGGGTTGGGCGGTCCTGGCTGGAGGTGCGGGGAGCTGGACGGTCACTCGGTGCCGGCTCCTCCGCCCTCGTTCTCGCTGCCGAATGACACCAAACAGTTTCCCACTGTTGTGTTTCCATGCAAGCAACCAAACAGAGCAGGGGTGGAGGCGTGGGGCAGCCCCGGGGCAGGGCAGGGGCTTTGGGGTCGGTCTGTGAGGCTGCACCAGAGCTGAGGGCTGCGAGGACACCGCAATCCCGTGGGCAAGGTCAGCTCAGTCCCCACCTGCTTCGGGGTCTCTGGGGCCCTGCCTGAGTCAGCAGCAGGTCTGCAGGGTCAGGAGGGGCCAGACCTGGAGGGACGTCACCCCCGGGGCTGGGCAGGGAGCCCCAGCAGAGAGCTCAGGGCAGCCCTCCAGCATCACCCCCCCAACCACGCTGCTCTCTCCGGCTTTTATATGACTTTTTATACTGATGAACGCCCCCCCCGTGACTTGTTTTCCGTGACTTGTGCAGGTTCAGCAGGGGCAGGGAGCTGCCAGCGAGGGCTCTGTGCCACCCCGGCGTGTATCTCCTGCAGAAAGTCCCCCCCGGGTTGTGTTTCTCTAACCCCCCCAAGCCCGGGTCTGGTCTCAAGGCGCAGAGTCGCCCGAGTTACCCCAAACCGAGGGGGTGTGTGGGGCTGCCCCACGGGTCCCCAGCGGAGGCCCATGGAAACTGTCGGTGCTGCCTGTTTTTGTTGGAGCAGGGCAGCATTTAAGCGTGGGCAGCGCAGATGACAAACTTGCAACCCCAGCAAGCTGGAGAGCGCGTGGGAGCCCTCCCAGTGCCAACCCAAACAGGGCTTTATTGAACACACCTGATGCTGAGCTACCTTTTAGTGTCCCGGTTAGCAGCCTAATGAGAACCAGTCAGAGCAGAGTTTGGGGTATTTTTCTTTCATTCTGAGCTCAGAACCCAGCAGGCTCCCAGCTGGCTGCAGGCAGAGAGCATCTGAAGACCCACTGGAGGCCTTTAAGCAAACACGGGACATCCCTGTGGCCTTGTAGTCAAGGCATCACTTAGCCAGGTCTGCAGCAGGAGTGACCCGTGATCCCTGGAGCCCTCTCAGCACAGAGGCTGGGCCGTGGGTCAGAGCTGAGGAGGCTGCTGGAGGAGGGACCCTCCAGTGTCCATCCTTGGGGGGACATCTGCAGCCTCTGGAGGGCCCCCTGCCCCCGAGGAGCAGCCCGATGTGGGTGTGCAGATCTGTGGGGTCCGCTCGGCTGCTGGAGGGCCCGGTGCTCAGAAGGAGCCCCTAGGGGAGGGTGATGGTCACCTCCATGGCAGGCTGGGAATTGCTGCCTCACCCTCTGGCTGCCCTGGTGTTTATTGCTGTCAGTGGTGTGCTGGGGCCGTGTCCCTCTGTACAGCTCCAGCCCCTGCCGAGGAGGAACTTACAGCTCTGCTGTGTGGGACTGGTGCCATCAGAGCCCAGCTCTGCAGGGAATCCAGCCTGGAGTTCACGTGGGCTGCTGGGTGACCTCAGATCCTCCCCCATCCCCTGTGGTTTCACCTCTGCTTTATTCTGGTGGCTTTGCCAGGGCTGGTGAAGGAGCTGCTGCCTTTCCCCACATTGGCTGCTGCTTTTCGCAGGCTGGGAATACAACTGCTCGTTGAGGTGCTCACAGAACCCTGCAGGAACCTCTTTTCCCTTCTCTTTACGGACAGTCCTTCATCTTTCTCTGGCTGAGACGTTCTGAGGAGTGACAGCCTCTGTGTGAAGCAATCAAATCACTGCTTTCTAGAGAGAGGCAAATTACAACCGTTCCATTCCTTTCTCATCTCTCTAGCAAGGACTCTTGGCTTAGGTGAGGGTTCCAGGATCAAAAGCAAGCCGACGTGTTCTACTTAGGCTCCAGAAAGGTGGATTCTGCTTTATAGAGAATTAAGTTCCATGGAGCAGTTAACAGAAGAGGCTGGAAGGAGCAAACCCTGTAATTTCCCTTTCTCTGAGCTCTTTGCAGAGGCCAGTTGTGGAAGCTGGGATCAGTACAGCATTCAAAGGCAATTAGGATGGAGTGCTGGGTGCTGACAGGCTATCATATGGATCAGATCTTTGCCAGGAGGAACAGTTGTCACAGCACCTGTTAGAAGCTCTCTGGTGTTATTTCAGTGCAGCAAACCTCCCCTTATCAAGGAACCAAATCCTCAGTGATGGTGCCCGAGACACCAAGCACCGACCGTGGCAGCCCCGGGATGCTCCTGGTGGGTACCAGCTCAGGCAGGGGGCTCAGACCCCTGCTGGTGGGCACAGCCAGCACTGGGATGTTCCTCCAGGGCCTCTTCTCCTCAACTTGTCACCTCCTCCCACCTCCAGCCGTGCTCAGAGTGACAGCCGCCCAAGGGGGGGCTGGGGAATGCCTCCCATTCCTTCCTCTAGCTGGGCAAACACCCAGATGTGCCGTGGTGCTGCTCCGTGCCCTCTGAGGGGCTCCATCACTCCATGAGTGACAGGGGGGTCGTCTCCAGGTAAGGAGCTTTATTGCAGGAGAGGTGCCAGCAGAAAGCACTTTGTTGTCATGGAGGACGTTCCCAGTGATGCTCTCAGCTCTGGGCCACCCTGTGGGGTATCACGAGCTGAGGCGTCTACTTGTGTGTGCTCACACTGCCCCAAAAAGAAGGAGTTTTAAGGAGTGCAAGCTCCTAGTGTTGCTGGAGAAGGTCCCTGGGCATTAAAAATGAAAAGGCAGGAGCAGCCCTCGCCCCGCTCAGTGCGTGTCTGTCAGTGCTGCCCGCTCAGCTCGGGCTGCCCTGCGCGGCTGGGCAGGGTCAGAGCCACCCCCACAGCTCCACAAAGGCACCCAGAGGTGGTGCCAGGCAGGGCTGNGGGGTGGGGGGGGGGGGGGGGGCAGCAGCACCCCCAGACTCCAGCAGCCTTGGAAAGCAGAGCCCCGAGCTGCAGAGGGACACAGGGTTGGCGTGGGAAAGGCAATGGGCCCTTTCTGTCTGGGGGTGCTGGGGTGCCTGAGCGTTCATGCCTCCTGTTTACGGGCTGCCCTAAAAGCCCTGGAGTCACTCTGCAGACCTTAACCCGTCGTGTTTTCGCAGCTGAGAGCTGCTCAGTGCCAACCTTCTCTAACGGGGCTTGGTAGGGGGCCCTAAATCAATCTTCCTGCGTTTGGGACCTTCTCCTGGTAGGTGCCCGTAGCGTCATGTGGTGCGTTTCGGGTGGAATAAATGCATTTAGTTCAGCTCACTACTTTCCGAGGCGCGTGCGTGTGTTAGAGCTGATCTCGGCCAAGCCCTGGTGCTGCAGCGGGTCCCATCCCCCCCTCCCCAGGGGCTGTGGACTTGTCGGGGGCTCTGCAGTGGCAGCTCCAGCTGTGCTGCAGATGTGGCTGCTCGGAGTCCCGCTCCCGCTGTGCTCGTGGCCTTTCCTCTGGGTGGTTTGCTCTGCAGTGGCACCCAAAGTGAGGAGGGGTCCTCCTGGGTGCTGTCCTGGGTGCCTTTGGGTGGCAGCCTGGGTGATGCTTCAGGGTCTCTCAGCCCTGGACGCGGGTGAGGAGCAGGTCCGGGGGCGGGCAGTGGAGACACGTAGTGGTAGAACATCATTGTGGGACCGGGACCTGGGTTGCATCATTAATACGTGGAAAAAACCCCACAGCTCTTTGGGGTCAGGGCCATGAGGAGCTCCTGCAGCCACGGGGTCAGGGTGCTCCTGGCCGCCCCTTCCCCCTCAGCCCCCACCCCGCACCGGGGCTGCCGCAGCTCTTGGTCCTCTGGCTCTGCTGCTGGGAGGTGCAGGGGGGCTGGTGGCTCCTCTGTGTGCAGGGGTCTCCTGCTGAGCAGCGAGATCCTGGGCAGGGGAAATTCCTCCGAAGCAAGAACTCGGCTCCCCGTGGAATGACATCGGAAGCCCCAGGTGGACGTTCTGGGTAACCTGGGGGTAGGGCCAGTTGGGTGACCCCTTGTTCTGAGCACACTTCATTAAAGTCTGCTGGCAGAACCACCATACCTGGAGGACTTTAAAAAGGGCCCCGTGTTTCCCAGACTTTTCTTTTCCCCCTGAGCCCGGGTCCTTACTAATTAAGGCAGCCCAGCTTTTATAGGCAAGGCCATACCAAAAAAGCCCCAGTAAAACTTTTTAAGGCTCTCTAAAGCGTTTAAATGCCCCGTTTCATGTGGCATAGAGGGAGTTATGGTGGCTTGGAAGGTATAGAGCCTTTCATGGGTGCTCCACAAGCTCAGCCGCTGCTCTGCAGCTCCCTTGATGCTCATCACCCCAGCTCTGGACTGGCCCAGGGTGGAGTCAGGAAAAGGGGTGACGGGCTTCGGAGTCACTTGCATGGGGTGGGGGAGTCAACTGCAGAGTAATTTAGGGAATTAGTGGTCAGCACACAACCCAGCACAAGCACCAGCTTCTCTCCAGGCTACGCTCTGCTATCCCCAGAAGCTCCCAGGTCCTGCAGCTTTTTCCCCTAAGAACCTGTGGTGTGAATATTGTAAAATCAAGTGACTTGTGCTTTAATGTCTTTATGAAAGAAATGGTAAAACCGATAGGGGAGGGATAATTTAGGGTAAAACCAATAGGGGAGGGATAATATATGGTAAAACTGATAGGGGAGGGATAATTTAGGATAAAACTGATAGGGGAGGGATAATTTAGGATAAAACCAATAGGGGAGGGATAATTTATGGTAAAACTGATAGGGGAGGGATAATTTATGGTAAAACTGATAGGGGAGGGATAATTTATGGTAAAACCGATAGGGGAGGGATAATTTATGGTAAAACCAATAGGGGAGGGATAATTTATGGTAAAACCGATAGGGGAGGGATAATTTCAGTTTTCTCCCCCTCTTTTCCTCCCTTGTGCAACACGTAGAGAGCTTCACTTCAGGACCAGAAGGTTCCCCTCGCAGCCAGCTCCTCCTTTGTGCTTGACCCCATCTGACCCCCCTGGGGCTGGAAGAGCTCGGTTGGCCTGTCCCCAAAGCTCCTGGTGGAGGTGGCACCGCGTTCCTCGGGTGACCCTTGCTCCTCATTTCCCCCTAGCAGAGGAGGGGGGGAAAAGGGGGTGACCAGAGGAGCCCCCCGGCTGGTGTCTGCGTGTGCCCCAGGGAGCCGGGTCCTCCCCCGGTGTGTCGGCAGCAGACCCATCCTGTGCCCAGCTCAGTTTCCTTGGGATTGCAGAAATGCTGGTTAAAGCCTGTGCCAGAGTCCCCCTGCTCCGTGAAGCCCAAGCTCCATGGGGAAAAGAGACAGGGGAAAATAAAGATGGTGCTGAGCAGGGGCAGATGTGGGTGTGGGTGAAGCCAAGGGGGTTCATTGAGGCACTTAGGGGGCACGGACTGCTCGCAAGAGGATGGGAATGATCTCAAGCCCTTCCTCCTGACTTTAGCCCCTGGCAGTTGTGTTTATGGAAGGCACGTTCTCAAGGCTACCTGTGGCCAAGAGGTGAAAATGGGCTTGTTTGACACGAGAATAAACGAACCATCTCCTGCAATTGTTTTGATGGCAGTGGGAGAACAGGCTGCTGGTGACATCGCTTACCTGGAGCAGCAGATTAAAACCCCCCGTGATGCCCAGTTTAAACCAGGGGTGCGGGGAATAGACCAGGGGAAGGGGGCTGTAAAACCTGCCCGGCTTTGCCTCGGGTGCCTAATTACTGAGTGTTCCCCATCAGAGACTGCAGGCTTGGCAAGGGAGAATGGAAACGTGTTTGCTCCTTGTCATCCTCTTGGAGTTTGTACATTTGGAGGCTGCAGAGTGGCAGAAACTTGCGTTGCACTGAAGGTGCTGCAGCCCTGCTGTGGCAGCGGCTCCGTCCTGCACCTCCCCAGGGCTGCTCGGCTCTCCCCTGGCGCTGCTTGGCGTTTACTAGGCTGGGGAAAGGGGGATTGTGTAAGAATTCAACGTGGTGTTCGCCATCAAACAGGAGGAGGAGGAAGCTGCTATAAAAAGGTGCAGATTTGGGCAGAGGCAGGAATAGCCGGGCAGAGCAAGCGGGTGGAGGGAGGGAGGGAGGGATGGATGGAGTCAAAGGGGGCTGGGATAGCCCAGAAATAGCAGCTTGGCCTTAAAAATGGGATAGCTGTGGACATTCCACCCCGACTATGAAATAAATGACCAGCAGAGTGTATTCCTCCTCTCCATCCCTTAGCAGCTGGGCTGCCAGGGACACAAAGTCCTGCTTCACTTGGCCCCAGGAGCTGGGAGCCCAAAGGTGCTTCTGCTGGGGAGCAGCCAGGGGGGTGTCGGGTTTTCTGGTTCCCTTTTACCAAAAAATGAGCAAAAAAAAAAAAGGGTAGATGTTACCCGAAAGTGCTGAGGCCAACATAGAACCACAAGCCAGAGTGATGATGATCTAAGGAGCTGCAGGATCCTCTCGTGTGTCCCCAGATGCAGAGTTAAACTCGTATGCAGCCCGTGCCCTATTAAGCGACACCTTCTTTGGAGAACTTCTGAGTGCTTTGAGTACTTGATCACTGGGTGTAAATGTTCTTTTCCCTTCTTTTAACTCCCTCCTTAAAGCAACATCAATGTGCAGGCCGTGTTTGCAGGAGCCAGTCCTTGAGCAGCAGCTCCTGGCTCAGCTCTGCTGTGCGGGCAGAACCCTGGCCGAGGTGGTGTCCAGCTTCAGAGGGTTCCTTCTCCTGGGCTGCTCTGGGGGGCTGTGCAGCTGCTGTCCCAGAAGGGGTCTGGCTGCTGTGAAGCTGCTCCAGCAGCCACGTTCATAGGGTCTGGGGAGCCTGCAGACAGGGCGGAGGAGCCCGAGTGGAGCAAGTCTCCTAGAAGGGGCCACCCGTGTCCTCTGGGCCACGAGGAGGTGTCATTTCCCTGGTGCCGAGTTCCCCTGCAGCTCAGAAAACCTCTATGTGGCACCTTGGCCATTGCTCCCCCAGCACTGCCAGGACACTGAGGAGCTTTCTCCTGATCCAAAGCTGGCCGGTGTCCTCTCGGTCTTCTGCTGTACCGACCTCAGCAGACAGAGCTCCCCAGGTTTCTCCCTGCGAGCTGCTCTCTCGGACCCTTCGTTCACTTGCGCTGCTTTCTCTGTATGTCCTGGATGAAAAGGTCACCTCCAGGCACTTGCTGTAATTAATCATGATCCTGGGTGAGTGTTTCAAAGTGTTTCATGCCCTGCGTGCTCCAGCTGAGAGAGGGGCCCTGGAGCTGGTGGGAATGGGCTGCTCCTTCTGTGAGCTCCAAACTCCTGTACCCAGAGCACCTCTGCTAGTGACAGCAGTGATCAAAAAGTCACATTTGCAACGGGAGAATTATTTGGATGTATTCCAGCAGTTGTTATTAGCAGGTCCCGTGGTACTTTTCATACTCGCTGAGACAAGACCTTGTTTTTTGGAGGCTGCATCTGAGTGCCCCCCCCACCCAGTAACGATGGATGTGTGGGATTGTTTCCCCTCCTCCTGCCCCATCCCGATTTAAATCCTAATGCTGGACCCGTGACGTGGGATCACCCGGGGGGTGAAGGTCTCTTGGGGCAGGAGGAGAGGGCTGGCTGGGGGTGGCAGGGTGGTAGCCCGGGGAGGTGTCTAGAGGACCCCAGAGCAGCCTGCAGGTGAGGTGCTGATCCTTTCTCAGTGAATATCTCTTCTGCCTCCTGGCCAGAGGGTCAGTTTGAGAGGGGCTGTGCTGCTGAGGACGCTCCAGTCCCTTTAGGAAGCCCCCCCTGGATTCAACAGCCAAACCCGGGTGACAGACAGGGTGGGAGAGGAGCCCCTCGGGCTGCCCAGCTCCACGTCCCCATGTTCTCTGCTACGCTGCTTTTCTAAAGGTGGCATTTTGGCTCCGAGCGAATGGAAGGGCAAAGGTTAGAGGGGGAGAGGACACCCAGCACAGTGGTGGGGATGAGCTGGGGAGGAGGAGGAGGAGGAGGAGGAGGAGGATGAGGATGGTGCTTCCTGAGGAGCCAGCACACGAGCTCTGCGCCCGAGGGTTCCTGTTCGCGGTACAGGAGTGGCAAATCTCCCAGGAGATGTGCGACACGGGGCTGGGGAAATCTCTGTCAGGCCCTTTCCTTCACAGCCCTTGTCTTTGCCCAGGCTGCTTTGGTTCCAGGAGGCAGCAATGGGGGAAAGGGAAAAAAAAGGTTCTGCTGCGGCATTTCCCAAAGTGTTTGTCCCGTGCCTCTCTCCCAAGTGAACTCCACCCTTCGTGACCCTTCTTCTCCCCCCGTCCCCCCTAACTCATCCACCCCCGGGGTTGCTGCCTTAGTCTTCTCCTCCTTCTGCCAGGAGCCTTTATGAATCCAGATGCTTCTCCTTCAATTTCCTCAGTGCTGAGTTCTGAAGGAGGGGGGGGGAAGAGTTTGGGGCAGGGGGAAGCGCCGATTTTAGCCACTTTTACTGGAAGTGTGTAAACTGTGGGATGGAAACGCACAAACTGGGTCACCCTCCCGTGCCAGGGACTTTCCCGGGGCTGCTTCTTGTCCCCACGTCCCGTTTACTCCCCAAAGCCACCTCCTTGCCTGGCCACAGGGCTCCCGGGAGCCATCAGCTCGTCCCCCCCCCGAGGTGGGGGCAGCATCAGCAGCTCTGCGGCGTCTGTTTATCCACCCAGACATAGATTTTTAAAGCCTCCTCAGAGCCAGTTGACTTGGAAACCTCTTGGCCCCAGAATCCCAGGTAATTAGGACAAAGGGGCCGTTTTGTGGGATTTTGGTTCCCAGGTTTCTGGGTTACTCCACCACCTCCTCCCCAAGCCAACGTGTCCTTCCCCCGCTGCCTGTTTGTTGTGCCAGGGCTGCAGCTCCCGC
>VYZX01006012.1:0-15419 GCA_013401335.1 Brachypteracias leptosomus | reverse complement strand
CCATCCATCCATCCATCCCGACCCACCTGCAGAACCTTGCCCTGGTGAACCTCATCAGCTTTGCACGGGAAACATTATATGGCCAGGGGACGGGAAAGAAGAGTATCATGAAGAAAACTCTTCAGGGTTGATGAGTTAGGACCAGAATGAGAAGAGGAACCAGCCAGGGCTGCCTGGTGTGACACGGGTGTGAGGAGCAGTAAAGCTGGACGTGCTTCTTGGGTGGGGTGCAGGGGTGACATTTCTCCACGGAGGACTTGGTTTGGTCCTCTAGAAAAGAAATAAGACGACATTTCTGCTGAAATGTGGCTGCAGCTCCTGGCTGGGTGCCACTGACGTGGCCACGGAGCAGCGCTGCTCACCTGGGGCCAAGAAAACCCCCCAGCACTTCTCTGCCTTCCACGGCCCCGAGACACCACGGGGCCGTAGTCATTGTCCCCAGCACCTCCTCAGTCTCCTCCCGGGGAGAGAATGGGCCAATATTGCGTGTGTCACATGAAGGGCTGGTGGGTTGGGTCTGGCCAAGGCAGCAGCTGATGCTGATGGGTGATTGAGGCTCTTGCCCACAGAAATGGTGGGAGTGAGGATATTACTGCAAGTGAGCCGTGGCTCACTCTTGGTTCCCCATGGAAGACAAATGTGTGGGTTCCAGCCAGGGTTGCGGGTCTCAATGTCCATAAAGTCCTTTAGGGTGGGAGGGATCTTGAAGATGATGGAGTGCAACCACTCCCCCCTCCCTGCCAGGGCCCCGCTGACCCCTGGCCCTCAGCACCACATCTCCACGGCCTGGAAACCCCTCCGGGGACACCCGTGGGACCAGACCCACCCAGGATGGGGGTGGTGCAGGAGCGGGGGGCTCACCAAAGCCACGGAGAGCCCCCGGGCTGGTGGCTCAGCAGCAGGACAGGGCTGTCCCTGGGAACTGCCCCTGGCCACGCTGGTTCCCACTGCAGGTGTCCCCAGGCCCCTCGGGACCAGCTCTGGGGCTCCCCTGGCAGTTGGGGATCCTGAGAGGTGTAGATTGACATTACTGAGGCCCTAAAATACAGCCCTGGTTAACAAAGCTGGGCTTTAGCGCCGTTAATTCCAGATTTGTAAGTGGCTGGGGATGATGCTCAGCCCTGATTGACAAAGCTGGGCTTTAATGCCATGAATTCCATATAAGTGGCTGGGGATGATGCTCAGCCCTGATGAACAAAGCTGGGCTCTAATGCCTTTAATCCTCGATTTATAAATAGCTGGAGACGATGCTCAGCCCTGATGAACAAAGCTGGGCTCTAATGCCTTTAATCCTCGATTTATAAATAGCTGGAGACGATGCTCAGCCCTGATTGACAAAGCTGGGCTTTAATGCCATTAATTCTAGATCTATAAATAGCTGGAGACGATGCTCAGCCCTGATTAACAAAGCTGGGCTCTAATGCCTTTAATCCTAGATTTATAAATAGCTGGAGATGATGCTCAGCCCTGATTAACAGAGCTGGGCTCTAGTGCCATGAATAATCACCAATTCTGGGTGTGTAAATCACTCGATGTTCCCCTTTAGCAGGGGAAGCTGGAGGAGGAGCCCTTGGTGCTCCTCTTCTTCTTCTTCCACCCGGCCTGGGGTGGCCCCAGCTTGGCCAAGAAAAAGGGTTTTTATAGAACTAGCTAAAGGAACGACCCAGAGAGGGGGAGGTGAGGGACGGTTGTGGGGTAGATGTTGTGATCTCCTGCAGTTGGGTGCCGGGGGGTCCCTCGGACCCCTGGGTGCCGGTGTTTGGATGAGTCTGCGGGGCAACCTCGTCTGCAGGGGGTTGGTGAGGGCTGAGGAACCAACCCAAGGAGCCCCAGATCCCACCCGGCACCTCAAGCTGTGCTGGTTACAGAGCAGGAGGTTGGGGAAATTCTGCGTCCCGGGGTGTCTGGTGTGTCAGGGGGGTCACTGGGAGCCTGTCAGGGGGGTGACGTGTCCTGGGGTGGGGGCTATATGGGTCCGTGTCCCTCCTGATGTGCCCTATATGGGTCCGTGTCCTTCATGGTGAGCTTTATATGGGTCCATGTCCCTCATGGTGTGCCCTGTATGGGTCCATGTCCCTCATGCTGTGCCCTGTGTGGGTCCATGTCCCTCCTGGTGTGCCCTATATGGGTCCGTGTCCCTCCTGATGTGCCCTATATGGGTCCGTGTCCTTCATGGTGAGCTTTATATGGGTCCATGTCCCTCATGGTGTGCCCTGTATGGGTCCATGTCCCTCATGCTGTGCCCTGTGTGGGTCCATGTCCCTCCTGGTGTGCCCTATATGGGTCCATGTCCCTCCTGGTGTGCCCTATATGGGTCCATGTCCCTCCTGGTGTGCCCTATATGGGTCCATGTCCCTCCTGGTGTGCCCTATATGGGTCCGTGTCCTTCATGGTGAGCTTTATATGGGTCCATGTCCCTCCTGGTGTGCCCTGTATGGGTCCATGTCCCTCCTGGTGTGCCCTATATGGGTCCCTGTCCCTCCCTTCCTGCTCCTTCAGGGTGGGGAGAGAAGATGCCGTGAGACCCGTCGTGGAGACCTTGGGGCTCAGCCCCAGGTCCTTGCCTGACAACCTTGTGCTTCTCCTCCCTGCAGGGCTCCTCCTGCAGATGTTCTGAGCTCGGCTGCACCCCAACGGCGTCTCCCTGTGCCCAGGTAGGACGTGGGGAAGGGGGTGGGAGGGAAGGCAGCGTGGGGGGGTGGAGAAGGGAGGTGTGTGGGGGTCAGGGCTCTGCAGAGCCCGGCTGGGGCTCCCAGCAGCAGTTGCTCGGGTGGTGCAGGACGGGCCAGGGTCGCTCTTGGGAAACACCGGGAATAAAGCTCTTTAAAGCTCCTTTTTGGCCCAGTGTGGCTCAGGAGCAGCTCGGGTGGAGCCGGCTCAGCCTCCCCACGTCTCCTCCTTTCCCCACGGAGGTGTTTCTGTCACCGCCGCAACTTCTCCTCCTCCCTGCAGGTGTTGAGGTCCAAGCCCGGGCTCTTCTGGACCGGCCCTTTCCCTGGGACACCAGGAGGACCATGGAGCCCTGGGGGCTGCTGCTGCTGGTGCTGGGCTGGGGGCTGCTGGCGGGTCGCGGCTCCACCACCAGGTCCCCGGCACGGTTCAGGGCGCGGGGGCAGCAGGAGAGGAAGAACATCAGGCCCAACATCATCCTGGTGCTCACCGACGACCAGGACGTGGAGCTGGGTGAGGCACCGCTGGGGCTGGGGGCCAGGGGAGGGGAACCCGGGAGTTGGGTGTGCTGGGGCGGGTGGGATCCGTGTCCTCCACCCGACCTGCCCGTCAGCACAGAAACCAACGTTTCTGGGACTCTTTGAAGCATCGAGCATCCGTTTCTTTGCTTTCCTTCACAAACGCACCGAATATCTGAGCTCCCAACCGGCCCTTGCAGCCGGGGGGGGGGGTTTCCCCATAGTTTTTTGGGGTGGAAGGAGTTCGGGGGCTTGGACGATGCTCCAGGGGAGGCTCTGGATGTCTCCCATTAGGAGGGTCAGGGGGATATTAATGGTGCTTATGCATCTAACTTGATTTCTGGGTTGGCTGCCCACGGTGAACGTCCAGCAGGACCTTTTCGGGTCACCCCCAAGCAAATACCTGAGTCCTGGGGGTGGGAGGGGAGATCAAAAAGGGGGAAAATTGGCAGGTCCGTTAGAAATGAAGCGTTGCACTCCTGGTGTGGGGGTTTTTTTAATGCAAAGCAGGTTCCCCATGAAGGTGCAGTGGATTCCCAAGCAAAACGGGTGGAAAATCAGTGTGCAGCAGACCTGGACCCTCAGTCCCATCCCTCCCTCTGCAGCTCCAGCTCCGCCTGGAGGCTCCTGCCCCCGTTTAACGTGGGTTGTTTGCTGCTGGGTTCCCAGCAGGAACCTCCCTAAAAGCTGTTCCTGGTGGAGGCTTTGACGTGGGAGAGATAAAGCGTGTTCCGGGCTCGAGGGTCAGTCTGCAGAGCGTGTCCAAGCAGGGGAGCAGAACGTCCAGTGCCACTGGTGGACGGGGCAGTTGTTATTATTATTACTATTAATTATTATTATCATCAATATTATTATAATACATGTTTATATCTTTATTTATATATATGTTATATATGAATATTTTTTAATATCTATATTTATTTTTATATCTATTTATATAGCGCTATGGTATAGGGAGGTGTTGCGCTATGGGGCACTGTCCCGCTATGGGGCGGTGTTCTGCAGCGTTGCGCTATGGGGCAGTTTCCCCGCTATGGGGCGGTGTTGCGCTATGGGGCGGTGTTGCGCAGTGTTCTGCTATAGGGCGATGTTCCGCTGTGGGGCAGTGTCACCATGTGGGACGGTTTCCCGCTGTGGGGCGATGTCGCGCAGTGGGGTGATGTTGCACAGTGTTCCGCTATGGGGCAGTGTTCCGCTATGGGGCAGTGTTCCGCTATGGGACAGTGTTCCGATGTGTCGAACTGTGGGGCAGAGTTGCGCTGTGGNCCCAGCAGGAACCTCCCTAAAAGCTGTTCCTGGTGGAGGCTTTGACGTGGGAGAGATAAAGCGTGTTCCGGGCTCGAGGGTCAGTCTGCAGAGCGTGTCCAAGCAGGGGAGCAGAACGTCCAGTGCCACTGGTGGACGGGGCAGTTGTTATTATTATTACTATTAATTATTATTATCATCAATATTATTATAATACATGTTTATATCTTTATTTATATATATGTTATATATGAATATTTTTTAATATCTATATTTATTTTTATATCTATTTATATAGCGCTATGGTATAGGGAGGTGTTGCGCTATGGGGCACTGTACCGCTATGGGGCGGTGTTCTGCAGCGTTGCGCTATGGGGCAGTTTACCCGTTATGGGGNCCCCGCTATGGGGCGGTGTTGCGCTATGGGGCGGTGTTGCGCAGTGTTCTGCTATAGGGCGATGTTCCGCTGTGGGGCAGTGTCACCATGTGGGACGGTTTCCCGCTGTGGGGCGATGTCGCGCAGTGGGGTGATGTTGCACAGTGTTCCGCTATGGGGCAGTGTTCCGCTATGGGGCAGTGTTCCGCTATGGGACAGTGTTCCGCTGTGTCGCACTGTGGGGCAGTGTTCCGCTATGGGGCGATGTTCAGCTATGGGGCGGTGTTATGCAATGGGGCGGTGTCCCACCGTGGAGCCGTGTCACGCTATGGGGCGCTGTTCCACTATGGGGTGGTGTTCCGCTGTGGGGCGGTGTCGTGCTATGACGCGGTGTTCCGCAGTGTTCCACTATGGGGTGGTATCCTGCTATGAGGCGGTGTCGCGCTATGGAGCGGTTTCCCTCTGTGGGGCGGTGTCGCGCTATGGGGCAGTGTCCCACTGTGGGGCAGTGTTGTACTGTGGGGCGGTGTTCCGCTATGGGGCGATGTTCCGCTGTGTTGCGGTATGGAGCGGTGTTCCGCTGTGGGGCAATGTTCCGGTATGGGGCAGTGTTCCCTTATGGGGCGGTGTCGCGCTATGGGGTGGTTTCCCGCTGTGGGGCAGTGTCGCGCTATGGGGTGGTTTCCCGCTGTGGGGCGGTGTCGCGCTATGGGGTGGTTTCCCGCTGTGGGGCGGTGTCACGCTATGGGGCAGTGTGTTGCTGTGGGGCGGTGTTCCACTATGGGGTGGTGTCCTGCTGTGTTGTGCTGTGGGGCGATGTTCCGCAGTGTTTTGCTATGGGGCAGTGTTGTGCTGTGGGGCAATGTTCTGCTGTGGGGCGGAGTTCTGCTGTGTTCCGCTATGGAGCGATGTTCCACAGTGTTCCGCTACGGGGCGGTGTTGTGCTGCAGGGCGATGTTCCACTATGGGGAGATGTTCCACTATGGGGCAGTGTTCCGCAGTGTCACACTGTGGGGCAATGTTCCGCTGTGGGGCGACGTTCCACTGTGGGGCAGTGTCTCGCTAACGATGCTCAGCCCTGATTGGTGGGGCGGTGTGCTATGGGGCGGTGTCTTGCTATGGGGCAGTGTTCCGCTATGGGGTGGTGTAGTGCTATGGGGCTGTGTTCTGCTGTGGGGCGGTGTTCTGCTGTATTCTGCTATGGGGCAGTGTTCTGCAGTGTCGCGCTGTGGGGTGGTGTCGCGCTGTGGGACGGTGTTCCGCTATGGGGCAATGTCTTGCTATGGGGCGGTGTCTTGCTATGGGGCAGTGTCACGCTATGGGGTGATGTCTTGCTATGGGGCGGTGTTCTGCTGTGGGGCGGTTTCCCGCTGTGGAGTGATGTTCCGCAGTGTCCCGCTGTGGCGCAGTTTCATGCTATGAGGCGGTCTTTCGCTGTGGGGCAGTGTTCCACTATGGGATGTTTTCCCGCTGTGGGGTGGTGTTCCACAGTGTCGCGCTATGGGGTGGTATTCCGCTGTATTCCGCTATGGGGCGTTGTCCCGCTATGGGGTGGTGTTCCGCTATGGGGCGATGTTCCGCAGTGTTCCGCTACAGGGTGGTGTCACGCTGCGGGGCAGTGTTCTGCTATGGGGCGATGTTCTGCTATGGGGCGGTGTTCCGCAGTGTTGCACTGTGGGGCGGTGTTCTGCTGTGGGGCGATGTTCCGCTGTGGGGCAGTGTTCCGGTGTGTTCTGCTGTGGGGTGATGTTCTGCAGCGTTCCGTTACGGGGTGGTGTCGTGCTGCAGGGCGGTGTTCCGCTATGGGGCAGTGTTCCGCTATGGGGCAGTGTTCCGCTATGGGGCGGTGTTCCGCTGTATTCCGCTATGGGGCAGTGTTCTGCAGTGTTGCGCTGTGGGGCAGTGTCCCTCTGTAGGGCAACGTTCCAGTATGGGGCGGTGTTCCCTTATGGGGTGATGTCGCCATATGGGGCAGTTTCCCGCTGTGGGGCGGTGTCACGCTATGGGGTGGCGTTCTGCTGTGGGGCGGCGTTCAGCTATGGGGCAGTGTGTTGCTGTGGGGCAGTGTTCCACTATGGGGTGGTGTCCCGCTGTGTCGCGCTGTGGGGCAATGTTCCGCTGTGGGGCGGTGTTCCTCTGTGTTCCGCTATGGGGCAGTGTTCTGCAGTGTTCTGCAGTGGGGCGTTGTCGCGCGATGGGGTGGTGTGCCGCTATGGGGCGGTGTTCCGCTGTATTCCGCTATGGGGCAGTGTTCTGCAGTGTTCTGCAGTGGGGCGTTGTCGCGCTATGGGGTGGTGTTCCGCTATGGGGCGGTGTTCCGCTGTGGGGCGGTGTTCTGCAGTGTCGC
This sequence comes from Brachypteracias leptosomus, assembly GCA_013401335.1. NCBI lineage: Eukaryota > Metazoa > Chordata > Aves > Coraciiformes > Brachypteraciidae > Brachypteracias > Brachypteracias leptosomus. Next base: position 8,263 of record VYZX01006012.1, on the reverse strand, counting down.
GCTGTGGGGTGGTGTCGCGCTGTGTGGCGATGTTCCGCTATGGGGTGGCGTCGCGCTATGGGGCGATGTTCTGCAGTGTTCTGCTGTGGGGCGGTGTTCTGCTGTGGGGCGGTGTCGCGCTATGGGGCGGTGTTCCGCTATGGGACGATGTTCCACTGTGGGGCAGTGTTCCACTATGGGGCAGTGTTCCGCTATGGGGCGGTGTCGCGCTGTGGGGCGCTGTTCTGCAGTGTTCCGCTGTGGGGCGGTGTTCTGCAGTGTCGCGCTGTGGGGCGGTGTCGCGCTGTGTGGCGATGTGCCGCTATGGGGTGGCGTCGCGCTATGGGGCGATGTGCTGCAGTGTTCTGCTGTGGGGCGGTGTCGCGCTATGGGGCGGTGTTCCGCTATGGGGCGATGTTCCACAGTGTTCCGCTACGGAGTGGTGTCAGGCTGCGGGGCAGCGTTCTGCTATGAGGCAGTGTTCCGCAGTGCCGTGCTATGGGGCGGTGTTCCGCTATGGGACGATGTTCCACTGTGGGGCAGTGTTCCACTATGGGGCAGTGTTCCGCTATGGGGCGGTGTCGTACTATGGGGCTGTGTTCTGCTGTGGGGCGGTGTTCCACTGTATTCCGCTATGGGGCAGTGTTCTGCAGTGTCGCACTGTGGNCAGTGGCGCGCTATGGGGCGCTGTTGCGCTATGGGGCGGTGTTCTGCAGTGTTGCGCTGTGGGGCGGTGTCTTGCTATGGGGCAGTGTCTTGCTATGGGGCGGTGTCACACTGTGGGGCGGTGTTCCTCTATGGGGCAATGTCTTACTATGGGACGGTGTCTTGCTATGGGGCGGTGTCGCGCTATGGGGCGGTGTCCTGCTATGGGGCGGTGTCCTGCTATGGGGCGGTGTCGCGCTATGGGGCGGTGTCACACTATGGGGTGGTGTCTTGCTATGGAGCGGTGTCTTGCTATGGGGCGGTGTCTTGCTATGGGGCGGTGTCTTGCTATGGAGCGGTGTTGCGCTATGGGGCGGTGTCGCGCTACGGGGCGGTGTTCCGCTATGGGGCGGTGTCCTGCTATGGGGCGGTGTCGCGCTATGGGGCGGTGTCACACTATGGGGTGGTGTCTTGCTATGGAGCGGTGTCTTGCTATGGGGCGGTGTCTTGCTATGGGGCGGTGTCTTGCTATGGAGCGGTGTTGCGCTATGGGGCGGTGTCGCGCTACGGGGCGGTGTTCCGCTATGGGGCGGTGTCCTGCTATGGGGCGGTGTCGCGCTATGGGGCGGTGTCACACTATGGGGTGGTGTCTTGCTATGGAGCGGTGTCTTGCTATGGGGCGGTGTCTTGCTATGGGGCGGTGTCTTGCTATGGAGCGGTGTTGCGCTATGGGGCGGTGTCGCGCTACGGGGCGGTGTTCCACTATGGGGCGGTGTCCTGCTATGGGGCAGCTCCTGCTGTGGCGCAGCTCCTGAGTCGTGTGCCCTGCAGAGCGGGGCCCGGCTGGTAGCGGCTGCAGCCAGCCCAGGGTTTAACTGAACTCGGGGCGTTTTCTCTCCCGCTCGGTTGCGTTGTCCAGCCGAGGAGCTGCCCCCTGCTCTAGGAGCCAGTTCCTGGACTCCCAGAGGGCTCAGTCTGTTCTCCCTCAGTCAGTGCATTCCTGGGGGGTGACTTGCCCCTGAGCAGCAGGTTTGAGAGCAGGGGGTGGCCAGGCAGGGGATGGGGGGAGGCTCCAGCAGCTCCCTGGAGCTGCCCTGGGCCTGGGTCAGTGACCCCAGCTCAGCCCCCTCCCTCTGGGCACCTGCAGGAATCAAGTGGGGAGTTTAAACTGGGGAGCTGTGGCTGAAACGAGAGAAAGGCTGGAAAGCAGAAGGCATCCTGGGGTCTGAGATGAGGACGTGGAGGGTGGGGATGGTCTCTGGTGGCTTCTGCTCAGTGAAATGCTCCTGCCTGTGCCAGTGGGGACCTTTGTGTCCAGAGACCTCCCTGTGGCTCTGCTGCTCCTGCCTGGCTCTGGACACGGGGCTCAGGGGAGCACCGGAGCGGATGCTCTGCAGGAGACGCCCTGTGGGGCTGTGGAGGAGGAAGGGCCCAAACGATGGTGATTTGCATGTGGGGCATTAAATGCACCCCTGCAGCTGCAGATGTTGGCAGTGGGGATGCAGACGTTGGCACTGGAGCTGCAGACATTGACAGTGGGGGTGCAGATGTTGGCACTGGGGATGCAGACGTTGGCAGTGTGGATGCAGATGTTGGCACTGGAGCTGCAGATGTTGGCACTGGAGCTGCAGATGTTGGCACTGGAGGTGCAGACATTGGCACTGGGGATGCAGATGTTGGTATGGGGATGCAGATGTTGGCACTGGGGATGCAGATATTGGTATTGGGGATGCAGATGTTGGCACTGGGGATGCAGAAGTTGGCACTGGAGATGCAGACGTTGGCACTGGGGATGCAGATGTTGTCACTGGAGGTGCAGATGTCACTGGAGGTGCAGATGTCACTGGAGGTGCAGATGTTGTCACTGGGGATGCAGATGTTGGCACTGGGGATGCAGACGTTGGCACTGGGGATGCAGATGTTGTCACTGGAGGTGCAGATGTTGGCACTGGAGCTGCAGACATTGGCACTGGGGATGCAGATGTTGGCAGTGGGGATGCAGATGTTGGCAGTGGGGATGCAGATGTTGGCAGTGGGGATGCAGACATTGGCAGTGCCCAGGGAGATGTGAGTAATTGACTGTCCCTGCCTGTTTTTAACCAAGTAATTCTGGTGCAAGACGGGGGGTTCCTCTCGCGTGCTGGCTCTGCCCTCCTCGGGGGTGCTGTCCCTGCTCTTTGCAGGGGGCTGGGCTGGGTGTGACCTCCGGAGGCCCCTCCCGACCCGACCCCCCCTATGGTTTTGGGTGACGGACTGCAGATGTTTCCTCCTGAAATCACCCAGGAGTGGAGCAGCCTGCAGAGAGTCACCTTCACCTCGCTTGGGTGTCCCCCCCCGCAGGGTCCTTGCAGGTGATGAACAAGACGAGGAGGATCATGGAGGCCGGGGGCGCCTCCTTCACCAACGCCTTCGTGACCACCCCCATGTGCTGCCCCTCGCGCTCCTCCATCCTCACGGGCAAGTACGTGCACAACCACAACACCTACACCAACAACGAGAACTGCTCCTCGCCCTCCTGGCAGCTCACCCACGAGCCGCGCACCTTCGCCGTCTACCTCAACAACACGGGCTACAGGACAGGTAGGGCTTGGCCATGGCGGGGGGGAGCTGCAGAGGGCACCTCGGGAGCAAGTTCTGCCCCAGGAGGGCGGGGAGACGCCGGCACAGGGTGCCCGGAGAGGTGCTGGAAGCCCCAGCCCTGGGGGGGTTCGGGGTCGGGTTGGGTGGAGCCTTGAGCAACCTGCTCCAGAGGGAGGTGTCGCTGCCCAGGGCAGGGGGGTTGGGACTGGATGGGCTTGAAGGTCCCTCCCAGCCCTGACCACTCTATGATGACCCTATGATGACTCTGTGCTTGACTCTATGATGATCCTATGATGACTTTATGCTTGACCCTATGATGACCCTATGATGACCCTATGATGACCCTATGATGACCCTATGATGATCCTATGATGATCCTATGATGATCCTATGATGATCCTATGATGATCCTATGATGATTCTATGATGATTCTATGATGACTCTATGCTTGACTCTATGATTGATCCTATGATGACTCTATGCTTGACTCTATGATGACCCTATGATGGTTCTATGATGATTCTATGATGACCCTACGATGACTCTATGCTTGACTCTATGATGACCCTATGATGATTCTATGATGATCCTATGATGGTTCTATGATTGATTCTATGATGATCCTATGATTGATTCTATGATGATCCTATGATGATCCTATGATGACTCTGTGCTTGACTCTATGATGACCCTATGATGGTTCTATGATGATTCTATGATGATTCTATGCTTGACTCTATGATGACCCTATGATGATTCTATGATGATTCTATGATGACCCTATGATGATCCTATGATGACTCTACGCTTGACTCTATGATGACCCTATGATGACTCTATGATGACCCTATGATGACTCTATGATGATCCTATGATTGACTCTATGATGATCCTATGATGACTCTATGCTTGACTCTATGATGACCCTATGACGATGCTATGATGATTCTATGATGATCCTATGACAGACACTCAGCGATGGGGCTCCAGTCGCTGCCCCAGACGGGGCTGGTGCTGTCCCGGGCTGGGTTTGGGTGTTGTGGAGACCTCCTGGCCATGGAAAGAAGGCCACTTGTGATCGTATTTCCACCCCTGGGTGTCCCAGGCGGGCAGGGCAGGAGGGGTGTGACCTGGTGGCGCTGTGGGTCGGGGCTGGCAGGTCCCACCATGAAGATGGCCAGTGCTAGGACCTGCTGTGGGCAGCCATGGCAGGAGGTGCCAGGGCCAGGAGGACCTCACAGGAGCAGAGTGCCCGTCGTGGGGGTGGGACAGGGTGGATGATTTAGACCTCGCCATGGGTCCATCCGCATCTCCTGCGGAGCGGCAGAGTCGCGCCTGTAGGGGGCTCCTGCTGCTGCTGCTGCTCCAGTGGGACCTGGGACTCTCCTTGTACGTTCCCGGTGGTTTCCACGGTCAGGACATCTACAAAGGGCTCTTCTCCTTCCTCCCCCCTGCCCTTGGTTGCTGGTGTACGACCTGGGTCATCGCTCATCCCCGAGACACGTCGGGCTCCAGCCCGGCTCCCCTGGCAGGGCTCGGGAGCTGTGAGGGGTCGTTGGGGTGCAGCTTGTCCAGGAGGCTCCTGCCACCACAGAGAGTCCCCTTGGGCCCGGGGACAGCCCCTCACGCTGTCACTGCCGTGAGGAGCTGTCCCCATCAGCCTGGAGAAGGGGGGGATGCAGCAGGGGAACATCTCCGCGCTGTCCGCTCGCCCTGGTCCTCTCCGTGCTGCTGGCTCCATCACCCCGAACCGGTCCCCCTCTTCGCCACCTTCTCCTCACCACCCAGCTCCTCCATTTGTCTCCTGTCCCTCAGCATCTGTGGTCCTGGGAGAGCGGAGCCAGAGGAACATCTCCCTTAGGAGGGGCTGAGGGAGCTGGGGGAAGGCTGAGGGGTGACCTCATGGATGTCCATAAATCCATTAAGGGAGAGTGTGGGGAGGATGGAGCCAGGCTCTGCTCGGGGACAGGACAAGGGGCAACGGGCGCGAGCTGGACCAGAGGAGGCTCCACATCAGTAGGAGAAGAAACTTCTTCATGGTGAGGGTGCCAGAGCCTGGCCCAGGGGGGTTGTGGAGTCTCCTTCTCTGGAGACATTCAGACCCCCCCTGGACGTGGTTTTGTGTGACCTGCTCTGGGTGGCCCTGCTCCGGGGGTGATCTTTGGAGGTCCCTTCCAGCCCCTGATGTCCCGTGGTTGTGTGATTTAGCTTCCCTGGTGCAGCACCACCGTGACTTACGAAATGACAGGGCTGGACCCCGTGGATGGTCCCAAGCCAGCAGCATGTTCTGCTCCCCAGGTGGCTTCAGACCCCTCAGACAGAACCTGCCCCAGCCGTGTCAGGTCCTGCTGCCCCAGGTGATGGTGGTCGGGGTGGTGGGCGAGGCCAGAGCTTAGATCAACCAGGAGCTGAAGCAGCTGGGGAGAAGGAGCTGGCCAGTTGGAAGAGGGTTTGTGTTGGGGACAGCTGAGGAGCTTCTTGCCTGGGTCACTTGCTGAGCCCTCTCTTGGTGTGCGTCCCCCTTGGCTGATGTGAGAGGGTGAAGAGCAACCAGCTGAGGACCAGAAGCTGAAGGTCTGTGTCTCATTTGAGGTGGGGAAGGGCAAGCAGAGGACAAAGTCCTGCCGAGGGGCTCGGTGTGACCTGGGGAAGAAGAAGACAGCCCCCAGCACAGCTCCTCAGGTCCATGAAGGAGCCCCCTGAGTGCTTTCCCCATCAGCTGTGTGCTGGGGGGGTCTTTCGGGGCTGGGCCACGTTGAGCCCCACGTAGCAGAGCCCGGGCACGCCAGAGCTGCCTGGGGAGAGCTCCCCCGTTGTGTTCGGGTGGGGTGTACTCAGAAAACCCCCGAAAACGTCTCCCCGGAGCTCTGGATGCCACGAGACTGGGAGGAAAAGCTCAAGCCACGAACCCTCACAAGAGCCCCGGGGATGGTTTTGATTTGGAAGGTCTCACAGGAGCGTTTTGGAGGAAGCATCTCTGACCTTTTAGGACTTTTCCTCGCCGCTGAGGCACGCTTTTGGGCGAGGCCAGGGTTGCAGAGCCTCGTGTGGGGGTGTGGGTTTAATGAGCTTTATCCCCTTACCTGCACAGCCTTTTTTGGGAAGTACCTCAACGAGTACAACGGCAGCTACGTCCCCCCGGGCTGGAGGGAGTGGGTCGGGCTGGTGAAGAACTCCCGGTTCTACAACTACACCCTGTCCCGCAACGGCCTCCGGGAGAAGCACGGCTCCGACTATGCCAAGGTACCCCCCCACCCCTCATTAGCCCTGGTTAAGATCACTATTATCCAGCTAATTGATTAATTCCCCCCTGTCCCGCAACGGCCACCGGGAGCAGCACGGCTCCGACTGTGCCAAGGTACCCCCCCACCCCTCATTAGCCCTGGTTAAGATCACTATTATCCAGCTAATTGATTAATTCCCCCCTGTCCCGCAACGGCCACCGGGAGCAGCACGGCTCCGACTGTGCCAAGGTACCCCCCACACCCCTCATTAACCCTCATTAAAATAACTCTTAGGTAATTAATATGCCAAGCTATCCCCCAGACCCTGCATGAACCCATATAAATATAAATAACTCTTAGATATTAATTAATTAATTAATTACACCCTGTCCCGCAACAGCCACCGGGAGCAGCACGGATCCAACTGTGCCAAGGTACCTCCCACACGCCTCATTAATACAGATTAAAATAAGTCTTAGGTAATTAATATGCCAAGTATCTCCCAGACCCCTCATCAACCCTGGTAAAAATAACTATTAACCAGGTAATTAATTAATTACACCCTGTCCCGCAACGGCCACCGGGAGCAGCATGGATCCAACTATGCCAAGGTACCCCCCAGGCCCTTCATTAACCCAGATTAAAATAAATATCTCTTAGATAATTAATATGCCAAGGTATCTCCCAGACCTCTCGTTAATCCATATAAAATTAAATAACTCTCAGATAATTAATTAATTACACCCTGTCCCTCAACGGCCACTGGGAGCAGCACGGATCCAACTATGCCAAGGTACCCCCCAGGCCCCTCATTAACCCAGATTAAAATAATTAATTAACCAGTAATTAATCGATTAACCAGGTGCAGCCCAGGAGATTTGAGGTGCCGGACTCAGTGCAGATGAATTTCCAGGGGGGGATATTAATTGTGGAGTGGAAAAGGGGGTGACCCCCGAGCAGGGAGGGGGTTCCCTGCTGGAACGGGGCTGGGGCAGGAGGGAATAGCTAAAAAAAGGGCATTTCCCCCAAATAGTCACAGGGGGTGCCCTGACCCTGCCCTGGGGGGCACAGAGGGGGACGTGCCCCTGCCCAGGGGGTTCCGGGGGGCTCACACAGCTCGAGGGGTCTCCATCCTTGCCAGCAGTGTCTGGGGTCCCCTCGGGCTGCAGCTCGGGGAGGAGGGATGGGGCAGATGTTCCAGCTCATGCAGGAGAGGATGGGGCAGATGTTCCAGCCGTGGCCCCTGACCCCTGGAATGGGGTTTTATCGGGAGCTCACGGTGCCGGGCTCTCATTTCCCCACCCGTAGACGTGAGCTGGTGCTGGTCGTGTGTCTGCATAGGGTTAAATACGGGGTTAGATATGGGGTGAAAGAGGGAAGAGGAGGATGTGGGTCAGCTCTGCCCATGGACAGGGTGGGAGGGGGGTGGTGGGTGCTCTGGGAGAGGCACCACGGGGATGTTGTGCCTGAGCAGACCCCAAAGCAGAGCCCCCCACCCGGCGGTGGCTCTCCCGGGGGGTCCCAGCACTGGCCACAGACCTTGTCCCCCAGGCTCTGCCCGTGCAGCTGCTGGGGCCAGGGCCCCACGACCCCTCATTGGCCACGGCCAGAGGGACAGACGCTGTCTGGGAGCTCCCCCAGGGGGGGTTAATTTAAGTTCTCATCCTTTTTTTCCCCCCTTTCCCCAGTCCCGCTCCCTCCCTGCCCCTCCTGGGCTCCCGTTTGCCACCTTGGCCGGGGGCTCAACATGTTTATGGGGGAGCCACGGCCCCGATCTCAGCAGCTGCCCTGGTTAGAGCTGCACAAGGAACCCCCCGGGCTAGAACCCCCCAGG
>VYZX01006011.1:987976-999769 GCA_013401335.1 Brachypteracias leptosomus | reverse complement strand
AGGAGGAGGAGGAGGAGGCAGGTGCAGAAGGCTCGGTGCACACGGAGAGGGCTTGGGAAGGCAGCAGCGCCCACCCCATCTCCCCTTGGCCAGGCCGAGGTGCAAGTTCAGCCCTTGCTACCCGGAAAAAAGAGGAATCAGCCACCATCTGAGCACTAACCCCTCGCCTGGACAGGGTGCAAACACCCCTGTAGGTTTGGGAAGGAAAGAGCTGCCCCCCTTCCATTGCCCAGGCTTGCCCCAGCCCCCCCAGCCCAGGGAGCAGGGCTCCCCGAGAAGCACAGACCTGCCCAGGCACCGGGAAGCCGGGAATGCCAACTATGCACCGGGGAAGGGTGTTCCCGGCTCCCCCCGGGCTGGGGAAAGGGCGGAGGACCCTGCCCGGGGCCGGAGGGGACGAGGAGCCCCCGCCCACCCCTTGGCCTTGGCGGGAGGGAGGGTGGAGAAGGGTGGGTGTGGTGGGCGGAGGCCCCCGCCGGCAGCAGGTAGAGGGATTAAGGATGCAAAGCGGCAGCTCAGCAATTCAGGTGAAAGGTAAATTGCCCCCCAAACCCAAGGGCGAGCAGCGGCTGCAAGCCCCAGCCCGCCCCGCAGAGCCAATCCTGCAGGGCAGGGGCTGGGGCTGGGTCTCCACCCAGGCAGCGCTTGAAATCACTGCCCGGGGAGATGCGTTTGGCTCCCGTCGAGGAAGCTCCTGCTTGCCCTTGCACAGCCCCGCTTACAACAGCTCCTCTTGCCCAGCCCAGCCCCGCAGGGAGAGGAAAAACTCCCCACCCTCCGCCCCGCTGCAGCTCCCCAGAGCAGGAGCCCCCCCCATCCCCCAGGGACACATGGGGCTCAGCCATGGGGTCCAGCCTGTCCCAGCCACATCTTATCCATCACATAAATGCTCCAGAGGAGGCACCGGAGGAAGCAGCCACACAGGGTTCACTTGTGCTCCTGGGAGAAGCCCAGACCTGCAGCCTCCTGCCAACAGCAACGCTCCCGGACCACCACCACCTCTCCAAACGCTTCTCCTGACCTCCCTACAGGAGCAAGCAAGGACCTAGTGCCAGGCCCAGTGCAGTAAGACCCTGCCATGCTCTCACCAGCCAGGCAGGCTGCTGGGGAGCACTGGAGGCGAGTCAGGATGCTCATGGTGGTGGGGAGGAGATGGCCATGCAGGAAGACCTACACAGCCAGGGGGCAAGGCTCCCAGGGGCTCCCAGGCAGGGCACGGTGGGTACCAGCAGCCATGGCACAGCACACAAGCTGTACCCATCCCTGCATCCACAGCCCTCGGCCTCTCCACCCTCCCTCCCTCCCCAGTCTCCTTGCCCGCGCCAGACGAGCGCAGCCAGCAGTAAGACGAGAGGTTTCCCAATACTGCTGGTTTCCGACCCCAGCGCGAGGGTGCGGGGCAGAAGTGCTGCTGGCAGCAGGTTATCCTCCCTCCTCCACATTCCTCCCGGGAGCTGGGTGGCTTCTGCTTTGGCAGGGATCAGGAATGTGGCAAAGGGGACAGAAAAAAGTACCCACGTCCCCTCTCTCGCTGGCAGCGGCCACAGGGCGATGCCCAGGGGATGTCAAGCCAGCAGCTGCACAAACATCAAGTGCACTCTCACACCAACATCTGAGGTGTGGGCAGGAGCCCAAGGCTGCCACCCCTCCATGCACAAGCAGCCTTTGCTCCCAGGACAGTGACCCCAGGTTCCCTTCCCTCCCGAGCTGCCCACTCCTCAAGATCCCCTCTGTAGGAACATTGCTCACCCGACTGGCCTTCGCTCCCCCCGACTATCAGGTGAGCAGTTAATGTTTAGGGAGAGCTGGCAGCAGGAGCTTTCCCATCACATCAGCACGTTTCTCCCAGCCCTGCAAGCACAGAGGGGAACAGCCACCCATGGCAGGGTGGGTGTCTTGGCTCACCCAGAGCTAGTGTGCATCTGCAGAGGGGATGCTGAAGGTCAGCAAGACCCTCTGCAGCCCTGATGGGCACAGGGACAACCCCAGGCTGGCTGCAGGTCACCTTTAAAGCACCCTCATGATTCAGGGTCACCTCCTTGTCCCTCTCCCCACGGCTGAGATGCTGCCACTGGAGGGGGGCTGTGCCAGCCAGGCAGAGCAGAGCAGGGCAGCTGCAGGAATTTACAGAGGCGGAATGGAATTTGGCCAGGAGAGCAGGATTAAAACCCCATGCTCTGGATTACCACGCTGGCCCTCCCTCCCTGGTCTTATGATAAGTGAAACTTGAGGATTTCATCTTTGTATTTCCCTGGGAAAAGCAACCTGTGGGCAAAACAGGCACTGTCTTCTTGAGATGAGCTTGAGCAGCAGCCAAGGAGTTGGATACTAGCACAGGAGCTATAGAAGAAGATGGTGCCCCTAATTCCTCACTGCCCTCAGCACCACCAAACTGCAGAGAAACAGTCCTCCTGAGCCAGCAGTCGGCTCTGCCCCTGTTACGGCTCATTCTCGTGCATCAAGCTCTCCTCAGGCCCCTCAGATTATCACCACACATGATTCTGTTGGCTCCAGGAGCTCAGCTTTTTATTCTGCAAAGGTCACACTGAAAAGCCACCTCCTCTTCTCCGGCAGACACACAGCACTTGGGGAAGAGGAGCTAACAGCCTCTGAGGAGTGTTAGTTGAAGCTCCAAGCTTGCCCTTTCATCACCAGGCTGCTTCCCTGTTTCCAGAGGAAACGAGCAAGTTGGGGCTGGGGCTGAGAAGGGAACACGCCTCACTGCTCACCTCTCCATGCCTGAAACCTCAGGAATGCTCCAGGGAGCAGCAGCTCCTCTTGGCAGGGACTCCCCATCACAAGGGAGCAGCACTGCAGCCAGACCCCAGTCTGGGACACCCAGCAGAGACCCGGCTGGAGAGAGGGCACATGTGGGAGGGCAGTGCCACAGCAGGGCACGCAAGGGTTGTGTAGGAGGCTGAAGTCTACCAGACAAGTTGGGCAGCTGCATTTTGCCACAGCTCTCAGGCACAGCAAACAGGGGCCAGCCTGACTCAGGACAGCTGCTCTGACACCAACACTGAGGCTACAGAGCCCTGGATCCAACCTCTTCCACGTGTCCTCACTGGCCAGCAGAGATAGATGTAGGAGGGACCAAGCCTACAAGGAGCAGGAGCCTCCTGGAACAAAAGAGGAGCAGCATTTAGGCCCATCTCCAGCTCCCTTCCCTCTGCTGGGATTAAGTTTCTAATACCTGCATTTTTGCTGACGTCTGTGCTGCAGCTAATGGCCAGCTCTGAATCCATTAGGTTCACCGTGTCCTGGATGTGCTCTGGGCATCAAGACCTGCTCACCTCTGCCACGGGCTTGGGGTTCCTGGGGTCAGAGCTGAGCAGGGTCAGCAGCTGGAGCTCCAAGCCCTCTGCCAGCTCCAGCTCTGCCATCAGTGCAGCTGGAGCATCATGCTCCATACAGCAAAGGGGGGAGGATTTCACCCTGTGAACTCACTGATCCCAGGTAAGGGATTGAGAGGAGATTCCCCACCCCTCCAAATCTCCCTGTTTCCTTGAAACACTTTTTGAACAACCTGCACCAGGAGCTGCTCCCCAGTGGGGTAAGGGAGACCAATATCCCAGCACATCTGACCAGACCTAACCCTTGTGGAGTCCACATCATCTCGTGCAAAATTAATTAGGTTAATTACAGCAAAAAAGAAAAAACAGGAGGCAAAGGGACTCCAACAACCCCAGCCTGGAAAAGTCCACAAGAGGCACACCACCACCCTCCCCAGCACCCCTGGGAAGGTGCCAGGGGCACGGCTGTGAGCCAGGCACTCAGGTGCATTGTCACCAGCAGAGCTGGGTAAGTGCTTTTGGCTGAATAGTTATTGATTGAAAACTGCAGCTTCCAGAGAGCTCAGAGCTATTTGCTACTTCTGGACGAGCACAAAACGCTTTGTTTTCCAAGCAAAAAGTCTCATTTTGCATTGTTTTCCTTGAAATTGAGCTGCCTTCCAGTTAAAAGAAAAGATAAAGGGTCTCTCAAACTCAGCTGTGTTGGGGGGGTTTTTTTTTATTCCTTCAGCTCTTCATTTTGGGCACTAAATCAAGCAATTAATTATTTGTTCAGCTCTGCTCTCCAGACAAGCTGTGAGCATCCCGAGCCAAAGGGCCAGAGCAAAGCAGAGGTGCTAAGGAGGGTGTTGGTGTTTTCTGCACTGCAGGTTCCTTTCAAATCTCAGCTTGGGGCTCCCTCGAGGCCAGCAAGGACCCACCTGGGGAAGCAGAACATGGCCCTGGGTGCACCCCCAAAAAGGCATCCACCCACACTAGCAGGCAGCAGTTTGGGGTACACCATGAAGAGGTCACAGCCACTGCCTGAAGGACATGCAAAGGGCAGGGCTTCCCATGCCACACACCTCACACCAAGGCCCCTCACGAGTCCCAGTGGTTCCTGGCACTGGAGCAACTCTTCCAGACACCATCTCTCCCAGTGTTGAGCTCTTACAGAAGCAGCCTGGTGCCTCTCCCACTAGAGACTGGCCCAAAGTGGGAGCTGTGCTCACTCCCATGTCTTCCTTGCCCAGAGCTATTCCTGGCACTGGTGCCCTGCAAGCAGAGCTCACCCATAGTGGAATGGAACTGCACTATAAATAGCAAACAGGCTCAGGACAGGCTGTAAAAAACCCAAGCAGCAATGGTGCCACCCACTCCCTGGGCATCTTGTGAGACCTGAAGTGACACCTCAGCTCCAGAGAGGCTCTGACAACACATGGAGGAAGAGCTGCTGGCCAGGCTAAGAGACCACAAACTTATCTGCAAAAAGGCATATGGGGCATTCAGCAAACTGGAAATGATGGGGGGGGAAAAAAGGAGGGGAAGTGGATCCCAGTGGAAAGGAGAATGCTCCCAACACCCAAGCTCCTGACTGACTTTTCCCAGCACTCCTCCGCTCCTCTTGCTCCTTGTGTTCTCATCCCTGGGGCTTCTCACCCTGCTGAGCTAAACCCTGAGCTCACACACCAAAGCACAAAGGCAGGGAAGAAACAGCATAACTCAACCAAGCAGCAGATGAGTGGCTCAGGACAAAAGCTCGTGTCTTCTGCAATCCACAGCAACTTCTGCCCAGGAGTAGGACAGAGGCAGAAGAGCTCAGCCCATCCTGTGACCAGCAGGGTCAAGTTCCCCTCCCACCTTCAGGAAGAGCCTTATCCTGCCCATCACACTTGTCCTCCCTCTTCCCTGCTGGTGCCTCCATCTGGAACAGCAAATACTCCACCTTCCCCTCCACACTGACAGCATATGTCCTATAAAGGGATCCCAGCCTCCAGAGGAGGACACGACCAGCCTCCTGCTCTCAGTGGGGAGCCCTGAGCTTCCAGCAGAGCTGCAGCACAGCTCACTTTGGGCGGACACTGGGAATAAGGAGGCAGCAAAGACAGTTGGGAGCAGGGGAAGAGGTGTGTACACACTGGGAAAGCACAAGACCTGAGCTGAGATACCCAGCACACAAACACACACAGAGGGAAGCAGTTGCTTCCTCTGGCAGAAAGTTGGTTTTTAATTCCAGAACAGGAAAACAGCACTCAAAAAAAGCCAAACCAAAATACCAAACCCTTGCTTTACTGCTCCTGGACCATCAAAACCACTCAGTGCTGACTACAAACCCACCTGAAGAATTTTGGAAGCCCCTCAGCTCTCCTGTCACTGCTTGTCCTTCCTCCACTGGCAGCAAGAGGAGAGGTGGAAGGGCTGGAGTTTGGCCACGTTTCCACTCTGAGGACAGCAGCTCGATAACAACTGGGCAGGATGTGAGCCCCCGTTGAAGGAGAGGATTAGTAACCCCCTAATCTGCACATTTTGGAGTCTAAGCACTTCACTCCGCTCTCTAATTAAACCACAGAACGCAGAGATTGCCAGAAGGCAGAGAAGGAGGAGGAAGGAGGGAAGGAAACGGAGGCTGTGGCTTCAATGCAAGGTAGGGATGTCTCTCCCCTCAAGTGCTTTATTCTAGAGCTGCTGAGCATCCTGGTACCTCCCCCGATTCCATGCACAACAAGGCTGGGGGACCTGGGGATGGCAGAGGAGGCAGCGAGGGGCTCCACCAGAGCAGATGAAGCTTTACTGGCAGCAGCCTTGCCCGGCCAGCCATGACTCCCCTCCCGAGTCCCCAGCCTCCTGGGAAACAATACGAGCTCCAGGTCACGTTTGTCTGCTCCTCACAGACCTGGCTGCACAAAAAAGGCCTTGTTCAAGCCCTTATCTGGCTCCGGGCTGGGGAGGGGCTGGTGCCTCGCTGCCCTGGCACCCGGGCTGGGCATCCAGCTCCTTTGGGGCCGCCTGGCTGAGGAGACTTTCCTGGCACAGGTAAAGAGAGAAACCTTTTATGGCAGCCCTCGGCAAACAAAGCAGTTCAAAGGCTCCTTTCCCTCCAGCTGTGTCCAGCTCCCTGTGCCTGTGTCAGCAAGCAAGCCCCTGCCACCCTCCCTTGCTGGCACTTGAGCTCACAGCGGGGAAAATACCTCAGCAGTGGGGTCAGGGGCTGCAGCACAGCACGGACAGCAAGGCAGCTGGTGGCCCAGCTGGGAACAGGGGTGATGGAGAAGGGCCTCACCCCCCAAAACGCTCTGGTCCAGCAGCCCGAGGCGGGGGGGGGGGTGTGTGTGCAGGGGCAGCCTGTCACTCCAGCATCCCCCTCTTCCCTCGCTCCTATTCTCTGGAATTCCTCTCTTCTGTTTGCTTTGTTTCAGCCCTCAATGAACAGGAAGAAAAGGGAAGGAGCCTTGACAAATCCGATCAAGGCGCAGCCACGTTGAGGCTCCCTCCCGCTGGCATTGCCAAGCCCTGCACTAATGAGGGGTAAGGGGACAGAGAGGTGGCCCTGCAGAACAGTGGCCCCACAGAAACTCCTGGTGTAAGGGACAGAAGCTGTTAGGGCAGAACAACACAAGCTCCCAGCCTTCGGAAGGGGGTCTTCTCATTTCCCCTGCCCCAGGGAGCTTGTTCCAGCTCCCCAGCCACACACTGCCCATTGAACTAGAAACAAGCAATAGACCACAGCAGCATTTGGGGGAAAAGGATCCAGAAATGCACGTTCAAGGGGTGTTCAACTGAAACAGTCACCTAGATGAGACCACACTTTGTTCCATGGATTCATGCAGGGAATCTGGTCTTTCTCTCCAGAGAACTGGGCCACAGGGGCTTACAAGTGCCAGTGTTGTCTCCCCATAGGTCCCAAATACCCACATACCCACAGAGCCAAGACCTTCTGCCATGCAATTATCCCCAGGATACCAATTCAGGTAGAGAAGCACTAGGGTAGGAAAGGAGCGAGCACATGTAAGCAAGATAACTAACCTTTGGAGGAGGCCAATGTTGCAGGGGTACGTGGGAACAGCTGGAGAAGCTGGCAGGGCCTGGAGGTGGCTGTGAGGATCACCCTTTAACCAGGGATTTTCAGCTTGAAGGGCACATCTCAGTTGTACTTGAGGCTTTTGGAGCTTGCTGTCACCTGAAACCCAAGAGCAAACAGTCACGTGAAGAGCTACTGCAGAAGAGAGCTCTGGGGACAAGTGTGACAGACCAGCAGTGCCCAACGTTGTGGTTCTGTCCCTTTCCTCTAGCCCCTTACAAAGCACAGCCCCAGTGTCCCCCAAGGCTACCCAGACACCCCTTGGGACAATATCAACGTGCTGCATGTTCCCTGTCCCCGATCACTGCCCTGTCCTGGAGCACATTCCCCACCCACACGTGTCCCCAGAAGTGAGAGTTCCCTGGCCCACTCCCAAGCATGATAGTTTGTAGGGCAATGAAGGGATTAACTATAGTGTCCAGTAACTCGAGACCCCGAGACAGACCCTGGGCAGTCCCAGGAGGGGACTCAAGAGTCAGGGAAAGAGAAGGGATGAAGGCAGAGGAGAGAGAAGGCAGGAAAAACCCACCACGCAACCCGTCCTGCAGAGAGCAGAGCAGCCTGCACGTCACTCTTCTGAGGAAGAGGAGATCCTCCTCTGCTGGGATCTTTCCTCCAGCTCCCATTGAGCTGGGCATCCACACCCCACAAGTGCAGGCTGGAATGGATTATCACCTCCTGATCAGGAGAAAGCCCAAACCAGCAGCACAGAGCCAGGCGAATAAACGGGAGCAAAGGAACCAGAGAAGAACTAACTGGGAGCTTTGATTTAAAGCCCCTTTATCCACACATCATTGCTCTGAGATGCAGGAGGAACAGGACTTTCAGAGCAGGTAAAACACTCCACTGCTACCTGAAAACCCAGCAAATCCAACAAAGCACAAACAACTGCTCAGCAAAACCCTCCTCCAGCAACAAAGCCTGATGCTGCTTCTGCTTTGTGGGTCTCCCTCAGTATCTTGTGATGAGGTGGTGACAGGACACGTTATGGACACTTCAGCACACGTCAGTAAACAAAGAGCTATCCCCTCCATCATCCCCACTCCACTCAGACCCAAGGGGTCTAAGGGGGAAGCCTCCAAGATGGAGACTTCTGGAGCTGGGGGAACAAGATACGAGCCAGGGTGCCAAATCTTCCTCCACGCATCCCTTTTGCAGTCACAACCCTCCCTCTGGTGCTACCAGAGCCCTGCATCTCCAGGCAGCAGCTCAGCAGGTCGGAGCCAAGCCCCTGGAGCCCACCTGGGATACAAGACCAAGTAGCTTCGATAGCAAAGAGCTGGGAAAGCAAAGGCACCTTCAGCAGAGCTCACACTGAACGGGCAGAGCCAGGCACGTACCTGCCGCACACAGCAGTGCTGCTCAGTGGGATCCACCACAGCAGGGCCGCCAGCACCACCAGGAAAGCAGAATTCCACATGGCAAGAGCCTCACCTCCAAGGGCTGCAACCCAGCCACCAGCAGTTATTTACACAGCACCATGTGTGGGACCTGCAGGACCAACCTCCAGGTTGCTGCCTCCTCTAGGGGAGTCAGGGGAGCTTGGGTGAGGCTGGGGGAAAGGCAGAGCAGAAACCACAGGCAGTTGGTCCTCTCTCCCTCAGGGCCCAGCTGCATCTCTCCCCTGGAGTGTTTCCATTAGCTTAGGCCACCAGAGAACTGCATGTCCAGAAGTTTTTTCCAACTGCATCACATGGTTATTAAAAGATGGGGCCTCTCCCGCTCGGCTTCAGTGCGGGCAGACTTGGGATGTTACAGGAGAGACTGCACGTTGCTGATGAATCAGGGAAGGGAGTTACCCAAGTAACAGCCTGGGGCTCTAAATGGCTTTCTGGAAAAGGCATCTGGAGGCAGGAGACAGCCACTATCTCAGCAGGGCTCTGCACGCAGTGCCAGACGTGTTGTTCCTCCTGGGAAGCCAAAAAGAGCTTCTCTCCTGAGATGCCAAGACTCAGCTCAGCTGGGAAGGGCAGGGGCACCCTGACAGGGAACAGCAACAAAACGCCTCCGAGTCAAAACACACATTAAAAGGCCCCTTAATCTTGTTTGACCTGGGTTTCCCTTCCCCTCAGACTTCAAGCAGCAGACCTGCCAGCAACACTTGAGGAACTCAAGGGCTACACCACCGAAATCCCCTGCCAGCTGCTGCCTTGCCAGGCCCCGGGAGGGCTGTCAGAGATCAGAGGTGCAAGCTGCCACCACAAGCAATGTCATGCTCAGAGCCTGGTGTGCTTCACTGCCCTTGTCTCCTCGTTTGGACTGAGGCTTGGAGCTCTCTTGAAAGGTGCTGGCCTCCAGCGAGATCCTGTGAGTGAATCAGGCCTCCCATTCTAGGCAGGGCTCATGTGTCAGGGACTAAAATACTCCCTGGGCCTGCGTTTACAGGTTATTTAGAACGAGTCACAATTAATCCCTAGCTATCCCAAAGTGTTGGCTGAACTCATCCAGAGGCAAAGAAAAAGAAAATCGATGGTCACACCAACCTCCCAAGACACAGCCAAGCATCGATATACCGAATTTATTCCCCCACATCTCTCTCCCCAGCTCTAACACTGGCAGGAGCTGTAAGAACATGTCCTCGCCTACCCCAGCACCTTGCAAGGTATGTTTTGAGCCAGGTGTACTTCAGAGGAGCTTCTTCAGGCCCACAGCAGTGCCAGGCTCCCCAGAAATGGTGTGGTCTCACAGATCTGAGCAAAGATTGAGACACTGGCAGCCAAGAAAGCTGGACTTCAGCACTGCACCCACTGATGGGCTGGCAAGAGTGTTTGCTTTTTTTGGTTTGCTTCTTTTCCTACCATTAGTGCTGAGCCTGCACCTCTCATCATCAGAGCATCGGAACGATTTGGCCTCGGCTACAGCCAGTGGATTTCCAGTAAGCACGAGTCCTCAGCACCCAGGCTGACAGTAAGTGCTAAGAAAGGAGATGCTCAAAGACCTTTCTGGCTACAGCTGAGAGAGAAACCAGCCCTTCAACCCAGCCTTTCACTTCCTACCCCTCAACCATGAAAACCACAAGCCAAGGCGACTTAAGTCCTGCCCAGTCTCATGGGCTCACTGCTGCTCTGAGAAGCCACCCCTTGGACAGTGCTCCCTTGCAGCAGATTTACCATAAAAAGGCAGCGTGGTGCTATTCAAACCACCCTCCAAACTCACTCACTGCAGGAGAGAGATGAACAGCAAGGGGGACAGGACAGAGGTGGGTGGGAGGGAGGCTGGGGGCAAGGGATGAAGAGGAAGCATCTGCCAAAAAGCTTCTTGTTCAGCTGCACTATCTAGCTGTTCGGAGCAGCCCAAGGACTTTGTGCATCAAGCTTCACCTCTGGCTGAAGACAAGGTGTCTTTGGCAGTCTCCTAGGCAGCCGGCTCTCAGACTGTTGTCTGGCACAGCCAGAGAATCTCCTTGCAGGAGAGCAGTCTGCACTGGATATGCCCCTAGAGCCGTCCACAGCACAGACCTACCCCCAGCAAGCTGTGCTCCCAGACCTTCAGGTGCTACCTCCCCCTTCTCAGCACCTACACCAGCAGCTCAGCCACCGTGAAATCCAGCGGAGCTCACAGGTGAATGGAAAGTTGGGTCTAATCCATGTGATTCTGATTAAAAAAAGGTTTGTTTAGTGCCAGACCGTTTGCCAGCAGTACCTCGTGCCCTTTTTGAACCCAGCCTGCTGGAAAACAAACCCTCAGGGGAAGGGGGGGAGGTTGAGAAGAGCTCAGAAAGGATAAAGTGCCTGCCCATGCAACTGTAATTCTGGCCGAGGAAGCTGCGGGCACACACTGCGTCCATTGTGCCGAGGTAACTGGACAGGAGGAAGGAGGGGCAGGCTGGCAGAGCTGCCAGAGGCCACGGAGCACACTCTGAGAGGTTCAGCCACAGCTTCATCCCTCCATGTGCTCCGCCGCCGATCTTTGCACCCCAAGGAGTGGCCGCGGGCAGGGTGGCACCGGCCGGGGCAGCCCGTGGAGGGTCGGCGGGGCAGGACACAGCTCCCAGCCCCTCTCCGCAACAGGCTGGGGCCAGGCGGGTCCCGCACCGCTGCCTCCTGGGTCTGGTGCCCAAGATGTGCGGAGCCCGGCTCTGTGCAGCACCGACAGCAGGGTCCTGACCACCTCCTGCGCCCTCCCCAGAGCCCCCGGTGCTCCTCCTCCCCTCCGAAGGCTCCTCCAGCCCCGCCGAGCCCGGGCAGGGACAGACACCCAGGCACAGCAAGAACGCGAGGTTTGCCCATCCCCATCCCCACGCTCCCCCCAGTCTCTCCCAGCCCCTGTTCGCCGTTCGCAGCCCCACGGGGCAGCACCTTCTCCTGCCTCCCACCATCCAGCCTTCGGGGGCTGCCCCTGCCCGCTCGGTCCCCCCCGAAGCGAAGAGCGGGGTCCCCCCCGCCCGTCACGGAGCCACCCACGCACGCTCCCCAACACCACCGGGAACTTTTTCACCCCCCC
>VYZX01006011.1:972572-987419 GCA_013401335.1 Brachypteracias leptosomus | reverse complement strand
GCTGTTGCGGCGGCGGCGACCATGGCGGCGGCGGCGGCGGCTCCCGGTCCGGTGGCTCGGCTGCGCCTGCTGTGCCAGCGCTACCAGGAGTACGTGAGGCGGCACCCGGCCGCCACGGCCCAGCTGGAGGGCACCGTGCGGGGCCTCTCTTATCTGCTGCCAGGTGCGGGAGAGGCCGCTGGGGCCTGGGCCTGGGCCGGGAGCTGCTCCCCGGGGGGGTGCAGGGGGCTGGAGCCCTGCGGGGAGCTTCCCTCTGCATTGGGTGCTATCTGGTAGCCGCTCTCCTCCCTTCACAGGTCGCTTCTCGGACTCTCACGCCCTGTCGGAGCTGGGTAGGTGGGCAGAGGGAGCAGGGGGAGGCTGCGGGGCCAGGTTGGGTTTCAGTGCATCCCCTAAGTGCGGTGTGTGCTTCTCCTCCTTTCCTAGTGTACTCTGCCTCCAACCTCCTGGTGCTGCTCAACGACTGGATCCTCCGCAAGGAGCTGCAGCGGAGCCTGCCCGTGGTAAGGCTGCAGTGTGTGGGAGCTGGATTTGGGGCACATCTTCCCTGCAGAAGATTTCAGGGAGTGTCTGTAGAGACTAACAGGTCGTTGCGGCCTCTCTGGTATGTAGAGGCCAGAGGCAACCTCTGGATGCAGGTAAGCAGAGCCCTGCCTGGGAGCTCCTGGCTTGCAGGAGTGGCCAGAGCATTCCCTGGACCACAGAAATCAGGCCCTGACTTGCACTAGGAGCTCCACAGGGTTTTTTGAGAAGCTCAGAACTTGTATTGCTGGATAACTATCGCTGTTTCCAGAGCTTTGGAGCACTGAAGGTCTGATCCCACCCCTCAGACTCTTCCTTGGAGTATACTATTGAGCAAAAGGAACATAAGCACTTTGCTCCTATGTCTGTCTTTGCAAGAGCCCCAGGTTGGCTCCCAGCACTTGTTGGACCCTTTGGGGAATGAGGGGGAGAGTGTTTTTTGCAGACACACCTCTTCTGTTTCAAGCCTGCCCACTGTGTGGGTTTGGGTGTAGGCAGCTGGAGTATCAGGTGTGGAACAAACATGCAGAAGACTTGCTTACCTGGTTGTTAAAAGGCTGAAGCAAATTTCAGCTGGGTTGTCTTTTTTTATGCCTTTCAATGGGTTAAATCCCATGGTTGACGTCACCAGCACTTTTTGTTTCTGGGGTTGTGACTTCCAAGGCCATCCCATGCTTATTTTTGAGGGTCTCACCAGCCTGGGCTGTGCTTCTGCCCTGTTTAACTCCCAAGCAGAACCTACACCCTCTGCCCCTTCTCCCCTCTGTGTTTTGCAGTCGCTGCCCCAGCAGAAGCTGCTGACCTGGCTGAGTGTGCTAGAATGCGTGGAGGTCTTTGCAGAGATGGGGACAGCCAGGGNCCCCCCCTCCCCAAGCCGACCCCACACCAGCTCCCCGGGGGGCGCCACCCCCCCCAGCCACGGCTCTTCCCCTCCTTCCCAGGCCCACTGAGCGCCAGCTCCCCGCGTGACCCGGCCCCCGCCCCGCCGCAGCGCCCGGCGAACGGCTCCTTCCCGGGTCCCCCCCCGACACTGACCAGTCCCCCGGCTCCTCACCCTGCGGCAACCACGCTTCCCCCCGAGGGCACCTCCGGCCGAGACCCCGGCCCCNGGGCTGCGGGGCCAGGTTGGGTTTCAGTGCATCCCCTAAGTGCGGTGTGTGCTTCTCCTCCTTTCCTAGTGTACTCTGCCTCCAACCTCCTGGTGCTGCTCAACGACTGGATCCTCCGCAAGGAGCTGCAGCGGAGCCTGCCCGTGGTAAGGCTGCAGTGTGTGGGAGCTGGATTTGGGGCACATCTTCCCTGCAGAAGATTTCAGGGAGTGTCTGTAGAGACTAACAGGTCGTTGCGGCCTCTCTGGTATGTAGAGGCCAGAGGCAACCTCTGGATGCAGGTAAGCAGAGCCCTGCCTGGGAGCTCCTGGCTTGCAGGAGTGGCCAGAGCATTCCCTGGACCACAGAAATCAGGCCCTGACTTGCACTAGGAGCTCCACAGGGTTTTTTGAGAAGCTCAGAACTTGTATTGCTGGATAACTATCGCTGTTTCCAGAGCTTTGGAGCACTGAAGGTCTGATCCCACCCCTCAGACTCTTCCTTGGAGTATACTATTGAGCAAAAGGAACATAAGCACTTTGCTCCTATGTCTGTCTTTGCAAGAGCCCCCGGTTGGCTCCCAGCACTTGTTGGACCCTTTGGGGAATGAGGGGGAGAGTGTTTTTTGCAGACACACCTCTTCTGTTTCAAGCCTGCCCACTGTGTGGGTTTGGGTGTAGGCAGCTGGAGTATCAGGTGTGGAACAAACATGCAGAAGACTTGCTTACCTGGTTGTTAAAAGGCTGAAGCAAATTTCAGCTGGGTTGTCTTTTTTTATGCCTTTCAATGGGTTAAATCCCATGGTTGACGTCACCAGCACTTTTTGTTTCTGGGGTTGTGACTTCCAAGGCCATCCCATGCTTATTTTTGAGGGTCTCACCAGCCTGGGCTGTGCTTCTGCCCTGTTTAACTCCC
Organism: Brachypteracias leptosomus; assembly: GCA_013401335.1. Lineage (NCBI taxonomy): Eukaryota > Metazoa > Chordata > Aves > Coraciiformes > Brachypteraciidae > Brachypteracias > Brachypteracias leptosomus. Next base: position 984,894 of record VYZX01006011.1, on the reverse strand, counting down.
AAGCAGAACCTACACCCTCTGCCCCTTCTCCCCTCTGTGTTTTGCAGTCGCTGCCCCAGCAGAAGCTGCTGACCTGGCTGAGTGTGCTAGAATGCGTGGAGGTCTTTGCAGAGATGGGGACAGCCAGGGTGTGGGGGGAGATGGGCCGATGGACCATCATTGTCCTCATCCAGCTGGCTAAGTAAGTGCTGCAGGCGGAGGGGAAGGGGGCAGTGTGGGCTCAGAACGGGGGCGTGGAGGGGACCTGGAAAAACCCCGAGCAGGACTGAGCTGCTGGTCCCTGAGGCTGGGGAGATATGGAGCCCTGGATCCTGTGCCACAAAAGGGCACACTTACCCCTCTCGCCTTGCCAGTTGCCCTGAGCAGACCCGAGTGTCCCCTCTTCTGTAGAAGTCACCTTGGAACCCAGCTCCATAGCCTGGTACTGAAGGCTTCCATGTGTCTGCTCACAGAGCCATCCTCCGTCTCCTGCTCCTGCTGTGGTACAAAGCTGGCATCCAGACGTCTCCTCCCATCGTGCCGCTGAACAGGGAGCAGCAGCAGCCTCTCCACCCCCAAGGTGAGCCCACAGTGCTGTCACCAGTGGCTTTGCTGGGCCGTCTGTCTTGTCCTGTGGTTTAGGCAGCACGGGGAACTGTGAGGCTTCAGTACACAAAACTTTGCACCCACTTTAGCACTAAGTTAGCATGTCCTCCAGTCTGAAAGGAGGAGGTGAAGGGGTCTTAAGCCTGGAACCTGCCAGTCATGCCGCAGGTCCCCTGGTCTGATGAGGGGACATCTCTTTCTGTGAGGAAAGGGATCCTAGGCCTGGGCAATGTCAGGCAGACCTACCTTTTTACCCTCTGCATGGTGTTAGCCCCTTCAGGATGGTCCAGTTTGCACTAGATCAGACTTTGAGTCTGGTTTTCTTGATGGCAGTGTAGGGAAGGGTGTGTTCCTTTGCAGCCTGACCCCCGTGGCTGTTTTCTCCTGCAGGCACAGAAGACAGCTCCTCAGGGAAGGACCAGACCTACGTTGGCAAGCGTTCCAGCCGTGTGGTGCGCTCTCTCCAGAGCAGTGAGTAGCTGAGCCTGTTTTCTCTCCAAACTTCCAGTGTGGTTATGCTTTGAGGAGCACAGACCTTACAAGTACCTCTCCCTGCTCTGGAGGTGAGCTCTGAGGGTGCTGGGTCAGCCACAGCAGCTGCTGCCTGTGCAGCTCTTCAAGCTTTTCCACTTCACACCTTCACAGTGCAGAAAGCAGTGGGGTGGTGAAGCAGGGTGGGAAGGTTTGTTTTGTTTTAGTGACCTGGATCTGCTTGTTTCAGCCCCATCCCTGCAGTCCCGGCACTGGGGGTCCCCCCAGCAGAGGGAGGAGTCGCAGAGCCGAAGAGCGGAGGAGATGAACCAACCTCCCACCCCTCTGGGGCTCCAAGAAACCATCGCAGAATCCCTCTACATCACCCGCCCTCTGCTCCACTGTATCCTGCCATGGCCGGGTGCCAGCAGAGGGTGCTGTGGGCCCAGCCCTGCTGCAGGGCAGTGCCAGGCCAGGCTTCTCTCTCCCTGGGGCCTCAGCACTCCTCCTACACCTCAGCCACTGGAGTTGTGGGCACAGATCCTCCAGCCCCTCCCCTGGCTCCCCCAGCACTGCTGTATTCTGCACTCGGCAGAGCTTTACGGTACCCAGGGTGGGTCTGCGTGTCTCTTGTTGGGCATCTCTGGTTCCTTCAGTTCCTTGACTGTGTGTTCCTAGTGTTGAGTTTAGGAGTGTGGGGCCAGAGATCGTGGAAACCCTGGCTCCTCTCAGCAGTCCTGGACATCTCGAGGTCAGTCTGAGGACGAGTCTTTGCGGGTGCTCGAGGTTGGTGGTGGCTGAGCATCATTTTCTGCCACGCTTAGTGCTCTCCATTCTGAGCTAGTGCAGCCTGCTCTGCGTGGAGCTGAGCAGTTAGAAACCCACTCTCTTTTCCCTGCTGTTGCTGTGGGTGAACTCTCTGCCCTTCTCCTTCCAGCCTGAGCTTGCTGAGTGACCTGAAAGACCTGAACCGTCGGGAGCGAGCGGAGCTGAGGCGACGAACCATCCTGCTGCTCTACTACCTGCTGAGGTCTCCTTTCTACGACCGATACTCAGAGTAAGGGGCCCTGCTGGGCTTTGGATGAAAAGCTTTTTAACAGAAATAGTGTCGAGGGATTGGGTGAGTAGATCTGAAGAGGTCTGGGTGGCTGTGAGCAGGTTAATCTGAGCCCTTGTGAGCTGCCGTTGCTGTTCGTGCATTCAGCAGCTGGGGCAGGAGGCGTCCTGCTGGGCTCCTGCATACTCTTCTCCTTTCCTAGGGGTAGGATCCTCCTCCTCCTGCGCTTGCTGGCTGATTACGTGCCTGGAGTTGGCTTTGTCACACGTAAGTGGGTCCCACTGCTGTGTCCCCAGCTCTGTTGAGTGGAGAAAACTCAAAGGGAGTTGGGCAAAATGTTTGTCAGTTGGTTTCCAACCCGAGGCAGGAATTGGGAAGCCCCTGTGTTGATGCTTATGTTGTTTCAAACTGGAAATCAAAGGGCCAAACCAGCTCTGTCTTCTAGTCCTTCACCAGAGGAACCCTTTATTATGGCCCAGAATTCCACCTTCTCCTCCTCCTTGCTGATGTGGAGCCTTTTGTGGAGCGATTCACGGCAGTGATGTGGCACTAGCTCAGCCTGGCATGGTGGGATTGTCCTTCCTTTGGGGAGGTCACAAAGCTGGCTGGCTCAGAAGCTGCTTCCTCCAGCTGGTGATTTCAGAGAGGCTTTGGAACCATGTGCTACATAAGCATTTTCCCTCTTCAGCAGTTGCTTCTGTGCCTGCACCTGCCCGTGGTTGCTGAGTTGCCTCCCCTGTGCCACAGCAGTGTCCTCTTGGCTCACTGCAGGAGGGTTTTCCCCTCACACATTGCACACCCCACGTCCCACTGGAGCTTGGACACCTCAGCCTGAGGCAGTGGTGTCTGAGTTGTATCACTGGTGATGAGGCATTGCTGGGGCTCCTGACAAGAAAGGGGGATGTACCCCACACGTGCACAGCCTCGCAGTCTTGTCTTTGATCCCTCTCTTCTCTCATTGCAGGGCCACTGATGGATTACTTGCCTGCTTGGCAGAAAATCTATTTCTATAACTGGGGCTGATGAGAAGATGATGATTATTCTCTGCTAAGATCATGGCTGGACATTCCTAAGGGGGGCAAACAGGCTGGGGGAGGGATGTTGATAATGTCTAATGTTCAGTTAAACCATCAATGAGAATCTCCTGTCGGGGAGGGGGGGTGTATGTCATTTTTTTAACAGATCTAGCTGTGAGTGATGGACGTGTGGAGAGACCACAGCCACCTCTTTCTCTGGACTGTTCCGTGGCTGCAGTGATGGTGATGGGACAACCTCTTTTTTTTAAGCACTTGATTCTTCTCCTTTTGTACAGCTGCACTATAAAAAAGCCAGGCAGGGCAGTGGTTTTTGGAGAGCATTGTCTCCCACCTCATGGCACTGAGGTTGACCTGCAGCCTGCTTGTGTTGGCCATGCCTGGCTGAGATGCTTGGGGCGGGCTTGTCTGTCAAATAAACTGACTGAATGGAAAGAACTGAGCTGAAGGGTCTCTCCCTCTTTGCATGGGATCCCCTCTATCAGCAAGAGAACCTTTTTGCAGTTGTCTCCCCCGGGATTTGCTGTCCCTTAGAAGCCTTTTGTGGTGGCCTGTGTCAGGCAGGGCCCCACATGTTGCTCAGCTGAGGACTGTGGCCTCTCTAACTCCAGGTCTTGGAGTGGTTGGGAGGGAGACAAAGGGTTGGAAACAGCCCTGGAGCTGCAGCTGCAGGGGAGGGAGGTGCAGCAGGGCTGCGAGCAGCAGACAGGGCTGGGCAGCACCAGAAGCTTCTAGCCCCAGAGGGGTTAGACAGCAGGACCTGCCTCCTGACCAGCCAGCCTGGTGTCCCAGGGGGTGGCTCTTCTGTGACCTCACGGTGGAACCAGCATCAGGGTGCACCATGCTGGGCTGGCTCCTGCTGCTCTCCCTGCTTCTGGGGGCTGCCCTCCCGTTGCCCTTGCACCAGAGGTGATGGCCCTTCCCTCCTCCTCCTCACCCCAGCACCTCCCTGGCCCTCAAGAGCTGGCTGAAGACAAGTGGCAGCTCTTGGGCAAGTGCCACAGGGACTCATCTCACTCCTGCCCCTGGTTTTTCCTCTGCAGTGCCAGCTACTCAGTCCCTGAGGACTTCTCTGCTCCCCTGGAGCTCCCACAGCAGCACTTCGGGCTGGTGGACGGTACAGGGCCCTCCTCACCCCTCCAAAAGCCTTTTCCCTCCGGGTGGGAGGTTGTCCCCAGGGCTGAGCCCTGCTCTAACCCGCAGATTATGGCATCAAACCCAAGCAGCCTCACCTGAGGAGTCGGGCAGCCCGGGGACGCCCAGCGGGGCTGCTCAGGGCTGGTAAAAGCAAACGAGACGAGCTGGACTTGCTGCAGTACTACGATGATGCCAACCTGTGAGCCAACGTGCCCCAGCACCCACCACAGCCCAGCCCTGGGGACCCTCAGCCTGCCCTCCGCTGCTGCAGGACAAGGTAGGTGGGGGTTAAGCCTTGCTTTGGGTGGGGAACTGAGCAGATGACCTCCAAAGGCCCTTTTTCGATCACCGTACGATGCTCTCTGGCCTCCAGGGATTGCAAGTGGGGCTCTCAGAGCAAACCTGAGCATCTCCAGCTCCTCTTGTGGGCCCTGGCTCATTCCTTCTCTTGGGACCTAACCCGACACAAAGAGCACAGCAGCCCTGCTCCATGAACCATCATATTTAATAATTGTTGCCATCACAGCAGATCCAGCTGAAGCACAGAGACCGCTGGCTGCAGGAACCAGGAGAGAGCTTCTCCTGGTGCTTCTCCTGGCTCCCTGCAGGCTTTAGCCCTTCCCTGCCCTGCTGCTGGCAGGCACTGAGCCCTGCCCGGGGGCTGAGCCCCACCACCCTGGGGTGGCCCAGCTCTGCCACTGCCTCTGCCACCTGCAGCTGGGGGGGAGAGGGGGAAAGGGGCAGAGAAAGGCTCCCCTCCCAGGGGTGTAGTTACTGCAGGGAGGCATGGGGAGGACCTTCCCTCAGGGCACAGAGACAAGAGGGGAGGGATGAGGGCAGAGGCAGGGGTGAGCTCAGCTCTGACAGTGGAGATACTGGGGCTCCTGTCCCCAGGGGCCAGGTGGGGAGGTGATGCCCACTCGGGGCAGGAGCCAGCACGTGGGTCTTGTTTGCTGTAGCTGCTGTGTCTTCATACTGCGAGAGTCCGACTCTGCCACTGCATTAAAAGTCACCCCAGAGGGATGTGACGGGGAAGCTGGGCCACGGTCACAAGGAGGAGATGCTGCCACCCCCCCCAGCCTGCAGCAGGAGAGCGCTGCCCACCCCCTCCACCACTCACAGGCAGGGCACCCAAGTCTCCAAGAGAATAAACTAAGAGTATTTTTGTACAATAAACACAATTTGTCCAGCCCTCCCCCCCCGTCCCGTCCCCACAGCCCGAGGAAGGGGTCTCACAACAAAGAGGCGACGCTCCGTGCCCTGGGGAGCCCTGCCCTGTCCCACTCCTCCTCCTCCAGGCTCCAAGCAGCTCTTGTCCATGCACGACACTGGGAAGGGGCGAGACTGCAGCCCTGGCTGTGCAGGAGGTGCCCGTGCCAGCCTCTACTCCAGGTAGATGTCCTCCGTGGGGCACGTGTACTCCACATACTCCTTGTAGAACTGCTGGAAAGCCCGTCTGCAACACAGCACCGGGTGAAGCTGAGCAGCATCCTCCCCACGAGGCTTTTACCCTTTTTTCCCCCCCTCTCCCCTGCTGCCAGTTTGACCCCACAGCACCCAGAGCTGCCACCAGAGCCACAGGGTCTCCATCCTTGCTCTGATCCCCTGCCCAGCGCCGGGCTTTGAACCATCTGCCTGCAAACCCTGGCACTGGGACTTGTTCCAGTGCTGCCCACAGCCCTTGCCAGGCCTGGCTCTTGCCCCAAGCCTGTCACTTGAGGGAAGAGGCGCCAGGTCCAAGCTCCACATGTATAGGGAGATGGCGTTCGGGAGCAAACCTTCCCAGCACTCACCCTACAGACTCTGCCAGTGGCTTCGTGGACTCCTCCGAGACGAAGACGTGACAGGCAAACCTGTGGTCAGCAGGGTGCTTGGTGATGAACCCGAAATACCTGAGGGCAGAGAGAGAGAGGGTGTGACCAGACCAGCAGACAGGTACCCCAAGGTGCACCCATCCTTAAGCATAGGGGTTTGGGACCTCCACCTCCCCCAGACCCTAGTGGCCACCACCTGCCATGGTCCATGCCCATTGCTGGGATGTAATTCCCATCCAAAGGCTGCTTTTGCATGAGGAGCCCTCAAGAACAAGGTGCTCCCCTTCCCTTCCCAGCTCCAGACACGCTACCCCAGGGAGCAGGAGGGCAGCAAAGCTGCTCAACTCCTCCTCACTACTCACTTGTTGTTCTTTGGATGGTACCCACAAAAGGAGATGTTCTTCAGCTGGAAAAAATGGCTACACTTGTTTACCTGGGGAAGAGAGAGGGACAAACTGTCAACACTTCCCTGCCCACCACACTGACCCCTGGAAATACACACTTAGACCAAGCAGTGAAGCCAGCACAACTCAACCCTTCCCTTGCTAAAAGGTTCTTACAAGTACCAGCAGATAGAAGGTGAATGGGCAACTTAGAACTAAGTCATTCAAGCCTGGGTGGTCAAAGGGTCCCGGTCAGAAATGAGAAGAGATTTATACCCATTCAAAGAGCAACTAAGTTGATGGCATCCTCTAGCTAGAGGCAAGCCTTGTAGAAATCCCAGCCCAGCACTCAAGCCACGACTTACTCCTACGCCCCAGCTGCAGGAGAGGTTTCCCAACAGCTTGCTGCAAAGCCCTTGCTTACCTCTGCCCAGCATCTCGCCGTGCTTTTCTAGGCTGCTTATGGAGAACGCTAATCAACAGCCCTGCCAGAGCCAGCTAAAGAGATTACGGGGCAGATCTGGAGGACACCTCTCAAAATAGCAGCAGGAAGGTTTAAGGAGCTGCTGACAGATTGCCAGCAGGACTCAGCTTGCAGCATCCCCGCACAGCAACGTGCTCGGCAGCTGCAGGGGGCATCAGCCGGGCGCCCATGGGGTGCAAGGAAGGGCCTACGACCCCACTGATGGTGGTGGATGGGGAGGGGGATGCTACCTTGCTGTGCTCCTTGGAGTCGTCGGCTTTCACAGCAATCTTGACGCCACGCACGCTGATCTCCAGGACACAGCTGGAGGGTGGGTTAAAGTGCACAGTGAGGCGGCGCGTGGTGGCAATCTAGGGAGGAAGGCAGAGAGACAGAGCCATGACACTTGGGAGCAGTTATGGTGGCCCCTTCCCTTCCCTTCCCTTCCCTTCCCTTCCCTTCCCCTTCTTCCCTTCTCCTTCTTCCCTTCTCCTTCTCCTTCCCTTCTCCTTCCCTTCTCCTTCCCTTCTCCTTCTCCCTTCCAGGAGCAGCTCCAGCTCCCAGGGATGGGGTGGGTGATGTTCTATACCTTCTGCATGGCTGCGCACAGCACGTCGTTGCCCTTGTGGTAGGGAACCTGCACTGAGCCAAGGAACTTCACCCGAAACTGGTCCACCCAGTCGCTGCTTTTGGCCAGAGCTGGAAAACACAAGAGGACACAATGAGGATCATCTCCTGTGGACCAAGATCCACCTCCCTGCTCCATATTGCCACCCCAGCATCACACCAGGAGCTGCCTAACGCTCCCTGATGGGTGCCCAGCTAGATCTCCTCCATCCCCCAGCTCAGCACCAGGCTCTGCTCAGCAGAGAGGAGGTGAACACAAGATGGGGAACACCAGCACAGAGGTACCTGACACATGGTCTGGGTCCTTGGTGACTTCGATAGCATAGTAGGCAGGAAAAATGCCCCGGTCACCCGTCCGCATGTTGTAGGCTTCGTACCAATAATCTTCTGCCTGCACCTCCACCAGCAAAGGATCATCCACCTCCAGCTCCAGCTCATCCGCGTGGCGAGGCACAAACCTGGGCAAGGAGGCACTAGCACCTGGCTGGCCACCAGCACGCTGCTGGGGCAGGGGACAAGGCAGAGCTGGCCAGGGTCATCAGCCAAGGGGACCTGAGATGCTGCATAAAGCATCTGAACAGGTTTAGACTCAAAAGGCAGCAGCACCCGGGCACCTAAGGCAAGGGGATCCCTATGGCACCATCCATGATGCTCCCCAAGAGGTCCCAGCTGCCCTCAGAGGTCCTGCCCCTGCAGCAGCCCCTACAGGCAGTGGTTTGGTCCCTGGGGCTTTCCAAGAGATGGAAACAGGCTGGCTGCACCATGGTGGGAAGGCAGCACCAGCTTTGCCCCATAAGAGGCTGAGGACACTGCTCCCCACCTGCAAGCTCACCTGAAGACAGCACGATGGGTCTGCTCCTGCTCCTCCCCGTTGATCACACAGGAGAACAACCCAAAGGACTCGGCACCTGGGGATGAAGGCAGAGGGGAACATCTCAGCACCACAACCAAGGGATGGACATCAAGCCAAGCAGGCTGCTGGTGCTCCTGGGGGATGGCTTGGCTGAGATGAAGCCACGTGGTGCCACACAAGAGAAAGGCACAGCTAGAGCTGCCACGTTGGTGCTCAGTGGTCCACTCTGGGACCATGACCTTCCCGCACCACCTTGCACAGCTGTGACAGCCAGTGTGGGACCAGTCATGACACAAAGTCCTACTGACTGGGACGTGCCACCAGCCCTGGTGCTCCTCTGGGCTCAGGGAGGAGAGGGACACTCCAGGAGGGATGCTGTCCCACTGTGAGATCACCCAGCCTTCCCCTCAGCATGGCCAAAAAAGCAGCCTAAAACACTTCTGGCCACCCCCACCTGCAGATCTCAAGGCTCTTCAAAGCCCTACCCACCTCCCTGGCCACCAGGGACAAAGCCACGGGCTGCACCAAGCAGAGCTGGGGCTGGAGGTCCCTATGGTGACTCTCCACCTCGTTATGGAGCCCTGAGCACGCCCTCAACCCCGTACCAGTGACGGGCAGGCCTGCCCACCACCATCCCACCTCCCCCCGGTGCCCAGCACTCACTGGAGGAGCGCGCCCGGCCGCTCATGAAGACATTGAGGAACTTCTTGGAGAAGTGGATGTCCGCCTCGGGGGTGGAGTCCTCGGAGAGACAGACCGAGTCGCGCTTCAGCGCGTCCTCCTCGTACTCCTCGCCGATGGCCGACTCGTAGGGCGAGGAGACGCAGTTGTCGTAGACAGTGGCCGAGTCACTCTCGTCGCTGTAGCCCGAGTAGCACTGCTTGAGGCTCACCAGCTCCAGCTGCATGTTCTCATCCACCACCAGCGTGTACTTGACCGAGTCATAGGAGAGGGCGCTGGTGTCCGAGCTCACCGAGGCTCTCTGGAGGTTGTGCCCCGGCCGGGAGCCCCCGCTCACACCGCCGCAGGAGGCCCTGGGTGGGTTCATCTTGTCGGGAGAGGACATGTAGTCCAGCACCTCGTCCTCCTCGCTGATGGAGGGGTTGGTTTTCCCAGCCAGGGCCGAGTAGCCGGAGGTGTCGATGTCGGAGCTGATGGACATGCGGTTCTCGCTGGACTGGGACAGGAATGGCTTGTCAGTCTCCAAGGGGTCCGAGTTCTTCTGCACGGGCGTCAGGTAGATCTCCTCCGTGGCCTCCAGCCTTACGTCCGTCTGGTAGCGGATGCGGTCCCGGTGGGCCTCGGGGCCCCTGGCTGTCACCACCACCACGCTGGCACCGTGGGGCGGGGGTCGGCTGGTGGCCTGGTGCTTCTCGGGTGGCCGGGAGGAGGCCACGCAGGTGGTGGGTGCCATCTGGGTGGCCGCCGTGCGCCGGCACGGGCTCTCCGTGGACGTGCCCCGGTCTTTGGTGGAGGTTGTGCTGTTTTGGTGATTGACCTCATCACTCAGGCAAACGTGGTCGTGGGGAGGGGTCTGCTCACCTGGAGGGGGAGGAGGAGAGCAGCACTGACCACCTTGCAGCTGGAGAAGGTGGCTGGGGATGCCACCAGACTCAAGCTGGACACGCCTTGGGATGTTTTCGCCAACCTCCTGCTCCACCACCACTCACCCCAGGCTCTGGGCAGGGGATTTACTCCCGAGAGCCATGGAAAGGGTTCAAGGAGCTGCCCGTGGCCAACAGCTTGAGAACTCACCCGTTTTCAGAGGGGAGGACGACCGGGACACCCGCTCCTGCCAACTGTGCTTTTTCCCCAGAGAGTTGTTGTTCAGAGTGTCCTGAGGAGAACAACAAAGCTGCCTTATAGCCTCATGAGTAACCAGCACGTGGCATAGCGGCCACATCTATACATGCACACACATATATAGGGTCCACCAGCAGACATCAGGGGCTGGAGAAGGGCAGCAAAGCTGGTGAAGGGCCTGGAGAATAAGTCTTACCATAAGCGGATGAGGAAACTGGGGCTGAAGAAGAGGAGGCTGAGTGGAGACCTTATCACTCTCTACAACTGCCTTAAAGGAGGTTGTAGAGAGGTGGGCACCACATCCCACCTGCATCAACCCCAGCCCTGGCCCCATCCTCACCTCCACCCCCAAGTTCTCCTGCTGGTTCTGCCCCAGCTGCAGCAGTGACATTTTCCACGCCGTTAGTTGTTGCTCGAGTACCAAGCCCCGCTGGGACTCCCTGGATTTTCTCACGGTCTTATCAGCAGCCTGCAGCTCTTATCAGCAGCACAGGAGCTGCCCCGTCCTTGCTTTGCTCCCCCACCAACACGAAGCAAGCCTTGGCCCTGGAAGTCCACCAGACACCCCCGCCTCTGCCTGGGGAGGGGAGAGACTCCTGCCATGGGGCTTTGGTGACCTCCTAGCACAACCTCTGCAAGCTCCTCCCGTGCCAGCCCCAGCAGCTCTTTTTTCCCCTCCTGGGAAGTTGAGGATGCTCCTCTCACTGTCTGCAGACCACCTGCCTGGGATGATGACCACAGAGACCCCCCATCAGCAACCGAGACATCCCCCAAGCCAGCTCCTGGCCCCACAAGGAGAAGCTGGAGCGGAGGGTGTGATGGTGTCCTGCTCCTGCACACCCTGCCCAGCATAAGGGCACGAGGGCCCTCAGCTTGGGCCATACCTGTCACAGGCTCACAGTATGGCCCCAGAGCCTTGACCCATGCAAGGTGACCATCAGCACCCCATCTGCAAGACCACAGCCTACGCAACACCCCCTCTGCCCCCCCTAGATCCCTCTGCTACCACCTCTAGACACTGGTTGGGACCCAGCTGGATGTGGTCACCACGTGCCACTTGCTCCTTGAGGTCCCTGCACAGGGTGGGACAAGGCTGCCAGTGTCCCCCTTGTCCATTATACTCCCTGGGGCTCCCCCCGCCTGCCCAGCCCTGACGCCTTTGTCCCTGGTGCCAGCTGCCCCGCGGGCGCCCATCCTGGCTCTGTGCCTTCCTCCTCCTCCTCTTCCCCGCGGCCTCAGGCAGAGAGCTGGCATCAGCTGCTGGCGCTGGGCTGGTGACACCCAGCTCCGACTACTCCCCATCTGTCACACACAGGGACACCTGCCTCTCGGCTCCGTGCTCTTCGTCTCAACGTCACCACCATGAAAATCCTCCTACTTGGCAGCAGGCTGGAGGGTGGCAAAAATAGCCCCGCGTGTCACGCATCCCACAGGGGGTCCCTGAAGTTTGCAGGGGATATGGGGCAAAAGGACCCTGCCAGCCCGTGGGACACCAAAATGCCACCTAGCCCAGGGGCGACAGAAACCCCCTGGCTGGGTGGGCTTGGGAAAAACCATCCAAAATCTCATCCAAAGCCAGCGAGACAACAGAACCCCCTCGGCCTCCCGGCCACCATTTTGGGCGTTGCCACCCCGTCTCTCAAATTTTGCACGGGGTGCTGACATTAATGCATCGTCTGCCTCAGAAGCAGAGGCCACCAAGTCCTCCCCCACCACCAGGCACTCGGTGTCACTGCCTTGCCCCGTGCTGGGGGCCCAGCCAGCGGTGCCAGCCCCGGGCTCGCCAGCCCCGTGGCACGGTGCCCTGTCCTGCGATGGCTCAGTCACGCGTTGGGTACACACCATGCCCCGTCTGCTCTCCATCCCCACGGCATCTCTGTTCCCATCAGCTCTGCTGGGGCTCTGCTGGGCTCACAGCTTGTCCCACCACACCGATACCCCTTCTCTCCGCAGCAGGGATGGAAGAAGGACTCACCCCCCCCCTCCATCCACCCCTGCCAAGCACAGTACCAGGCTGGGCACTGTCTGCAGGGGGGCTCAGCGGTGTGAAGGGGGTGGCCCAACAAGGGGTGAGCACATCCCCATATTTCCCCCC
>VYZX01006011.1:940528-972516 GCA_013401335.1 Brachypteracias leptosomus | reverse complement strand
CCTTCCCCGGTGCCCCCCTGCTGCAGAGGAACCGTGCCCAGCCTGGGGATGCGCAGAAAAGCTGGAGGCCATCCCGCCGGGCACCGCGGAGCCTCTCCCAGCCGAGCCCATCCCTCCCTCCATCCCTCCGAGACAAAAGCCCCGACGGCGAGCGCATCCCTCCCCCGCACCCCCCGGTCCCGGTCTCACCTGGCTGCGAGGCACCTGCGGGAAGAGGTTGAGGGTTGTGGGTCTCTTCGGTCTGTAGACATCCGTGGTCCCGGCCGGGGGCTCTTTCTGCAGGGGCTCCGGGGCCGTCTGCTCCTCGGCCGGCGCGTCCCCCGCCGCGTCGATGAGGTCGAGCTGGAGCATCTCCGCCTGCAGCCGACTGGCCTCGCCGCCGACCGCCGCCCGGGCCCCGCCGCCCGCCCGGCTCACATGGCCCTGGCCGGGATTAGCAGCCGCGATCAGGCCACCGGGAGGGAGCCAGGCGGGCAGGGCGGGCCCGCAGCCGGGGAAAAGGGGGCGGGGGGAGCGCTGCCGGTGCCGCCGCATCCCGGCGGCCGCTGCCTTTTAAAGGCGCAGGGATGTTCTTCCCTACCCCAGACCGTCCGTGCCCCCCCCCCGACCCGCCCCCTCGGGCAGACACGGGTACCTACGACCTCCGCATCCACTGCCGAGCGCGGACCCCGGCTCCATCCTGGCGTAACAAGGACATTTTTTACAGTGGGAACAACCATGCAGCAGAACGGGCCTCCCCAGGGATGTGGTGGAGTCCCCGGTGCCGGAGGTTTTAGGGACACAACCGGACAGGGTGCTCGGTAAGCTCATCCAGGCTCCCTGTCCCACAGAAGGGGTGGCCAGGTGATCTTCTGAGGTCAAAGAATTGTCAGGGTTGGAAAGGACCTTAAAGATCATCTAGTTCCAACCCCCCTGCCATGGGCAGGGGCACCTGCTACTAGATCAGTTGCTCAAAACCCCATCCAGCCTGGCCTGCAAAATGTCCAGGGACGGGGCTTCCACCACATCCCTTCCAACCTGGGTTGCCCTATGGCAGACTCGGTTATATTAGAGGTTGGACTCGATCTTAAAGGTCTTTTCCAACCTAAATAATTACATGATTCTTCCTCCCCAGGCAGGCTGTGCCCTTTCTTGGTTCCTGTCCTGGCAACTAGGACTCATACAAGCATGCAATCACTTTGGTTGGAGGTTTGGTCCAACTCCTGCCTGGAGCAGGTCACTTGGGGCCTTGCCCATCACACCTGGATAGCCTCATGGATGGAGAACCCACTGCTACCTTGGGTACCGGTGCCAATGCTGCACTAGAGCTACTTTTTCCCCTCTATGGGGTTAAAATTTTCACTGCACACCTCTGAGAGGAGTCAGGCTCCTTCCTCTCCCTCTAACACCCATGAGGCAGCTGGAGACAGCAGCTACATCTCCCTTGGCCTCATCTTGCACACACCAGGACCTGAAGCCACGCAGAAGACATGCCCCATGAACCACTAGCCCAGCACTAGCTCACCAGCCACATGGATCTTAACCAAGAAACCATGGCACAGAAAAAGAACCGTGGTGAAACACCAGCTGAATAGATTCCACCCAGCCAAGGGAGGTGTGGCCAAGTCAGCCAGTGATGTTCAACCCAGACTGCCAATGATGCTGCGACCCTGGAGCAATCACCCAGAAAACTCACGGAGGAGGGAAAGTCCCAGAAGGATGCAGAAAAGCAAAGCAGGACCTGTTCTGAAGAAAAATGTGCCCTAGGAGGGATGCACCATCCCAGGTTCAATAGCTAGGAGGGAACTACGGCCACTGCAGGTGCTTATTAATAGCCCGTAGCACAACAAAGTCATTTGGAAACCACATAACAGATCACCTTACCCTGAGTGGGACCTACAGGGACCTGCAAAGCAAGGGCAGGGACTAGATGCTGGGAAGCCTTTCTAACTGTGGGGACATTGCCCCACCAGAACAGGCTGATTATGCTGGAAAAACAAAGTGTTTGGGGTTTTTTTCTCCACATATCTGTATCTTCATGGCCTTTTCATGCCCAGCCCTGTGTCATCTCTTTTCCTTTGGCCACTCCTTATGCTCCCAGGTATTTCCAACAAGGGTATTTCCTTTTTTCTTCTTTTTTTTTTTCCCTTTTCATTCTTGCATTAACCATTTTCTGCATCTCCTGGAATACAGATGAGGCACCACCGAGCCTTTATCGACCACAGCCTGGCTGTTTGCTGGGATCCATCTCTTTACTCTGGATTTCCAAGCCACCAAACCCAAACCAAAGGGCTGGTGCTTCTGTTGCAACCATCCCTCTCAAGGCAGCCAAGAGCTGGGGGTGACATCCCTCACCCCAGCAGCTCCTGCCCAGCCATCCAACAGTCCTGCTCCTCCGCTGAGTCCTCTCCTGGCTTCACTCCCAGTTTTCATCCACCTGGGACTTCTTGTTGAAATTAAGGGGTTTTTTTCAGCCACACTCATCCTCAGCACATGGTCTCCCACCCATGAGGTGCACTCCTTGTCAGGGGATGGTTCCCTCTTACAAGCATCAGTCTACGCCTCCTTGCAGTTTCTCTGTGTCTAAGCCACTATTTCTGGAAAGCTGCTAAAATAGCCCCGTGATGAAGTCATCTTTGTTTTCTCCAGGACCAAAAAAACCCCTGAACTCCATCTCTGTTTGGGTGTTGACCTCCATACTGGCCACCTAGTCCTGCCACGGGGTTTTGCTGCCGAGCAGCTCTGCCCAGACCCCTGCCTGGCCAAGGTCTCCATCCAGCAGCCACCTTCCCAAGCCCTCCAGCAAGGTCTGTCCCCTCACTCCTTCCCTGCTGGTTACTGTGCCTGCCCATCTCTCCAGAGACTCGCCCCCAGCTCAGGAAGCTTGGAGAGGCTGGATGGGGCCAGACTGGGTGATGGGGGCTCCTCAGAGCCTCTGTGTCCCCCTTCCCCACCACTCTCTGCTCCAGTGATCCAGCAGCTTGTTCTCACCCTGCATCCCTCACTCCATCACCAGCCTTTTGCCAGCCAAGGGGACCAGGGCAACCCTCCATCCTAGGTGCCATGGGTGCTCTGCAGCTCCAGGAGCTGGCCATGAGCAGGGCATCACCACGGAGTTGCCAAGCCAGCCGTGGCCTCGGGGTGCAATTAGCTGGCTGATGAGGCCAGCACTGATTTGCTGCCCCCACACTGTGCTCCCTCCAGGCCTGGCTGATTCCATCACGCAGCTCTTGCCACCACATCACCCCGAGCTCTCTCTGCATGCAAAGCTCCCCAGCCCTTGTCTGGGCTTCAAAAGCCCCTCTCACCACTGCTGCTGTCACCACTTTGGGTTCTGCTCCTCGGGCAATCCTCCGCATCACATATAAGCCACTCAGACATATTTTTAGCAGGCATTTCTCCTGAGCGTGGTTGTCTCCTTCCTTCACTGGGTTTATGAATAGCTCGTTGCTTTCCCCAGGGGCAGCTCCACATCCCCCCTTTCACCCCAGCAGACTCCGAGTGCACCCGGGCGTTGGTGCAAAGCGGCTCCGAGATGCCCCCAGGGGTTTGCTGGAGCCCAAGCAAACCCTCTGCTGAGGGTCAGGTCTCTGCATCACAGAGCAGGGACACAGAAACCTCTCAGCAAAGTGTTTTACATAGGGGGAAGTCTATTTTTCCTCACCCTCAAGGAAGGGCTGCAGCAGTTGAGCTGCAATTCCCCCCTTACCCTTCGTGCCAAACCTCAGCCAAGGGCTGGCAGCCCGTAAAGAGAGAGGAGCAGCAGCCCCATCCCCAGAAGCAGCTGAATTTCTGCTGGGAAGGTCCTGAATTAGACCAGGGAGCACAGCAGGACACCTTCACCTTTAGGATGAGGTCTCCCTGCACCCTCCTACCTGCAACAAGGGATTCCCAACACCACAAATTCATTTTCTATATTTAAATCTGAGATAAATTCCTCTCTCTTTCCCCTCCTCACTGGGTCTGTATCAGTTTTCCAGAGGAAAAATGAGAAAGCATCACTGGCCTGGGGGGCTGGTGGTCCTGCATGGGAGCTGATGATCCTGCCAGCCCCACCAGCTTGTCCTCGTCCCCATCCCCATTTCACTTACCCGGGTGGCCAGGCTCTCCTTGCAGTGCAGACTGATTCCACACTCATCAGTGATCTCAGAGAGGTCTTCATCCTCAAACTCCTCGAGGCTGATGTCGTGGGTGAGCCTGGAGAGAGTGGAGATGGAGCAATCAGCCACTGCAGAATGTCAGGGGTTGGTGGAAGGGACCTCTGGAGATCATCGAGTCCAACCCCCCCTGCCAGAGCAGGACCATAGGTCAGGAGAGCACAGCCAGCCCTGTCCCAGAAGGTTCAGCTCCCACCATCCCAGGGAGGCTCTGAGGTTGTCACACACGGTGGAGCAAAGTCCTGGGTTACAGGAATGGAAAGGGTTGGAGGTCCTGGCAGGGCACAACTGGAGGATGGACCCACTGGGTGACCACAACAAGACCCACAGACCTTGCATCAAGACCCACGGACCTTGCCAGGACCTCTCTGGCTTGGCCCTCACCAAAGTAGAAGGAAGGAGAAGGGTATTTTGTGACCTGCAGAGCTCCTACCCTCACTGTAAGCATTGCTCCATCCCCTGCAGTGGCACCGAGCCAGTGACATGGAGGGGGTAACACCTCCCTAGTCCCAGCCCTGGAGTGGGGAAGGAGCAGGAGAAGCCCATGGGGAGAGCAGCATCTCCCCTTCATCTTCCTGTGGACCCCACCAGAGATGGGCTCCTGGGGTGAAGATGACCAGGACCAACTGTGTCCATGGGGGCAGCTCTCCCGAGATGCTTTGGAGGGGACAAGGACACAGCCCCCAGCACAGGGTGGGATGTCTGGACACCCCCCTTGCCCATCTCCTGCTGC
This sequence comes from Brachypteracias leptosomus, assembly GCA_013401335.1. NCBI lineage: Eukaryota > Metazoa > Chordata > Aves > Coraciiformes > Brachypteraciidae > Brachypteracias > Brachypteracias leptosomus. The sequence goes on along the minus strand of VYZX01006011.1, from coordinate 967,647 downwards.
TGCCTGTGGGAGGAAGGGATCATGACGAGCCTTCAGAGCACAGATCGATTTCTTCTCCGGTTACAGGGTGGCCAGGGTGGGACCTCATCAGCTGCTGATGCTGGGGGCAAGCACCGGGGGGGGCTCAACGAGATGCCCAGCGCTGCCGGGGGGGGCTGGCAGGGGCTCCCCAGCTCCAGGGGGTGGGTGGCAGTGCCCTCTCCTCCAGGATGGGCACAGCCAGCCCTGCCCACACGCCCGGGGAAGGGGAGATGCTGTCCAGATGCCAGCGCAGGGCAGGATGAGCCCCCTTTGCCTTTGCTGCTCCAGTGCCCAGCAGCTCCCTGCACCACTGGGAAAACTTTGGGCTCCACTAGGTGCCAAGTTTTCTCCTGTCCCGTGGCCACCCCTCGCAGAGCAGGGGGATGTGCCATGGGGTGAGGGGCTGCCCCTCCTCCCTGCACAGCCCCCCCGCCCCCGGTCCCGGACGGTCCCCTACCATTTCTCCCACTGATCCTCCAGCCAGCTCTCCTCCTCGGTGCTCGACTCCATTTTCAAGGGCAGCTGCATTGAGGAGGACCCCCTTTCCCTGGGGGCAGGGGGACCACGCTCCCACCCCAAAAAAGACCCCCTGAGGTTGGGGTGAGGAGGAGAAGTGAGAGACCAGAGCGGTGCCCGCGGCGCCTGCCCCGTCGCAGTCTGGGGCTGCTCTGTCTCCTCACTGCGCAACCTGGGCAAGCTCATTAAAAATAGATGGAATCAGCTGTCCTGGAGGGGAAAAAAAAAAAATAACCTCCCCAGCTGAGCCAGTGCCAAGTCCCTGCACTCTGCTGGGATGCTGACTGCCTCCTCCTGCCAGCCAGCCAGGCTCCTGGGCACGCTCCAGAGCTTGTTCCCCGGCACCCGCAGTGGGCACAGGGGATGTGCTCACCCTGGTGTGGACACCTGCACCTCCTCCTCCTCCTCCTGCCCTTGCTCTGCCCCTCTCTGCCCAGCTGCAGCGATGGGATCCCTTTCTTGGGGCTCCTCGCCAGGTGGAGCGAGGCTGCTCCCGTGTGTTTCCAGCACATGGGACGGGCATCGTGGCATCCCCCAAGCAGAGGGAAGCAAGAGGAGTGCCTTCGCCAAGGGGCAAACCCAGCCAGTGCTGGGAGCACCATTCCTTGCCCATCTGCCCCTCTACCTCACCTCCAGCCCTCAGGCAGGGCCATCCTTGGATGTCTTCGAACTCTCAGCCCTGGTGAGGGCCAGGGAAATACCTGGTGAGCTGCTCTGCCAGCTCCCTGCTACCAAATAGGGGCTTTCCCAGGATGGGGTGCCAGGTGTTGCTGGTATAGTGGCCTCAGACAACCTTCCATCACACCCGTGGACCAGGAGCCTCTGCAGAGCCCTTCATCCCTCACCCCATCGAGATGGGGCCGAAGCAGCTCTGGGAAAGAGGTGCCCACCTCCATTTCAAGGTGGGGACAGGGCACCCCCCTCCCCACCAGTTGCCCCGTTGGGCTGAGGGTGGGTGATGTTTGGCAGCCTGGAGCACGCTGCTGAGCTGACCTGTTGCTGGCTCTCAGCCCACCGCTGCTGTGCCACTGGCAAATGTCACTTGTGATGCCGCCTTCATTGTCTCTCAGATAACAACATCCAGGGCTCCATCTTCCCTACCAGCTCTGCCTGGAGGCACCTCGGCTGCTCAAACCCTCCTGGCTTAACGTGATGAATAAAGAAATCTCTATCTCTGTATCACTCCCCTTTTTCTCCTCTCACACGGATGCTCCAGGACTTCCTAGGAGATACAAGGAAGGCTCTCCCTTACCCCCCTGCTCCCTGTGCTGGGAACAACCCTGCCTTCCTCTCTTGTTTTTTCAAAAAAGGATAAAAATACCAGCAAAGAAACAGCTCTGACTCCTCTCAGCTCCACCAGAAGGCTTTGGGGAGCTTAAGGACAACAGAAAGGCTGGATGAGAAGAACTTTTTTACTGCTGCCTCCTAAAACGCTGCTGTTCTTGCTGTGGTGAGCAGCTACCACTGGAGGAATCACCTCACCATCCTTCTCTCACCTCTTCTCAGACAATGCCAAACCATTACCAGCAACAAGGACCTGCCAGGCCACCAGCCCTGGCCTCTTCAGAGCTCAGTCCGTCAAGCCGCTTGCTGGCCAGGACCAAATCCCCTCTCCATTCAAGCCTGCCCTGGGCTCAGGGACATCACTGGCATCTCCTTCCACTTCAAAGCTCCCATCCTAAGCTTGGCACCCAGGGAAGATCTCAGATCACTGCTTTGACCCTCCAGATTTCTGCCCATCTCCACAGCCTCCCTGTGGCTGGGCTCCCTTCCCAAAGGTCTGAAGCACAACATGAAGCAGAACATCATTCTTCCTCCCAGGGCATCACTGTTTCCTGGAGGAGGGTGCCCAGGGGACACCCAGGACAGTGCCAGGCAGCAAGCCCTGAGCCTTCACAGGCCTGGAGCTCCTCAGCAGCTCAGCCTCCAGCCCTCGGCTCGGTGGCCAAGCCCCTTCTCCACAGTGGACATTTCCAGAGGCAGCATTTAATCACTCGATTTGCAGGGCTTTACCCAGCCATGTTGCAGCAGCTCTGGCAGACGCTGCTGCAATCGGAGGCGGCTGCCCAAGCCCTGGAGCCACCCGGCAAAGGGGGCTCTGGGAGCAGACCCTGCAGGGGTACCTTGCCTGGCTGCTACCATAGCCTGGCTGCAGCCTCACAGCCACCCGCTGCTCCCCAAACCTCCGGGGCTGGGCCCTGCCAGCGGTGGGCATCAGCTCAGCAAGCACGGACCAGCCCCTCCTTTGCCTCCCCGAAATCTCACCACACAAAGCAGCTGGTAGGGATCCCCATTTCCCAGCCAGCCCCCCCCTCCCCTCCAGCAGCACCCCTGGGTGCCAGAGGCGAGCAGAGAGCAATGGCTGACGATGGCAGGGCCACCACCAGCAGCAAAACCTCCCACGGATGGCAAGAGAACAACGCTGGGCACCGTCAGGGCTCCCTTACTCACCCAGCACACCCCTGTCCCAGAGCCACCCTCACCCCTCGGGGGGCTCCGAAGCCCCCCTGGCCTGGCCTGTGTCATCAGAAGTCCCCAGGAGCAGCCCCGCTGGGTTTCAGAGGAGAGACATCCCCTGAATCCCAAATCGATGGGGTATGGCCGGGAGGATCAATTCTGGCACCTCTCCCAGGGGCTCACTGGGGGTTCCTGTTTCACAGGGGTGGGAAGGAAGAGGGAGCACCTGGGATTTCGAGGAAAGGGCTAGAAAAACGCTTTCCTGGGGGTGGGGAAAGGCATGAAGCTGTTTTTCCATGAGGAAAAGGTGTCTGGAGAAGAGATGAGACAGGTAAGGAGGGTTGGAGGGGGGCAANACATACCTGCCCGACGGGGGGAGGGAGCGGGGGGGGCGCGGTCCCGGGGGCTCCTTCCCGCGGCCCCCGCCGGCAGCTGCAGGACAGATGTTGCCGCAGCTGGAGGCGAAACCCCGGCACCCTTTTCCCAGCCCACCCCTGGGAACCGCTGGTCCCGGCAGGGCAGATGTGCCCACAGCTGGACCTCCCCCCGCCCCAGCTGTGCCCGCAGCAGCCCTGGACACGCAGGGACCTTTCCCAGGGTCTCCTCGGCTGCAGGGACGTGGCTGGAGGCAGCAGGAGCAGCAGCTAGAACCAGGCTGCGACTTCCCACCCATGGCAGGCAACAGGTCTGGCAGCACCAGCACCAGCCCTGCTCCCACCAAAGCACCTTAGACACGTCCCACAGGGCAAAAAACATGCACCTCAAGGTTGCAGGTCTCTCCCCAAAACAGGCAGACCCACCCAGTGATGTCCTAGAGAGCATCTTACCTTGGGTGAACGTTCCTCGGTGCCTCCTTCAGCCCCAGCAGCTGGTTTCTCTCCCCTGCCTCTCCTCCTGATGCTTTGCAGGCTGGCTCTGAAAGCCATGCTGGACAACATCCATGTTTTTAGGTTCCAAGGCCACTTCTCTACCTGAACAGGAGAGCTTTCCATATTCCCCACATGCTCACCGTGCTCCTGGGGGTGACAGCCCTGGATGGGGTGGGGGTCAGTGCTTTAGCAGGTCCAACTTGAGAGATCCAGCAGGTCCCATCAATGCTTCTCAAAGCACAGGGCTGTCATTGAGGCCATGGTATCAGTTCTTGGCCAAGACCCAGGATGTCAGCTGCTCCTCCAGAGGAGAGCAAGCAGAGCCCTCCAAGGCACACAGCCCTGCTCTCTCTCGGGAGGCTTGGGCTCCTGCCAGACACACTTAAAAGAGATGTTACTCATGGGCCAGCATGGAAACAAGCAGACACCCACAGGGTCACCATCAGCAGGTACCCCCAGGCAGCCTCCTGAGGACTACGTGTCCCCTTCACGGTTCAAATGCAGACTGAACTGTCTCACACGCAGGTCCTGAGACTCACCAGCATCCATTCAGGGACTGGAGGAGCTTCAACACATCTCCAAGTGTAAACCACAGCTACTGGAACAGGATTCCTCTGCAGCATGGCTGGGGGTTGCTCTCTGACCTCCTCCTCCTGCAACCAGACCACCACCAGCGCATCTCACCTGATGCTGGGACACCAAGAGCTTTTCCCCAGTCTGCTCATCAGGCTCATCCCAGCCTGGCAGGAGACAGGACCCAGTTTGGCCTTTCTGGCTGTGCTACTGCGGGTCACATCCAGCTCCTTACACACGTGGTGAAGCCCATGGCCTCTGGCAGGGCACGTCTACACCTCCTGCAAAATACAGACCACACATCTGTCCTAGCCCCTGTCCCTGCTCTCCAGGCTGCTGCTGTCTTGTCACTTTCAGCTCTGGTTTCCACCTCATCCATATCCAGGTGGCTTTTCTTCTTTCAAACCTTTCAGCCAGCCTGAAGCCACTTTTGTGCAGACAGAAAAGACGTGGGGGAAGGAGTTCCCCCAACCACCATCACCCTCTGCTAGAAATCCAAGGTTAGCCAGTTTTATCCTCAGCCACATCACTGTCATCCCTCTGACAGGGAGAGCAGATGTTCTGGCCAGCAGAGAGGAGCCTCAAACCCGACCTCTCCAGGTTTCATTTACATGATTACACTCGGGGTCAAGAAAGCTGGATGGAGTTTGCTGTCAGCCCAGCTCTTCGCCTTCTAAAGCACAGGCTGCTGCTTTCCAAAGGGTTTTGTCACACACGAGACACTTCAAGCTCTGAAGTGTTACTTCCTCAAGCCCAGGAGGTCCCTGCTGGAGACAAGAGAACAACCCAGCAGCAGCCTGAACCTTGGCTGCACCCTCACTGGCTGACTGAACACACTGTACACGTTGCTCTCCTTGCAGACCACAAGTGTCCTTGTACCTCCAGCACCTTGAAACACCCTCATTTGCACCTTCAACAACTGCCTTTCACATCTCAAACTTGCTGAGCATTTAAAATTTGGAGGCCTCACGTTTTAAAATTGTCTTGGCTTGGGTGGAATAATCACTTAGCTGGTGGTATCTGAACACACCCAGAGGCCACGGCTCTAGATCAGCCCCATTGCCAAACCTGGATGAGATGTCACAGCTACTTGTGATTCCTCAAGTCTTGCTGGTTATTGTACATCTTGTAATTCTCCAAAGGCTAAAAAACCACAAGGTTCTAGTAAGTGGGTAGACAGGAGCAGTGAGGAAGAGGGTGTAACATGCCAGCAGAGCTTTACCCCATGTTCTAGCTGGTTACTAGACTGCAGTCATGGTGTATTTAGTATCAGTTCATGGTTTAGCTGAAGAACTGCAAGAAAAAAGGCTCAGTCACTGACAGAAGATCCAAGCTGAATATTCCCATTGTTCATAGCTCTGTAGAGCTGCTCTGCCCATGTCTGTCAATAGGATCCTCCACACCACCCTGGGGAACATCCACTGCTCTCACAGCACCAGAACCCATCTGCTCCCTCTTCCCAGGAAAAGAGCTCAGCCTATGCCTGCATCAGGCCAGGGATGACACAGAAACTGGGATCCATTTCATGCTGCTTCCTTTGTCTCAGCAATCATCTGCTCCTTCCTGAAACAAGGATGGTTCCTGAGAGCTTTTTCTTTCCCCAGGAACTGCTCGAGACTTTCAAACCCTTAGCACCCACAAATAAAGAGCTTACCACAAAATCCAAGGAAGCTGCAGCCTTCTTCCATCTGCCATCCAGTTTATTGAGCATGCCCAACCCTAAACATCTCAGAAACCAGTGAACTCTCACCCCCTACTCGTGTGTCACAGTTTTACCCACCTTTATCATTTCAACAGGGAAAAGGTATCAGAGCAGATAAACCCCATTCTACTTAACAGGCTTCTTCCAGGATTTTTTTCCCCACCTTTTCTTTGGCTGTTCTCTGTGTCTTACCACCCAAACTGCAGCTCTTCCAGGTGCCACCATCCACATCAGGGGCATTGACAGAAACCTTGCAAATGGGATTTCCTCCTCACCCTCAAAGCTTTCTTAGAGATTGCTTAGGAGACTTTGCCTCCCCACTCTCACAGATCCAGCCCCCAGAATGCCCCTTACCAAATGAAATAACTTGGATGACAGCAAAGAGAGGGTTAAAGACATTTATAAAAAAAAAAAAAAAAAGTCATATTTACAGAGCATTGCCTAAGCATGAAACTCTCCAAATGACAGAAGTCACAATTTCTGCAATCTAAGTATACAAAGTGCATGTCTTTTTTTCCCCTTTCCTCTCTCTGCAGCAGAAGATGTGGGGGTGTGTGTCTCTTCTTGATGCTTTCTACCCTCAAGAGAGTGGGGCTGAAGGAGACAGAACCTGTTGATGCCCAGGTTATCCACCACACAGACTATGAACAGCAGTTTAGAAGTAAGGGCAGGAAAAGTGACTCTGGTTTCCTTGGTCAGTGTGCACAACGGGAAAGGGAATCCAGGGTCAGCGCCCCAGGGAGATGAGTGGGAGGGAAAGGTTATTCAGCTATTCCATACATTAACTCACAGACCCAATTCAACTACTTCTGGGTCAGTTTCTATTTGCAGCCCCATGCTCTGGGTTCCAACACAGGCTCCATAACAGAATCTGATTATCCCAGCCAGGGAGGGGGGATAACAACTGAGCTCCCCAAGCTGTTGGCTGCATAAAGCTCACATATAGCTCCACACTACCTGTGCCAGGTGGGGGTGAAAGGTCTTGGACAGCAAATGAAAACAGTGCCAAGGGCAGCCCATTGCATGGGATTAGCTACTCCATCTAATCCCTCCTGAAAAAGGCCAAGAGAGGCTCTTCCACAGTGGTTGCCCTCGTAGGTGGGAAGGCAAAGCAGAGGAGCTCTGCCAGCACTGTGCTGAAATGACACGGGTCATGAGCAGGCCAAGGAGAAGAGCCAGGAGAGCTATGTCACTGTCCTGCTAGACTACAAAGCACCAGTGTGAATGCAAATGGCAAGAAGGAGTGGTGTGCAGGGCAGGAGGCACAGGAGAACACCGTGTAGGAACTCAACACACAGATGGCAACATGGGAAAGAGCAAACATCCACACAGAACAGCCCGAGGAAGACTCACTTGAGAATGAGGCACCTCCCAGGCCACACACCAGACACTGGGCTCTCTGCTGGAGAGCAGGCTCACTTGGGGAAGGAAATACTGCAGAGCACAGGGCCCAGGTGTAGCTCCCTTTACTACCAGGATACCACGCTTCTCCCATCGAGGTGGGATCTTCCTTCTCTGAAGAATTCCCCCTTCTCTCAGAGTGCCTCCCTGCCCCAGAGGTCAAACTGCTCTGCTCCAGGCAGTGGCAGCATGGCTCACCTTGGAGCAGAGAGATTCCTCTGCAGGGAAAGGTTTAAGTACAGCTTGTACCTCTTTGTTCTCGTGCTACATTTTCCTTCATTTTGTCTCCATCCCACATGAGTACCCCCTAGGGTGGGCACTCTATTTTTGACACTGTAGCAGCTCCCTTCTCACCCCCTGCTATAATTTGAAGCAATCAGTGCACCTCATTGCCCAGCACTAGTGATGACAAAGGCCATTTGCTGCTTCTGAGACACGCGGATGCTGCTCCCTACATCAATGCATCAACTCACATGCACTGAGCCATTGTCAGCAAAGAAAGATACACCTGGGAGTGGACAAGAAGGCTCTTGCCCCCTGAAATGTGGGCAGGTTTTGAGCATGGCTGAGAAGAGACATATTTGGTTCCCTGGAGACCAGGGAGCCAAATACTCCCAAGCACAAGTAACGCGGCGCCCCCTTGTGGCAGCTACTGGAATTACACGTTTCTATGAGACCCCAGATTTTCTGTTGCGGATCACAAGCTCCACGTCCCTCTGTGGCAGCAGTTCCTCCTCCTCTGGTCACCTCTTCAGCACCTTCACCCTTCACTCGCAAGGCTGTAGGAGAAAGCGAAAGGGAGAATTTGCCTTGAGCAATCCTTCATACTGAAAAGTTGGCAGAAAATGCCACCAGCTCCTTCTCAGGAGCATTTCAGGCAGGTGAGCTGCTTGTTCCTCTCTCCTCCAGCCTGTACCTTCCCCACATCTGAAAAATCTGGCTGCAAACCCACTGTGTGGAAGGAGCAGCAGCCTCACAGCATTCTGTGATTGTTCTAGGAGCAGGGTAGTGCTCTCTGCTGGACTACCAAGCAAAAGCAAAACAACCAGAGGGCAGACAACTGCCAAATCACAGAGCTATGGAATTACACTCAGGAGTCACCTCCCCTCCAGAGGCAGGGCCAGTTTGCTCATTAAAATGCAGGGAGCAAGTGAGAACAAGCCTTGCTAGCTGCCAGAAGAAGGTTGTTGAGGCCAGGTCACACCAGGGGGCTACTCACAATCATAAAGTCTTCCCAGGGATGTCTGCAGTGGGCAGACCTGCCACTTTGGCTCGTTTGTAGAGCTCTTCAGCACACAGCTCTTCTGCTCCCTCGTGTTTGCGCTTCGGAGAAGCCTGGTCTGCTTGGGACAGCCTCACTGCTGCAGAGGAAGAACAGTGATTGCAACGTTTCCCCTGTCTTTACATCCCACCAGCAGACCCTAACCTGCTACAGAGCTGGGGAAAAGCAGAATATGCAGCACACAAGCACAAAGAGATGTAGCCGCAGCCTCCTGGAAAACTCCTGAAAAAATCTTTCTTAAAATAATAATTAAGTCTCCTAGAATAAACCCAGAAGTATCCTCTGATGGAGGACAGCCTAATTATACCTGATTGGCCCTACAATGATGTGCACTTCTCCCTTAAGTGGCTACATGTGATCCCATACAGACAATAAAAGATTCTCTTTAATGAACTCCTATTCTTCAGCGCTTCTAGGACTGAAAGCTCACTGGGGACTTCTGAAGCCTTAAGGAGTGTGAATGGGATCTCTTGTTTTCCTAGCTACACACCCTCTTATTAGAAAAGGATCTTTATTTCTGTTTAAGCCACTATGCAGCTACCTCAGAAGCACACGAATAGCTCCAACTCACCTGTACTGGTGCTGCAGCCCTGCCCTGAAGCTGAGTCTGTAACTGGGCCACTGAGATCTTCCACACACGAGGGCACTGATGCCAGTAAACCTAGAGAAAGGCAAAGAGGATCACAGTTGAGAAACAAACACCCAGGGTAGGAGAAGCCTTTCACATGGAAACACCTCAGTGATGACCAACCAACACATCCCTATCCCAAAGCAGGGTGAGTTCAGAGCTGTGCTCACCCAGGGCTGGCCACAGACACCATCAGCCTATTTATTTAGGATTTAGGTTTCTTTCCAAGGCGAAGAATGGACCTCTGGTGGCTGCTCTCAAAACTCCCCAGCTCTCTGAACTAATCCAACCCCACTCTTAGCTGCCCAAGAGCTCAATGGAGCACTTCTTCTTGCAAGGACTGGCCAGAGCCATGTGCTACCTATTCTAAACCATGACCCCTCCCCTCCTACCACTTTATCTCCTACTAAAGACCCAATATTTTGCAATCATTGGCACTCACAGAGCCCCCTGTAGCGTGACAGCTGCTGGTAGATCTGCTTCATGCGTTCGATGTTGAGCCGGCTGGTCTCTGCGTGGTTCACCATGGGTTTGGGGTAGTCCACCCCAATGATGCACTTGGCTGCCTTCTGCACAGACTCGGGGGCGTTCCAGGGTTCGTAGATATAGCGGGAGGGAAAACCCTTGAGTTTGGGCAGGTACCTCCTGCAATGCAAGGGAAAAGATGCACAAACACCACTTAAAAACAAGGCACAGAAAGCACCGTGCACCTGTCAGGTCCTGAACAGCTTCTGCTCAGAGGTGAGGCAGGGAAGGAGCTCCAGGCACACCCACTTACTTCACATAGTCCCCACTGGGGTCTGTGCGACGCCCGAAGCCCACGGGGCAGTAGCAGTGGAAGAACTGCTGGAAGAACGCGCTGCACGAAAGCCACATCCAGCTGCCTGCGTTGACACTGAAATCTGCATCCAGCAACAACTCGTCAAACACCTGCAGCAAGTGGAGGAAAGGGCAGTGAGAGCTTCCCCAGGCAGCACTTTGAGAGGGGGGGAAGACCCAAGATGCTTCAAAGAGCAGGCACTGAGCTGTGAGAAGAGCTCCCAGGAACCAGAGTAGCAGCAGAGAAGAGATCGGGTGGCTGAAGCCAGCTGGTTGGTGAACACATCTCACTCCTGATGGTTTCACAGAGAGAGGCAGTGTCTGCTCAGGCTGATAAAGTGTTGGCTTATCTCTCATGCAGCTACACACTAAATCACTGCCCGGTGTCACAGCAAGCCTTGGGGTCTGATCCTAACCTGGGAGGCGTGACAAGTGCAAAGCACCAACTGTGGGAAGCAGGCAGACACTGGAGGGAAGAACAAGCACCAAAGCAAGAAGGAAGAAGCCCTCTGAAGGTCCCAGAGCACTCTGTCACCGAGAGGTTTCAGCAGTCACTTGCTCACATCCATGCACAGATGCTGTGCTTTCAGCACCTGACCCTGTGATGTACCTTCAGCTACGCTCTGCTTTGTCAGCTTTGTGACTAGATGCCCCTGACTCCACTTTTGGCACAGGACAATATGTACACTGGATAGGTTCAAGCTGTCTGTCCCTTCAGATGGCCCAAGAGGAGGGTCTTTTACCTCTTTCCTTGAGAGACTCTAGCCTCAGCTTTCACAGCCATGAAGCGTTCCCTGACCGCCACGGTGATGGATTACACAATGAGGGAAAAGGTCCAGTTATAGTGACATTGAACTTGCAAAGAAAACAGATGGACTGAGAGAAATTTTACAAAAAACCCCCCCCAAAACCAAAAAACAACCCCCAAAACCCCAGTCCATATTTACCAGTGGGTCCCACTAACATTATTTATGGTTACTGGAGACTCCCAACGCTGTCAGAGCCTCACAGTAGAAGGCAGAAGGCAGCCAGGCTGTGGCAGGTCAACCCACTAGCAAATCCTCTCTTCCACGCCAACTTGTACACATGAAGCAAAAGCCATACCTGTGTGCCCATCCTCGCAGCGAGTGCCAGGGAGACTCTTTCTTATGGCCTCCTGCAAGCCTCTGGAAATGCCAGACTCACCCTGACTCCTGACTCCCAGCTGATCCAGAGGTCTCCCCTGGTCAGGAAGCAGGCCACCGCGTGCCTGGCCAGATGGTGGATCCACCCTTCCTGTCTCAGCTGGGTCATGATCGCATCGATCCAAGGGAAGCCTGTCTTGCCCTCTGCCCACTTGGCCAAGGCTTCGGGGTTCCTGTCCCAGGGGATCTGGATGCAGATGGGGTTCCCCTCCATACGGTCAAACTTGGGGTTGTTTGTGGCTGCTGTGTAGAAAAACTCCCTCCACAGCAGCTGTCCGTAGAGAGAGAGGGGGGGCGTGCTGTTCCTCTTCACCTGTGGAGGAGGGAACAAGGACATTCACAAGCTGGGAAGGACTGGCTTCATTAAGCTGAGCTGTAGGGCCACCCATGCATTTATACCCCACTCCTGAGCTGGTTACTGACAACCACCATCAAGCAGCTCAATTCCAGATCATCCTTCACCAGGGGGCAAAGTTAGAGCCCTGCTTTTAGCTCAACCAGCACACTGGTGAGAGGCTTGAACGTCCCAAAATTAACAGTGAACAGCTCTACACAGGCTGAAGAAGAGGGTGTTGGCAGATTTAAGGTCTGCCCCACTATCTACAGGAGAACTACTCTTCCACACCCAAGAGCCTCCCCTGGAGTAGCAACGACCTTAGCCCAAGAGCCAAACCCAAAGGAGGCAACAGGGACTTCTGCAGCTGTTGGGGCACACCAGCTGGGAACCAGCACCATGCTCTCCATCCTAAAACCCCCCCTGCTCCCCAGACCAGCATTTTCTCTTACCTTCTTATAGAGCTCCCAGAGACGATAGTAGAACAAGCGGCAGGACAAGCAGCCAAAGCGCAGGTAGGGGCTGAGGCCCGTGGGGCTGGCCAGCAGGGAGTTGGCATTCATCCTTGGTCTTTCATAGTTTGCAACCCATGCCTAGACACAGGAGAAATGAGCCACAAAAGCCCCCCGAGCTGTGGGACACTCCTAAGAGCACACCAAGTTTGACAGCACAGTCTTCTCTGCTCACTTCCATCTCTCCAGGAGGGACCTGAAGTGAGCAATCCTAAACCCACACCCTGCTTGAGAAAGGCAAAACTTCTGCTCCAGGATTTAAACCACTTAAAGACATTCTGGGCAAGAGGAGGACTGAATTTGCTTTGCATGCAGGAGCTAAAATTACCCTGAGAGCTCCTAGGGACATACATTAATGCCATTGTTTATGTCCACTTATGTATATCTCATTTCACGTGCTGAACAAGGAAATTTGGGAGAATCCTGACCCTCTTGTGGAGTGTTACAATGACAGCTTATTCCCCCCTCAGCACAAGAATTTGTGCTTTGATCTCTACAACAGCACCAAGCCACCCAGCATTAAGAAGATACAAGCTGTTTAAAACTTAGTCATGCCTCTGCAGCTGGGTCACCTTTCAATACTTGGAAATTTTTAGCATCATGCACTATAATGAAGAACACAGGCCCCACAGAAAAAAATTTAGTATTTCATCAAGGGCTCAAGGCATGTCAGCCAGGGAGACAACACATTAACAGACAACACATACAAGGAGTAGGCATTCTCTTAGGAGCATGTGCTTCCAGCAATACCTCAGCTAAACTAAAAATGAGATGCTGTGAGGTGTGCAGCAGAGACTGAGGAATTTACAGGAGAGTTTCCAAGTTTGCACTCCTCTAAAGGAAACTGAGGGGTAGAAACAAGGAAAAGAATCTGATGTGCTTCAAATACAGCTCCACTTCAGGTCTGAGGAAGGCCAGAAGCTCCCTGCTCCACACACAACTCAAGATCACTCCAAACTCCCCTTCCAGAGGTTTGCTAAGAAGAGCAGGGAAATAGAGGAATGGCCAATACTCCATACTTTGTTTGGAGCCCCAGCCTGCAGGAACCACCACTGAAATGAGAGGGGTTACCTTTCTTTCCAAGTGCTTATCCAGCCGTGCCAAGGCTTCTGTCTCCCCTCCTTGCCAAACTGCAGGGGCAAGACCATCCGTAGGAAAGCCTAGGGGAAAGAACTTTGTAAGATTTGAACCCACACCTAGACAAAGGGTCTAGACAGGATTAAGCATGAACAGATACAACATTCTGCCGTTGCCTAACGTGGCTTACTTGCTGCTCTTGTCCTCAGACAGCAGGCAAATCACATGGACCATAAGGAGAGCCTCTCCTGCAATGCTCCAGGCAGCCTCCTGGGGCCGTTCCCCACTGCTCACAATGCCAGCACTCTGTGTCAGCCCACCCACAGGGCTCTGCTCCAAAGGCCAGAGCTGTTGGCAAGGGAACACATGCTCCACAGCCCTGCCTTACAGAATATCCTACCAGGGACACCAGCAGCTCCCTAGATAGCCTGGCTGCTCATGGGGAGGCTCCTGTTCTGCTGAGAGCTGGCGATGGGCACAGCACTGGAGTCATGCTGAAGAATTGATGCAAAAGGGGAAGCAATAATGCAGTTTCCCTGGGCTGACCAAGCACAGCAGTGTAAGGTTGCAGTCTGGCATTAGGCTGGACATTAAAGGGAGCAGATCTACCCAGCAACTTTTAGGATACTCCTTTTGTGAAGCCCCCCCCTACTTTTAAATGATTGCTGAAATTGTGCCTTAAGGTACAAGGTGATACTCCTGCAAAGCTGGTGTGGAGCCTCCAGTCACACACACAGCTGGTATTCTGCACAAATCCTTTCTTCCCTTGCATTTAGACTCACTTCCCTGATGTAGGCCTCACATTCCTCATGCCTCAGCTCTTTATTCATCCTCCTTCTCCAAGTAAAATACAGGACCACAAGACAACAGCAGGATGAGTGAAAGATTTCTGTACTACCTTTTGTCTTGCTCAATGCTGCTTGGCAATTAACTGAATGAAATGATCTAAGCCTGGTACACAGTTTACCTCTTCGGGTCTGTTACACAACGTGCCAGAGATGGCAGGAGGAGGAAAGCAGCTGGTGAGGACCTGAGACACTTGATACAGCGGTTACATGCTCAGTGTAGCAGAGAACATGAGGACAGATGCAGAGTGTTTCAGAGTGATGCAAAAGGTGATGCTGGGCACTGAGCAGTCTGCTTCCACGAGGCCCAGCACTAGCTGCAGGCAGCCCAGGTCAGAAGAGAACACTGGAGCTGTTCCAGCCATCAGGAAGAGCTTCACTAGACCCCATTTCAGCTGAGAGGTAACCCCTTGCCTTCAATCTGGACACATACCCAGCTCTTCCAGGGATGGGACCCCGTACACATCGTCGTGGTTCTCCTGGATGTCCACTTTACAGGTCTCCATCTGCTGGCGTATCACAGTGCTCACCGGCTTCTTTGGGAGCTCCATGCGGCTGATGATGGCCTGGAAGCGCTTGTAGGTGAGGGGTGGCTTGTGGCCATTCAGCTCAATGATTCTGGAGACAAGCAAGGTGAAAGTGTCTCACTACTACAGAAGACACAAGGCAACGAGAGCCAAACTGCATCCTGCTATCTCTGCTCAAGGTAATATTGCACTTGGGATACAGCAATCCTTACAGATCTGGCTTCCACTTGATGCGTCCCTCAAAGGAGTATTAAAAAAAACCCAACAAAACCAGCCCCATAATGCACCAGAAAACAAATCCCCTTGTACTAATTCATCTCCATGGCAAAAACAACAAAGCAGCTCCAGCTGAATCAGGTTTAGCATCACAGAGCTCCCCATCAGAGCCCTGTATGAAACACCAATCTGATTACTCCTGTTCTGTCTCCCCAACATGGCAAATCCAAGCCCTCTCACCTTGAGGTATCCCCATTCCCCTGACACATTCTAGCCTGATTCTGACCTTACTTCCCCTGCGTCTGACACAAAAAGCCCCAGCTTCTTACTGACCCCTTCTCCACCTGTCTCGGCTGAGACAAATCCCCGTCTGCGTCATTCCTCCCTCTTCCCATGATCAGGGAAATCACCGTCCTCACCCATGCCATATGCTCACAAGCAGACCTGCCTCATGCTCTTCACCTGTCTCAGACCAAGCTACAGGAAAGGCAGCCATGCTTCCCCCCAACTCCTCTACTCCACTAAGCATCCACAGCCCGCTAGGGCCACTCAGCCTTATTTTCCCAAGGAGGGAGAGCTCTGAGAAGCCCCCTGGGCAAAGCTTCCCCAGGGTGAGCGATGCCTGCGGGGAGAGCAAGGAGTTAACAGCAAAAGCAGGGACCGCCACCATTACATAAAGCGAAGGCAGCCAACGCTGCCTGCTCTCCCAGGAGCTGCAGCAGAGCAGCCTTCCCCACCCAGCAGCTTATGCAAGGGGCCGGGCTTAGAGCCGAGGGCTGGGGCGGCCGCCATGTGCCTTCCCTTCCCCCGCGGCCGCACGTGTAGCGAGGAGGAGCGACACGCAGCTACCGGGGCCGCCCGCCCCGGCCCCGGCCCCGGCCCCGGCCTCACGTGTGCTCCGCGCCGGCATCAAGGGACAGGACAGGGATGCCCTGGGATATGCACACAGCATTGCATGTTCTTAGTGCCAGGCTATAAACGCTGTCACAGGGTGGGCACGGCCTCTCCGCCACCCCTTACAGGCCACACATTCTGTCCTACACCTTCCCACCAGAGAGCATCCCCCCTGCTTTCATGCACACACTTGGGCCATCTCTCTCTGTGTCACCCCTGAGATGGCAAGAGATGCCAAGTCTCACCAGTGGTACCCACCACAGTCTTCTCTGCAGCTTGCTCTGAGCACTGAGGCTGGAGATGCCCAGAAATCCAGCAGTGCTGCTGGAAGGGAAGCGAGGCATTTCCAGTCACAGCACTCCAGAGAGGCTCTCACTTGTTCCCAGAGCTTGGGAAACGTGACAGAGCTGCACTGTGGTTGCCCTGAGGTGCCTGGGTTGGGGAAGCCACTTTAACACTGCCTCTTTTCTCAGTCCTCTTCCACAGATCTGAGCTCAGCCCGAGATCCACACCACTGTACCACAGCCCGCATCCACGGCTGAAACTTCTATGGACAGACAGAATGGAGCAAATCATTGTGACCTGAAGGTGGACACCAGTGTCTGATATCCTCAAGGATGAGAATACAAGTGTGGTTACCTAGTACAGCTCCTAAGTTCCTCACCAGACAGTTGCTGGATGTGGGACACAAATCTTTAAGAGGCAGGACTAGGACCGGTCGCACATTTCACAGCACCTGACACTGACATTATGCAACAGAGTTTGAACCTTTCACAACACTCCCCATGAGAAGTATCATCAAATCTTGAGTATGGTACAATACTGGTTATTATATGATATGTACTGGGCATTGTAGTGCTGTTCAGCCTCCTGTACAAAGGTGTGTACAGGAAGCCCCTCAAGCAGGAGTCCTTTCCTTCCTCCTTCTAACCCAGGCAGCACAACCTCACAGGACTTAATCCTCCCATTTCATCCACCTCCTCCAGCACAACCCACAGAATACAGGTGGCAGTTACTCTTCCAGTTTTCTTGGAGCAGAACAGAGAGGAGAATTGCTGTATTCATCACACAAAACCTCCCCCTTCTGGTGTTAGTGAGCACACCTGAGAATGGCTGTGCTACCAGCCTAGCAAGAGGCTGCCCAGCACTGACAGCAGCACCTTGATGCCAGAAGTTATAAGGACCTTTCTGACTGTCAGATACACATTGACACTTTGGATTGAGAATGAAGGCAACCAAAACCTGACCAAACATAGCTGTGGTGCTGCTGGGATGACACGTAGTCACTCATGACAGCAGAGTGCCTGCAGACTTTGAATGCACACCCTCACAGGTGTCAGCTCCTGACTCACATCTCCATGGCACTGCCCCAGCGGGGTGGCCACCAGGCTAGGGAGAGCTGCTCGCCTCATCTGACACTTCAGCTTGTGATGACAGGGGCTGGTTGTGGCAAGGCAGTGACTGTGCTCCCCCCCTGCTTCCTCAGGCAAGGAGGAGCTGGCTGCCAGCACCCAGCTCACGCAGCCCAGCTCGTTAGCCTCGCCAGCTTATGCAATGGCTCTGATCTAAATCCTCGCTCCAGAGAGCTCGTGCAGGGCTACACACACATGCAAGGGGTATTTCTACAGATGCAGAGAGGAGGTGGAGAGATAACCAACAGATACCTCACACCACAGACACGGGGCACAAGGACGAACAAGTCAACTTCTGCAGAATCACACACACGGGCAGATGAAAGATTAAGGAATGACTTGATGACAGGGTGAGTATTAGCACAGGGGGAAAACACCTGACACCAGAGCAACACAGAAGACAGACAAGGATAACAAGGTCTGGCAGGCAGAAATGTGACTTAACCTTCTTAGATGGAAATAAAGCACTTTTTTGGGGTAGTGGAATCGTGAGCTGTAGAACCACCAAGGTACGGACACCTCCCCAGTGCTTGGTGCCTTTAAGTTAGTCCATGCTCCTATTAAAATACATTTAACTCTCATTTCAGCCTTATGCCAGAATCTCTGAGGAAAAGCTGCTCCTGATGCATCCTACAAACACACCAGGTCAGTGTTCTGACCTAAACCACTCCCCACGAATAACACAGGCCTGCCTGGGATTAGGGAACCCACAATGCTGACCATCAGCAAGAGGATTTAGATCCTGAGGAGGAGAACACAGGCAGATCCAGAGAAGGGCCAAACCAACCTGTCAGCTGGAAGTTGTCAGGCAGAGTAATTGTCAAGTAAAGGCTTTGGGCAGGCTAAGCCCATAGCCAAGAGATTATCTTTGCTACAATCTGAACATCGCTAATCTCAGCTGGGAATTCCTAGATTTTCTTAGAAGTAGTTTTCAGCACTGATCCTGGTTTTCTACAGCCCTCTCCTTGTCCTGGGAGAGAGGAGGAGAAAGATGCTGTGATAATCACACCGCTGTGCTGGCAGTGTCAACAAGGAGCACACTGTAATCTTCCTCCTGGGTAAAAACGGGTCAAATGAACAAGTTGACTGAACAGGCTCTTTGTGGATGTTTCAAAGGAGCTGGTGGAGGTGGTACTGGGAGTACACAGCAGGGGACTGCTGGAATCATTTATGTAAAGTGAAAGATCAGTCCAAATTGTTCAAAAGCAGGCCTGACAGTCTTGGCAGCAACTTCATTAAAGAAAGATGAGAAGGAGGATGCTACCACCAGGTTACTAATTATGCAGGAAAACCCGAGTGAGCAGAGGGACAA
The DNA here is from genome assembly GCA_013401335.1 of Brachypteracias leptosomus. Lineage (NCBI taxonomy): Eukaryota > Metazoa > Chordata > Aves > Coraciiformes > Brachypteraciidae > Brachypteracias > Brachypteracias leptosomus. The sequence goes on along the minus strand of VYZX01006011.1, from coordinate 949,066 downwards.
CACATACCAGGAGTTAAAAGAGTGGGTAACACGACTGGAGGGGGATACACTCTGTGAGAGGCTCCCAGGAGGAGCAGACCATTAGAACTGTATTCCCACCTGCTGAGAAATCTCAGGGATGCCAAGAACCAGGAAGTATCAGAGTAACTGGAGACTTCAACTGCCTCCACACAGACTGGGGAGCTGTCACATCCCACTGCCTGCCAAAAAACAATTTTCTACTTCCCATAAATGACTGCTCCATGGAACAATTAATCAAGAGCCCACAAAGACAGGCAATTCATTATTTGGTCTTAGGCAGTGCTAAGGTGGACGTGAAAACGTTCATTATCAGTTGCCTGCTCTTTGGATCAATTTAACATCCTTCTAGGAGCAACAAAACCATAATGGCTTTTATTTCAAGAGAAATGCATAAAAATGAGGGAGCAGGCTAAGCAAAAGGAACAAGCTGAGACACAAAACAGTGACAGGCAACACAGAGATGATGTGAAGATTACGTTGAGGAAAAACAATTCAACAATTGCACACAAACCGTTACAAAAGGTATTGGAAATATCACAGGAGTCAAAACAATTGAAGAATAGCATCAGCAAAGAAAATAAAAAGCAAAATCCTTCAGAAAAAGATAGAAAATCCCTAAACTTTAGTAGATTAAATTAAAAGCCACGAAAGCAGTCTCCTTGCACCTTCTAATCTGGATAAGAGTTTGAGAAACCTTTTCAAAAAAGCATAATTAGTAAAAAAAAGCATTTCAAGGGCATCAGAGGGATGACAGAGAGTCTGATACGTGCATTACACAGCTGGGTAGAAAATACTAATGGAATCAGTGAATGCATAGGGATATGCAATATGCTGGGGGGTTAATTTGGCCTTGGTAAAGGCAAGTTGTGCCTCTAAAGCTGTTAGTGACATTTGAGCCCGAGGCAAGGGAGATTCAGTTGATGTACTCTACCTGGATTTTGAGAAGCCACCTGACTAGATTCCTCACTGAAAATTTGTAAAGAAATCACGATAAATTGGGATAAAGAAAAAGGTTGCTGCAGACAGAAAATTCTTTGAGATACAGGATCATGCAGGAATCCATTTTCCAACAGGAGGAGAAATCCTACACAGAGCTGAGCTAGGGCTCAACATTACTCATAAAATATCTGGGAAGATTCAAAAAAAGAGCATGATGATTAAGTTTACTGACGCAAGAAGGTATCAGGCATGGCTAAAGATGAAAGGCAAATTAAAATTTTCCCTACACGCCACATGAGCAGCTGATAAAAATATGAGATGAAAGGCAGTCATGTTGTTTCTCCATATGCATGGCTATGCAACCTTCAGCTTACTTATATAGTAGCAGCCTCTCAAATAGCTGTGACCATTCTTGGAAGGAAGCCCTGAGACATCAGTTTAGTCTTTAGCAGAAAAAGCAAAGAGCCCTGACTATTAGAAGACAGGAAACATTACAGCACTATAAAAATCCATGTCACTTCTACATTTTGAACACTAGCTGCAGTTTTCACCATTGCTCTCCATCTCTGGAAATACCCAGAAGTATAGAGAAAGTGACAAAACTTAGAAGAGATATGGAACTGATTCCACCTGAAAACTTAAGCAAACTTGGATTCTCCACCTTGGAAAAGACAAAGGTGACATGAGGGGCACTGACACTGAAAGGGTGAGAATGTAACAAGGATTTGTGGTCTCTTCTAATGCAAAAAATTAGAAAGCAGCATCTCCTCATGAGACAGGTTCAAGAAGAGTTCCCCTCACTCCAAAGACAAACATTTGTTAACTGCAAAGCTCCTTCCCATAGGAAATTATGTCTGCTAAAGCGTTATAGAAGGAAATCTACATCCAGCATTAGCTGGCCAAATCTACATGTAGCATTGGCTACAAGTCAACCAAAAAACCCCAAAAAGACCAAAAAAAGCAAGCAACAGTACTGCAACATGGTTGAAGTCAAACATACCTTAGAGTCTTAGCTGAAACTGTCTCCACTGTTTAAGGAGATCATATAGAGAGATTATATATATAAGTAAATATATACAACTCAACATAAAGGCAAGGGTCCCCCACAGCAAACACACAATAAAGACAAGGCACTCTGGTTTTAGAAGAAGGTAAGTTTGCCCCAATCTACCTTGTTCTACTCCTTCCAGCTGTCCTGGCAGATCCATCAGTTAAAAGCCCTGCCTTCATAACCTCCATGAGACAACAGCTCAACTGCCTTCAGTACAGTGAAGCAAAAAAAAAGCAGTCCACGCAGTGAGGACACGCTCAAGGAGAGCAATCAATAGGACACAGCTGAGCTACTTAAATGACCATCAAGTCCAGAGTTTAATAAGCTTGAGGCAACACCTTTCTGTGCATCCACGTCACTGCCAGCACTTTGACGTGCTCTAATCAAGAGCCTGAGCGTGCAGAGTAATCCCCTTGACACCTTCTGGGCTGGGATGACAGCCACCAACATCACAGGGGAGACTTCCCCCAGGTGACAACCCCAGCCTAGCCCAGGCAGCACCTCTGCCCTCGCTCTCCCCGTACCTGTCCAGGTCATAGAGGGTGTGGGAGTTCTCAATCACCACCTCCACACCAGCCTCCTTGGCCAGTTTGATGATAGCTGCATCTCTCTCCTTACCAAAGGGCTCCGAGTCGTATTCGAAGGTGAGACGAGTGACTCCCCATTCCTGCAAGAAACACACACACAGAGCTGTCAATCAGAAGGCTCCTTCGCACCAGCACCATTTATGAAGGAGGATTTCAGAATTTCAGTGTTAAGTCCTGGAAACTTAGAGAGGGACAGCAACCTGGAGTTGAGATAACCAGAGAATCAACAATTTTATCATCTGCAGCAAACACTGCGTCTGTTATGCAAACTCCTAAATGTCAGGGTTAAAACACGTAAGAAGAGGTTTGAGGTCTCCTCTGTTAATGTTCTCAGGTTACAGCTCAGCCCTCAAGCCCAACACCACCTTGTTCTGTTGCACATGCTGTCCAAAAGTAACCCTGAGAACCTTTTCAATACAAGCTCCTCTCAAAGCCCCATATTTTTATGTGGAGTCTGGCATTAAGTAAACCCAATACACTGTAAGTTTTTTTCCAATGTCTCTTTCAAGCCACCACATAATAGAGGACCAATGTTCAACTCAAAGAGCAAAAAACAGGGTAGTGGGAAATGCAGAACAAAGGGTGGCAAGTGGGTGAACCTTCCTGGTCAGCAGAGTATGATACTGCAATTCAGATTTCAATTAAAGCCCTGCCTTTGAGGAGTTATTCCACCCTACTCTAGCCATGCACTTATTCTGTATCTTCACACCTTTAATAGATCTCTCACGGATTAAATGGAATAGGCCTTATGAAATACCATTCAGCCTCTTCCAGGCTTTTCCAGAGCACAGGCTGCTCTCAGACTATGGCCTAGTTTTCCCCCAGAAAATGAATCCTATGAGGAGAGAATTAACGGTTTCCACAGCGACCCTCCCGAGATATCCATCAAGCAGAGCAGCAGCCCACAGATTTGTTTAGCAAACACAGCCAGCAATCTACAGAGACACTTAAAAACCTCCTCACACAACTAAGATATGCACAACATTCTCCAGATGAGACAGTCTAGGACAGTCTTTTCCACTGCAGAACCAAAATCAAAGCACAAAGAACAGGTGTGGTTAGTTCACTAAAGACCATTAAGAAGTAATACCAAAGACAGGGAAGGGAATTTAGAAGCAGAAGACAACTGTACAAGTCTCATTTCCTAAACTTTCAGATTAAATGCTAAAATTAGATTGGAAATTAGAAGGAAATTCTTTAGCCTGAGGATGGAGACAACCTGGTACAGGTTGCCCAGGGGAGTTGTGGATGCTCCATCCCTGGAGGTGTTCAAGGCCAGGCTGGATGGGGCTCTGACCAACCTGGTCTAGTGGGAGGTGTCCCTGCCCATGGCAGGGGGGTGGAACTGGATGATCTTTGAGTCACTTCCCACCCAAACCATTCTATGACTGCAGATATATAAAAGAAAACTCACAACTGACTTGTCTCTTAGTATCTAACCTATAGCAAGGAAAAAACGAAGGGAAAAAAAACACCAAAGGGATTGTGAGCAAACTTCAGAGAACAAACAACAATTTTTTTTTTTTTATGAAAGAAGTAAAATTCCAGATGTTTGTTGAGAAGTGGTGACACAAACCCCTCTGCAAACAGATCTAGCAAGCACAGTTCTCCTCATGGTAGCTGTGCATAATAGCACCTCTGCAACGACTGTTATCCACAGCACAGCTCAGCTCCTGGCAGCAAAAGCAGAAACTATGTGAGGTCTAAGTGTTGCATTACCACATGTGACATAACTCTCCTCTGCACAACAGCTGACAGCAAGGCACGAGCTGCTGCTAATTCACTGTGCAGTGCAGCAGCTCTGGAGAGGCCTCAACTCCCATCAAAGCCACACATTTACAGTATAACAGCAGAACCCCCCCCCACATTCTTCTCAGCTCTGTTCCAGCACATCTAAGATATTCCTCAACAAACCTGCCCAGGCAAAAATGAGACTGCAGCAAAAAGCTGATCCCACAACCATCTCTTCAAGCCTCAGACTCTGCCAACTACTTTTTTGTTCTTTGATCAAAATGAGCATTTTTCTCCAACAAAGTTTTAACTACCCTGTGAATACGCTGGACTGAAATAAGGAGGGCATGAACTACTACCAGCTACAACTTACTTGCAGAGAAAAAGATAAAAATAACCCAGACTCTGAAAAGGCTAAAAGCAGCACATAGTTTGTGTCATGTGTTAAGGTGCAGAAGACAAAATAAGTGTCAGTGCCCTGTCTAACCTGCATAGTCCAATTCCTCCTCCAGAAAACACACACCAGAACCACAGCAGGAGGGTATAGACTCAAGTTCACCTCTTCCTCTCAGCAGCTGGTCCATAGGAGGTTTTCTGTCAACCATATGTAAGGTACATGGCAAACCCAGCTCATAATACTCTTGTGAACCATGGGGTTTTTTTCATTTAGCAAAGACATCATCAAGAAGCTTCAAAGCCAATGGGAAAAACAATCTTAGAGCAGGACAAGTAAAAGCTGCAGGAAGAAAATGGCCAGTGGGGAAGAAGCTCTCCAGAGGAGTCAGCATGTTCCAGTGCAACCATGTGAGACATGACTTAGAGAAACAAAGGCCAAAAAAAGAGAAGCTCAAGCACTTTGGTACTAGGTTACACTCTACTACTACATTTCTTTGCAAGTCTGAGTTCAAGAGTGTTTATGGCTCCCAAGCTGGCTCTTACAGATAGTAGTTAGTTAGTTATGGTTAGCAGTTAACTGCAGTTAAAGAGAAGAGTTTGTTATGGTGAAGAATTAAAGGGAAGCTGAGGGGCTCCCCAACAACCAGCAAATCATTAGTCAGGGAAAACAAGTACAGCACTAGGACATCAGTTTTCCTTCAGTATACTCCAGAAAAGTCATTCTCTTACTTTAAAGAGCCTTGGGAAGACATCTGTTGGCTGCCCTCGCACGACGAACAAGCGAGAGTTGAGTTTCCTTAAACTGTTGTCCAGATCTTCCAGAGACTGGAGCAGAAATCGGGAGGGAAGAAGCAACAACAGTCAGTGTCAGTCAGTCTGGTTACAGCTAAAAGACACACGAGAAGAATTTCCACGCAACTGCAGCAAACCTTCATCAAATCAAACTGAAACTTAGTGCAAGAAACAGAAAGCAAGAATTCATATTCGGCCCTGGTCTGTCTACCAACTGCTCTGAGACTGCAGCACCAGCCAGCTCCCAGCCAGTCAAGTGCATCTTCTGCTCACCCACAGGCAAGAGGTTTCCAGGATTTTCCTTTTCCTGCAAACCCCTTCCCATGTTCTCTCTCAGAACTGGCAGCACCTCCCTGACAGATGCTTTCTCCAGATTACAACACGAACTAAAAAAAATAAGCTTTCTAAGACCCCCCCAGTGTATTCTTGCATGGGTCCTGGGGCAGGGGGAATTTGCATATGGAGTAGAAAGGTACTGGCACACTACTCCAAGGAAAGTCATAAATTACTACAAGAACTGAGCAGGTTTTACAGTTCTGACTCCAAACAGGCAATGCTGCAGCAGAGAAATGCACACTCCTCACACAGCAGCAGCACAAGACTGAGCACCAAGATCTCCCAAGGCAAGAATTATCTATACTCAGAAGAGCTGCAAACAGAACTGCAATCTATCTTCCACCATGAAGAAGCAAAGCTCAGAGCATGCCAGGACATTCATCTATTCCCTGCCACCCCAAAACTGTAACAAAAAAAGCATTTAGGTGTTTTTTTCCATTTAATGGTGTGTGTTACTGATCCCCCTCTATGCTATAAAACATTAAATGTATCATCTTTGCTCTCACAGCCACACATCACCTCATCCACTTGGTTTTGTCTAGCAAAAGACATCAGCTTTAAAACTTTAATCTCTGGGAGAGCACATGGCACTGCTGGCATGTGCACAACCCTTTGTAAATGAGCCTGCCTGCCTCTACCTCCCCCTCCTTCCTATGTGCCCCCTCTGCAGCGTGACCTGCGAGACATGAGTCTCTGCTCCAGCTCCCTTAAGACCACAGGCAGCCAATTACATGAGTGTTAGTCCTATATGGCTTACATGTACTGAGCAGTTAAATAATAAGGGGTTTTCACCATCATACATTTCTGGGAGCCAGGTAAAACACAAGCATTTAAGTCTGAATATACCTAACTGCATGAAAAAATAGCCAAAGTTCCCAATGGGAACCAGGGCTGTGTTTAAAAAACAGCAAAACAAAGCCAGAGTTCCCAGTGGGAACCAGTGGAACTCCAGTAAACAGAAGCAGTTTGTTAATGCACCTCTGCCTAACAGCCAGTGGTGCTAATTTCTGATATCAGCAGATAGAAAACATTATAATAAACTTCACCTGCTCATATATTCCATGACTACAACATAAATAAAACCTCCTTCCGCAACGTCAGTCAAAACAAACGAGGATTACATGGATCAGGAATTAATCTATTGGAGGCACTGCTTTAGTTCTTCCAAATGAGGACAGTTAGCAACAGCAGCACGTGAAAGGCATTTCTGCCTGTAGGAAGCTTGCTCTAGGGAAAGATCACTCCAGGCTCCTAGGATATTACCCTAACAAAACCCACAATTTGCTGCAATTTCAACATCAACGTTGTGGCCGTTTCTGCACATTTATAATTTTATAAATTATAGAAATGCTGAGGAATCACCCCATCCTAGCTCGCTCTTCCCAGATGAGGCTGAAGTGCACAGCAGAGGCCACCAGAACAACTACAGCTTCCTTAATGCGGAGCCACGTGACATTTCAAAGAGCACTTAAAGGATTTTTAGCCAGGTGGTTGTCCTGCCCACCCCCCCCTCCCCGACAGGGCAGTGCAAGCCCATGAGATCATCTGTTTTACTCGCACGCAGGGGAGAATCCCAACCTGGATTGGGTTTCCTAATGTTGGGGCAGCTGAGACCTGGCACAATAGCGTTATGTAATGTCACTGACTACCCGTACGGGAGGTCTTGCACTCTGCACAGACATGACTCACGCCATATATTTTTTTCCCCTTTGGACACTGGGGGAAAAGCCCAAATAGCTTCATCTCTAAGCTCCTAGGAGCCGCCAGAGCGTATTTCCATACAGATCTGAGGGACGGAAGGTCGGCCTATGCCCACGCACAGCCGGCAGCAGAAGGCGTGGTGCAGTCACGCAGCTCGGAAGGTTCTCTAAATACAGGGCAAAAAGCTAGAGGGGTTTACTGCTCTCATACATTCGCCCAGCTCGCAAGGAGAAAGTCTAATGACGTTACATAAAGTTGAAAGCACCCTCCCACTCAGGCAAGGTTGCTCCGGAGGCCACCCGGCCAAGGCAGGGAGCAGCAATACATGGACCAGGCCGGACGAGGCAGCGTGCAGCTCCCACCGCGCCTCAAGGCTCTCCGGCCTCCTCAGGAACCCTCCCCACCGCCTCCAGGCCCGCCCCTCCCCGCTGCGGGCCCACCGGCGGCCTGAAGGCCTCACTCACCGCCAGCGGTTGATGCCCACAGCGGAGGAGGCGGCGAACCAAGGGTCCAAGATGTAGATGCAGCGGAGGGACGAGGCATCCCGCAAGGCTTCCTGAAGGGCANGGCGTCATCCAATCAGCGCGGAGGGGCGGGGCCACAGCGGGCGGAGCTCCCAGCGCGCTTTGGCGCCGTCTGGCGGCCGCGTCTGGAACTGCAACACATCGCTGGTGCTCCCACCCATCACGACGTGATTCTCCCCCCTCTCCCCGGGTTTATTCAGCAGGTTTCCTACTCCAGCCCCCTCTGCAGTGAGCAGGGACATCTGGAGCTCTTGCAGGATGCTCCAAGCTCACCTGGAATGGATCCATGAAGCAGTCGCATCAACTGCCCAGAATCGCTCTCCAAACAACCCTTCAAAGGGAGCAGGAGTTTAGAAAGCTGGTGTCACATCACTGCTGAGCCCAGGGAGTGGGAATTACAGCACGGTGTAAGCTCAGGTGGTGGTGGGGGCAGAGATTTCTGCAGAACTAACCGTTCAGC
>VYZX01006011.1:628525-936224 GCA_013401335.1 Brachypteracias leptosomus | reverse complement strand
CCGCTCGGCGCCTTCCCGGCCGCCCGGCAGCGCCGCCATGTCGGGGGAGGGCCCGGCCCCGGCCCCGCCCCGGGCGGGGGGTGCGCAGCGGGGTCCGGTGCCCAGGGGAGCGCTGCCCCGGTGGGACCGCGGGGGCAGTTAACGGCGGTCTGGGGAGGAACGATCGTCGAGTCCATGGGGATTAACGGGGAACCGGCTCCGTGATTGTCCGGGGCACCGGGGGGGATGGAGGCGGCCCCTGTGTCGGCAGCAGCAGCAGCAGCACCAGCTCCGGCACTGGCCTGAATGTGCTGCTGGCAGCGAACAGGATCCGAGTCGTGTGCGTTCAGTGATTTGTTAATTAATTTCCTTTATTTCTAACGCAGGATTTTGCCACAAAGTCCCTAAGCCTCGTTTACGGAAATAAAATTCGCATTTTCGTGGATAAAACCTTCTTGATATCAACTGAATGAGGTCGACATCTGCCAACAGCTCCTAAGGACAGCGCAGAAAGTGTCAGCTGCCTTATTCCTCTTTTTACTCCCTTATTCCTCTTTCTGCTGCCTTAACTTTGGAGTCTAACCAGGAGAATGTCACCTCCAGTGCCATTAACTGGTCCAGTACCAGTGAGCACCAGTGGGGGACTCGGCACCGCCCTGCAACGTGGCAGGGGATGCAGGAACTCGCTGCTTTCAAGGCATTTGAGGTCAGCTGCACACATGTCTTCTGCTAAACCAGACTCCCAACCATCATCCGTGCAGGTATAAAAGACCATCTGCCCACACTCACATGCCAGAAGGTCCCACCTCCCCTTCATGGTGCCCTTTCAATACCAAACTCCAGCGTATTGTGAATGCAAACTGATGAAGAGGACGAAATAAATTCAAGTTAATAGCGGCTGCCATGTGGCGGGGGAGGCAGCAGTGAGCTCCATGTCAAACACTGGTCAGTGTGATCCCCCCCACGCCTTATTTCAGCTGAGATTGCTGCAAAATGTCTGGGCTGTGATGTCCTGGGGCCCAGCAATTGGCAGAGTGCACAATTAAGGGGGTTTTGGAGGCGAGGGCAGCGGTGTTAATCACATCGTAGGGTTGTGGGGAGAGGGATGATGTATTTCATTAGACTAGTTAATGTGGCTGGAAAAATGTTTTAGGCATAATGCGCTTTTCTCACACTTGATTTTCCGCCCTCCCAGCTGCATCAGTTGGTTTATTAAACGCGTCCCCTTTCCTCACAGACCTTCCCTCCTAAGCATCACCTGGGTGCTGGTGGGAATCATGTTCCCTCTAGGCAGAAAAAATCGGTGCCTGGGTGTTTGCTCCATAAATGGCATTGATTTGGTAAGAAAAAGCCAACTCACAGCTTGGGTGTGGGGCGCTGGGTTGGTTCCAGACCTGTTACACATGCCTGTGCCTTCAGCATCACATATTTGTCTTGAATTTCAAGGAAATAACCTCTCCTACCACTAATGTTGCAAGTATGGCAGGACCAGAGCCAGATATAGATCTTTTCTTCCTCCCCGTTGCCACTCGCGAGTGTTGTTCAAAATGTCTCCTCTAAACCAAACACAGAAATTGGAGATGGCAAAAAACCCCAGCCCTCAATTCCACCCTGTCTGCCCATTCAGCACGCAGAAGATTGCTTTGTCCTGCACGAGTTCGAAATATCCCAATCAATAAATTGCTCGTTGCTTCTCCTGGGAGATTATTCTCCAGCCTTATCACACATGGATGGCACATCTGCAGGGGAGAATTGACCAGAACAGCTCTCCCAGCCCTGCCAATATAACTCCCCGGTGTTGACAGTGTATTCCAAAATAAAAGTGATTTATTCTCAAATAATCAGGTAGTTCTGTGATAGTTGTGCTGGTCAATCTCCCTCGGCAGAGCTTGTCTACAGCATAGCAATGGTGCTGACAAGTGCTTTGAATAAAAGCTCGCCTCGCTGCAGAGTTACTGACCTGCCTCACAGGGATGTGATGCTTGGGGGGGAGGTGATTTAAAATTGGAGGTGATTTAGAAATTTCGGAGTAAGGGTGGTAACGAACAGCTCCCAACGCTAATTGAAGCTGTTGTGACAATGCAGCCTGGCCTCCTCCTGCACAGCACCAGCCTTGGGCTGCCCTGAATTAATTCCTGCTTGAATTAAAGCTGGTCTTTTAGGAAAAACAAACAAAAAAATCAATCTTACTTCAAAATGCTTCCAGGGATAGTGAATTCAATAGGGCACTAGCAGTATTATTCCGATGGTTATTTCCCATTAAATAACACACATTTTTTTCTGGCTCAAGATGTCAACCTCTGGATCTTGTTAGAGCTTTGCTGATTTTTTTTACAAGCAAGCAGGTGAAGTTACCTTTTAACCTAATGTCCTGAGAAGATAAATACACTTAACTCCCTCACAGAGCATATTTATTTTCCTACAGCAGCAGCAATTCACTTCCTTATGTGGATGAGACCCAGATGTTTTCCTACCCTGCTTCCTGGTTGTATATTAACACATATCCTGAAGAGCCAGCACAGGATTATTTCTGGTTGAGGATTGTGCTGCTCCATGTTACTCGAGTGCTTTCAAAACAAAATTATTGCTAGTTGAGGTCTGAGGCTGGAAAATAAGCAGCTTTCGTGGGTTCCTTGTTTTGGGAAATGCTGCTGGTGGCTGGCACTCCTGCCCACCTCCATCTTCCTTAATCCTTTCCTATGTGCACAGAAAACCTTTTAAAATAGGACAGGCAGTGCTCCTCTGAGGGGAGAACTCTCCCCTTCCCCCTTAAATTGTGTGACCTACTTGAAAACGAGCAAATCAGCTGATAAGCAGCAGCCACACTGATAACGTAGCAATGGGCTCTGGGGAGGTCAAACCCAGTGGTGAGGTGGCATAAATTACATTTTCTGGCCACGCAAGAGACCTGGAGGTACCCACCAGTGTGTTGGGGTGGGAACAGGGAACAGGCCCTTTGTAAGGCGTGTAGGATAGCAAATGAAGCAGGAGAAAAACACCATCAGCTGTGAGTATTTCTGGGTCTTCAGGAAGGCTCCTTTGGGGCCAGAAATAGGGCTGGGGTGGAAATGGGGAAGAAACCAGCTCAGCAGTGAGGTCATCCCAGTGTATTTAAGGATTTGTGGTTCTTTGAGTGTATGGGGATCTGATTTCCAACGAATACAAACATCCCTGGTGCAGATGTTTACATCTAACAAGTCAAGGCATCACTCTACATAGGTGTGCACACACAAATACATATATTTATACAAACATATATGTATATCTGTATATATGCACGTGTGTGTATATGCTCAGCCTACAGCCAGCCAGTGTGACCACACCACAGCACCCAAGCAGGGGCCAAAAACCCAGGAGAGATTACCTATTAGATTATTACTTTACTGGTGATTCCTCTGGTTTGTTCTGTGCCTCAGCAACACCAGCTTCACCCTCCAAGTTTGACCTGCAGAAACAAGGCTCAGCTGCCACAGCATTATTTCATATTTGCTGATCATTAATACAGGAGGAGGAGGCCAATGCAAAGCCTGGTTGATGAGGTCCAAGCAGCTGCAGCAGGGCTCTTTCTCTAGGTAGCAAACATGAAAACTGGATTAAACCCAGCACTGCCTGGGCTCTTCAGCCTCCTCACGCCTGGTGCCAGGGCCTTGGAGCACTCACGCTGACTCAGCTCCTTATGGAGGTCCAAGAGGACCTCTGTGAGGGCTCTGTGCCACACCAAAGCATCCCTGGGCTTTGGAGACCCAAGATGTTCCTGGAAGCAGTTCAGGTGGCCCATCAGCTAATAAACTCAACCACGTCTCAGGCTGTCTCTGCATCTGGGGCATCAATCCCCAACCTGGATAATCTGACTGCACATGAATGGAAGGACAACGCAGAAGAACGAGTTAATGAGTGTTTCTCTGGGCTGCCTTGTTGTTCTTTCCCACCTTCACTGCAGAAATGGCAGGGACCTGTTTGCACCATGGGCAGAGGCTGGAGTTGAAGGCAGCAGAAATTCCTCTCACCCCAAAGCTGCAGCATCATCGTCTTGGCAAATCCCTGAGCCTGGATCCTTCCCCTGGCGTGAAAGTCAAGCTCTGCCTGAAACAGCCACACCTGAGACCCCACTGAACATCTGAGCTGTTATAAAATATGATTGTGGCAGAAGTGACACTAGAGGGCAGGGCTGGCACACGGTTGGAGCCTTCCCAGGCAGGGCTGGGACAAGCCTGGGGCTGCACTGGGGAGGAATGGGGGGGCAGGTGAGCAGAACTGGGAGTACTGGGGCTGCACTGGGGAGGACAGGGGTATAGATGGGAGCCCTGGCCTTGCTGTCCTGCTTTCCTTACCTGCTTGCAGCCGTGGAGGTAGGAGCTGGTGAAGGCTCTGAGCTGTGCAACTGCTTTCTGGGGTGCATTGGAATAGTAAGGCATGGGGTGCATCTTCAGCAGCCCATGCTGGACTTCTCTGCTGAGCACTTGGCCCCTGTTACCATCCAAGAACAGTATGAAATCAGACTTCAAGGGTTCTGGCATCACCTTAGAAGTCACAGCACGACACAAGCCAGCATGGATTATATCCACATGTACATCTCCCGTGCACCCTCCACTCTCCACCTCATCCCAGCCTCTGCTCCTCACCCACCCCAGGAGCTGGCTGGACCCCGACCACCCCCAGCACAGCACAAATGGCTCAAGAAGGCAGGAGGACAAGTGGCAGAGAAGTGAACTAGGCATGAGGGAGCTGCTGCTCTGCAGGAAAGGGGAGAACCTTGGGAGAAGGCAACTCTGTGCCCATCCCAGGTGGCCCCTGGTTTGGAGGGGTGGCTGGGGATGGCTCCTGTTGCCGTGGTTCTAGGGCAGCCTGGCTGCTGCAAAGCTCTCTGGAAATGGCCCTGATGCTGGGCGAGGTGAGGGAGCAGCAGCCCAGCTCCCCAGGAGCAGGGTGGGCAGGTAGTGGGGCTGTGATTTATGAGGCAAGCCCTTGGAAACCTCTCCGAACTGAGTGCTTAAGTGCTTCTGAATGGCAGCATTAATTACTATTAAAAACACACATTTATATCTCTCTCACCTGCTTTAAATCCTGTGAAATTAGATTCCCTACCCATCCCTTCCAGCCTCGGTGGCAGCTCAGGGTGTTTTATAGACCTATAAAGCCTGGCAGTACCTGCTGTCTACATGAGCTCTTATTTACGAGGCCTTTAACAGGCTCCCTGGCTGCAACATCTGAGCCCTTGGAGCATTTTATTTCCATGTCCCTCGGAGGGAAAAGTCCCCCCGGCCACCCCACCAGCCATCCCTGGAGGAAGACCCAGCTACCTGGGGTCCTGATCAAGCCCATTTCCACTATTTGGCCCCAACCTCTCTGGTTTTTATGTAGAAAAAGGAATTCATTGAGACAAGCACCTCGTGGTGGGACTGTGAATGTCCTTGTTTGCTTGTCCTTTCCAGCACACTCATGCCAGGCAGCACCAAAAGTCACCCAGCACCTCCCAGGGCTGAGAGGTGAGCAGCCTGAAAACCCCAGATTTACTGAGCACGGAGACAGTATTTATTTTTTAATATATATATATATAAAGTTACACTTGTGTAGGTCCTACATAAAAATTTTATTTCCCTGGCTTATCCTTTCATTTTGAAGGGTGGAGGCAAACAGTAGATGGATCTTAAAATAGCCAGTTTTTCCCCTAAAGGACTGCAGCTGCTTTGCAACTCATCCTGCATGGAACACCTTGACAGTGCACTTAAAAATATACTATACCTTTGGACAGAGACACGACCCCAGCAGCATCTTCCCTCCCTGCTGCCGCCGTAGCAGAACCCCTCCATCTAGCTCCCCTCCCAGTGTCCTGCCAGGCCATGCTGCCCTTTACACATCTCTAGCCAAAATACACATTATTTATGGAGAAGGATCCAACTATCCCTGCCAGAAAAGCCATTTCCCAGGGCATGTGTTGGCTGCACTGGTGGGGGACCCTCGCTGAGGAGGGTGTCAGAGCCCAGGCTCACAGGGCAGTACCAGCAGCTCCCAGCACTGCCTGCTGCCCACACCTGAAGTCAGCATCACATACATTGTCACTCTCCAGGGAAAAGTGGCATCTCCCTCTCTCTGCATGTCTCAGGTGGAGCCCGCTGAGCATTAATCCTTTCAGGGGATGCGCCTGAACGAGCACAAGGCAAAGCTTTGGTGAAGATCCTTCTCCAGGGCTGTTTTCTGGAGCACAGCCAATGGCTTAGAGCTGTACATACCTGAGCAGCTTTGTTCCTCCTCCTGAGAGCCAACTGACAAAGTTAAGAGCTGGCCCAACAGCCAGGATTAACCCTATCATGGCTCCAACCCTCCCGAGGTCACAGCAGTTAAAGGCACGAGGGTGAGACCTGCTCAGCTTGTCATTAGCAAGCCCTGCCTAATTTTCTTGTCCCCCAAGAACTGAAGCCAGCTCTTTATGCCCTTTAACTGTAATAACAAGAAATAAATCAGCCCAGTGAATCCCTTCCACAGGTGATGAAAGAAGCCACCAGTAATGTCTCATGGAGGTGGGAATTTTTGCTTAGGGCTAACTCTGAAACCTGCTAAACCATCACCCAAACTCCAGCACATCCCTTGCCCAATTTCCAGCAACCACAGCAGGCAAAAATTTCCCTGCACAACCATCACAGCCAAATCCTGCAGCACTTTGGAAACTAAAAACGATGGAGCTGAGAACAATAGACTGGATTTGAGCTCCCCATTAAAGAGACCCAGAGGGGATCGCTGTGATTTGATTCAGATTTCATTCAATCCAAGCTTCCCCCTTTCAATGTTTGGGTTTTTTTTCCCCCCCAGCTGCTTCAGACTCTCCCATCCTCTGCAGTGCAAGCTGCAGAATAAACCTTGCTGCTGAATTTAGGTCAGGGAATACACTTGGCTATTATTAAATGGGTATGGTTAGCATGAAGACTACATCACAGATGCAAGAGTGGATGCTTTAAAGCCAGCGCCCATCTCTGCTGCTCCTGAAGGACCTGAGGGTGATGGAGTGGAGCACAGGGGAACAAACGTGCTCTGAGCTGTCTCCCAAAAGTAATAAGTTGAAATCCTCAGTCTCCCTGGTGCTGGGGGTGCAACACCCCAAGTAGAGAAGATCCCTGGTCAGAAGAAGCCAGGGCAGAGTGGAACCTGGTGGCAAAGTCCCCTCCAGCCTCCTCCTCCTCCCCTGCCATTCCAGCTGGCTGCACAGCAGCATCACCACCGTAATTATATTTGTACTTTTTAACCTCTGGCTTCTGTTGGCATAAAGCTGAACATTCTCATGCCTGGAATGTTAACAAGGGGGTTGCAGGACCCATGGGAGCCTGGCACCCATGAGAGAGCAGGATGAGGAGCCCCAACCCCCCAAAGCAGAGGGAAAGCAGGTAAGGGCTGCCCACAGACAGGATGGGCATCCAGCTCTGAGCCTGGCACAGCCAAGGAGAAAGGAGTAACAAGGCTGAGAAGCTGCTCAAGCTGGGCACGGGGATGGGAAGGTGGCTCCTGCTGTGCTGCAACCCAGGCAATCCCTTTCATCTCGCTGTGGTCATCAACATGCAGAATCCCAGCAGCAAGAGGGCTGTTGGCAGAGCTCCAATGCACAGAGCAGGTTGTACCCTGCAAATTATCCCGTGGATTAAGGCGGAGAAGGGCCTGGTTATGCCTCACAGAGGAGCTGTTGGCTGCTGGAACATAACCCAGGGCTCCTCCAAGCAGCCTGGAGTCTGGTGATGGCAGAAGTGGGTGTCGCATCCCCTCCCTGCCCAGTTTGCATGGGGTAGTGCAGAGTCCATAGAGTCAGAACCAAGAGGGACCCATCCCTTCCTTGCTTCCACTTATTCCTCACGGGATATAAAGCCTCTTCCCTGAAGCTCACTAGGCACAAGCACTCACAGAACTTCTGCCCCCACCTCTGTCCACTCTGAGCTTGAGAAAGACAAGCACTAAAGGCTGGAGGGGAATAATCTCCCCTGCAAGGAGAGGTCCTGGGGTACCCAGTCCTGCTGCAGGGGGCTGGGAGGCAGAGGAGCAAGACCCATCAGTGTGCATCTTGTCCTCAGCTCGCTCCTTTTCTGTGCTTCCCATTGCACTTTTTTTTGGATGTGCAGCATCAGACACTCAAAGGAGGCCCTTTAATGCATTTCTGCTTTATTACTTGTCTTTTCCAGTTTGCCTCCAGCCAGTTCTGCTGTGTGAGGCCAAACTCTCCTGCACCACTTGCCAACAATACCCTGTTCTTGCAGACAATTAGACAAACAAGCTACTCAGAGGACTCTCCAGGTGAGCTTACATCTCAAAATCCATTGGTAAAACAAGGCTGGAGCATCACAGGGTTATTGTATCAGGCATCAGTGAGGGGAGGTGTGTGATCTCAGAGCCCATGGGGTTGGGAAAGTCCTTGTTCTCCTGCATCCCGAGGGGCTACGAGCAGGATTAGGAGCATTACTCTGCAGCAGGATCATTTGAGCACAGAGCTTGTTAGTCTCCAAGCTTGAGCAGCAGCTTTAAAACAAGAGAGGGAAGCTCACATCTCTGCAGAGAAGGGGCTGGGCTGGCTCTAGGGGAGCAGAATGATCCTCTGCCAGTGCCTCAGGGGCTGGGGGGGGGGTTGATCACCTCTCAGGGAGTAGAAAACCAGTGACAATCACAGGGCCAGGGCTCTGCCAACTAGTGCTGTCCCTCCTTTTAATGGTGAGCTCTTTTCTTCGAAGCAAAGAACGCCCACAGGTTAAATCCTATCAGCTAAAATTCAGTGCATCCCACACTGAAGACATCCAGGGTGCACAGGTCACCTGGAACAAGTCTTTTAATCTGTTTTATTGAACCACGGTTACAGGTTTGGAGCCCCTGTTGTTTTCCACAGCCTCCAAAAGCTCCTTCAGCCAAGACCTGCTCAGCATCAGCATCTTCTTGCAGAGATCCTGTAGCACCAGAGCACACAGCAGGTTCAGCATCATATAGGATGGACCTGGTGCCTGTGCTGCCAGCTCTCTTCTTCCTCAGGTCAACACCAAACCCAGCAACACCCCCTCAGCATCCCTGCATCATTTGTTCGCTCTTCTCCATCTCAAATAAGAAGCATACCTTCATCTTTTATTCTTCATCTCTTTGCTCTTCTCCATCTCAAACCAGCCAAGGGAGAAGACACCCCTGAGAGCTCAGCAAGCACCCCCAACAAGAAGCTCCTCCAACTGGCCACAAACTCCTTGGTTCCTGGTTAATATATCTCCAGCCTCACCCATCACCTCAACCATGATCACCTGGGGGCAGTTGGTTCCTCACACAGGTGGGACAAGTTCTGTCTGTGGGGCCTGAAACCACTTGGGGAACAAAACGTGTTGCTGGGTTGGGACTCATCCATAGGTCAACTCCAACTCAAGGTCCCAGCACTTCAGTGCCCAACCATGCTGGCCCCATCCCATCCCATCTTCTCCAGACTTGGCCATATTATGGGACAAAGATCCAGATAGGCCAAAAAACCCCCAACCCAAATAGGGTAGGGGAGGAAGGAGGCACAATCTGGGCTGCCAAACTCTGCTCCCCCCACTTTTTCTGCCTTGTAGGACCAGCCCCATTCCCCCCCAGGAGGGCACAGACTCTGTTTAGCTCCCAAAGCACCCGAGGCAACTCAGTCCCCACCTCTTTGGAAACTTCCTCTTTTTTTTAAAAGTCATTTTTTTGTAGAGAGGCCTTTGAAGATGCTTGTTGCCATGGCAACATGCTTTCAAGGGTGCCTCTTCCCTTCCCTACATCTTGAGAGCTCCTGTTGCCATAACAGCCGCATCCAACTCCTCCCTTCTCCCCAAAAACTGTCCCGGGATGGGATGATGACTTTGGGGTCCCTGAGCCTCCCACAGCCTGGGCCACTCTGCTCCCATGGGTGGTTGGTGTCCCTCCTCATGCCCATCCATGTGGGGTGTGGAAGAGGAAGGCTCTAGAAGAGCATCTCTGCTGCCTTGATCACACTGGGGAGGAGCTCTGCCCTCACCCCCGACCCTTGAGCCCCACTCTGGTGACACTGGGTGGTTTTCTGCACCATTTATCCTAAAGCTCTTGACCAAAATATTCCCCTACACCTCAGTGGGCAGCATCATGGCTGAGTTCAAGGGTACATCTGTGCTTAGGGTGGCTTTGAGCTCTTCAGTGCCCAGCGTGGCACTGCCAGGGGTACTCCCCAGACCCCACAGAGGGCAGGGTCCCCTCTTTCCATGGCAGCCTTCCCTGGAGAGTGGGTCAGAGGGAGGATGCTCTGAGGTGACAGAAAGCAGGACCTGGACCACATCCAGCTGTGCCATGCTCCTCCATCCCCCTGCACCTCCAGCCAGCCAGATCTGTGCCCACATGGCAGCTCTGGGAGCCCAAATTTCTGCTCAACTCTGCTAATGCCCCTCACTCCTGGCCTGCATCACTCCCCTCCTCTCCCACTCTCACGTGTTGCCTGAGCAACATCTTCCCTCCGCGTCAATAAGTCTTTTGGGGACAGGGTGCTGCAACCCCCCCAGGGCTGGGGAACCTCCAGGCACGATTCTAGCAGAGGTGGGAGGAGAGGGGGTGAAAAGGAGGGGGCTGCAGCTCCCCCACTCCCTGCTGGGTGCACACAAGCCTGTCCCAGATGGCTGCCTGCCTCCTACCCTGCTGCTGCATCAGCCTCTTCATCTCCTTGCCAAGAAGGTCCATGGGGATGGGATCCCCCAGCAGAGCCAACTGGTGGTGGAGCCACAGGGAGTGGCAGAGATGCAGCTCAGGAGGGTTCAGAGCAAGTTTCCCTCTTTTCCTTGCACCTGGAGCATCCCTGCAGAGAAATGGACCCTGTCCCCCATTCCTCTGGGTTTTGTGCTGCAGAGCCAAGCCTGCTGGAGAGCACATTGCTGGCTGCCACCACCTCAATTAATGCAGCCCTGCTTGCTTTAGCAATTACCTGCCAGTGGCTCCCAGCCCGCTTCCAGCTGGAAATCTCCTGCCAGCATTTCCAGCTGACAAGCAGGAGTGGGGAGCAGGCATGGAGGGCACCTTCACCCAGCCTTGCCTCCATCCTGGATGCCCCAAGGGCTGGGACAGGCAGCCAGGACTAGAACAAGGGCCACCAAGAGCTGGTTAGTGGGTGACAACAGAAACCAGCCACCAGGACCAACCAAGCATCCTCTGGAAGGAGCACAGAGGCCACGCTGGCTTCTTCTTCTTCGCTAGCACCACAACCCCAAATCTCCCAGAGGCACCGGCCTTAAAAGAGGAGAGGGAAAAAAACGTTCTCCTGAATCAGGACAAAAAGGGTTAGGAGATTGCTGGGCTGGGTTTTTTTCCTGGCTGTGATTTTTTAAGTCAGAAGAGAAAGCGCTTTTTTTATTTACTTGCTGCTTTCTGAGCTTTTAGGGTGCACCAGGGTCAGGCTTTCAAAGTGTTCCTCCAAGCAGTGAGGGATAGAAGCTTATTTAAAAGTGAGGAGTGGGGGGAGAGGGGGAGGAAGGCAAGACAAGCATCTCCTGCTAGCAGGAGCTGGGTTTGAAGAAGCAAGTCCTGAGAAAAGCAATGGTAATGGGGATACCACATCCACCCTTTGCAGCTCTCCAGCTTGCTGCCAGCCTCAAGACCTTGTCCCTAAATCCTCATGTTTTTCCAAATATCTCCTACTATCTCCTGGCCTCGCATGGGCTGCGGCATCCCCCAAACTCTTCCTCACCTGGAGCTGAAGGAGTCGCAGAGACAAACATTATTCCAGGAGAGGCAGAAACCTCCCCAGCCCTTCTCCAGAGGGCAGCAGCAGCAGAGATTGAAACGGCTACAAATGCAATTTCCTCAAGATGCTGAAAACTGTTACCAGGCTTGGCTTCTAAACTAATTAGAACTCTTTACAGGCATTAGTATTTGCTCCACACTGTTGCAAGGTCTCGCTGTGCTTAACTCGATCAGCTCTGCTGCTGGCTGGGCACACAAGGGCTGTGTGTACATACAGAGCCAAAGAAATGCTAAAAATTAGTGTTTCTTATTGCTACCCAAGTCTTACAATTCTCCCACTGATCACTG
The DNA here is from genome assembly GCA_013401335.1 of Brachypteracias leptosomus. NCBI lineage: Eukaryota > Metazoa > Chordata > Aves > Coraciiformes > Brachypteraciidae > Brachypteracias > Brachypteracias leptosomus. The sequence continues at coordinate 924,233 of VYZX01006011.1, read as the reverse complement.
TGACCAGGAAACTGTAAATAAGAGGTTCAGAGCACCTGCACAGCCCAAGATGCCCCCGTGCCACAGCCACCAAGATGATGGAGGGAGGGGAGCATCCCCCTTGTGAGGAAAGGCTGAGGGAGCTGGGGCTCTTTAGCTTGGGAAGAAGGAGGCTGAGGGGTGACCTTATTAATACATTAAGGGAGAGTGTCAGGAGGATGGAGCCAGGCTCTTCTCGGTGGTATCTAATGATAGGACAAGGGGCAATGGGTGTAAGCTGGAACAGAGGAGGTTCCACCTAAATATGAGAAGAAACTTCTTCACGGTGAGGGTGACAGAGCCTGGAACAGGCTGCCCAGGGAGGTTGTGGAGTCTCCTTCTCTGGATGTGTTCCTATGTGACCTGCTCTGGGTGATCCTGCTCCTGCCATTGGACTAGATGGTCTTTCAAGGTCCCTTCCAACCCCTGACATTCTGATTCTGGGATTTCATGGTCTCCCAGCCAGCCCGTGGGCTGGGGAGCAGCTGAGAGCAGGCTGCTGAGGTGCTGTCCTACCCTCCCCACCAGGACTTTAAGGAATAGCTGTATTTTCACCAAAAGCTGTCCCAGGACCATTAGGGAACAGCTCTTTGAGCACGTGCCTCATCCTTATTTCTCACCATGCCCAGAAGCTACACCCGAAAGGGACATGCCAACTTTGTCCATCTCCCAGAAGTCAAAGCTTACCCCTGCAGTGCAGAAAGGAGCCCCATGCCTTTTGGGCACCAGGACTGCAGAGGATCAGGTATGAGGGCATCAAGTGTGGGGCATCACAGCTCGGGTTGGGGTCAGAACATCCCCCTGGGCCGTCGGGATGCACGATGCTGCAGGACCAACCACGCCAGAGCTGGGTGGGACTCAAGAGGCTTCTCCTGCCGTGTTTTCCATGTCTTTCTGCTAAGGATTTTCCTGGCTGGGTCTCAGTGCCCCAGGAGGGCTGTTGCATGGCTGGAATGGAGCTACCCTGGGTGGGGAGGAGGACCTGGCAGCGGTGGATCTGCCCTGCCAGGCTGTCGAGCGTGCGGCTGCCTCTGACAGGCCCGTGCTGGCACCAGATTGATGTCCTTTTTGTTCCTGATAAGGATCCCAAGTCTCCTCTGGGTTCCAGCAGCAATTCTTTCATCCTTGCTGCTTGTGGCATCCGCGCTCCCGGGATCCCCGGAGACGCATCAATCGCGGAGCTGCGGGCGCTGCGGCTGCGATGGGCGGCGATGATGGAGCAGCAAGAGGAGCAGCTGTCATTTCTCCCTGCTGCTGCTTTGTTCTTGGCCCTGCCGGCAGGACGTCTTCCACCAGACACCTAGCAATCTGCCACCCTTGTCTGGGTGCCCGCCGGAGCTGCCTGGAGCTCCATCCGTGGAGCAGAGGAACAGGCAAAGGCGTTGGGATGTGGCCAGAGACTTTTGCTGGCTCCTCACCCATCCCCACATGGCATTTGCTGCTCCCCTCCTGGGGGTTTTACTCTGGGCTGGCTGAGCTGTGCCCTGCAGGTCCCAGGAGATGATGGGGAGAAGGGTTCTGGTGTCTGGCAGGGGGCAAACCCATCCCAGCCCCTGCACAAGCAGCACAGCAGCTAAGATGCCAGGGGGGATGGCAGTCCCCAAGACAAGCTCTGCAGAGCCCAGGATTAGAGGTGACATTTAGGATGGCACTGGGGGTTGCCCCATCTACCTTCTGCCATAGAATCATAGAATGTTTGAGGCTGGAAGGGACCTCCAGAGCTCATCTGGTCCAACCTCCCTACACCAGCAGGGACATCTCTACCTAGGGCAGGCTGCTCACAGCCCCATCAAGCCTGACCTTGGATGACTCCAGGGATGGGGCCTCCCCCACCTCTCTGGGCAGCCCATTCCACTCATCTATCCCCCTCAGATTAAAGAACTTTTTTCTAATATCCAATCTAAATGCCATGCTGGGCTGCCCTTGGGGTGCTACCCTGGGAGGAGCTGCCAAGCTCATCCCTGTGGCATCAGCACTGGGGAGAGGGGGCCACAGGGACACGAGTGGCAGGGGGACACCTCTCTTAGCTCCATGTCATGAGGTAGAATGCCTCAGGTTAAAAAAGAAAAAAGCAGATTTGATTTGTCTTGTGCTTCCTCAAGTTCTTTTTAATTTTTGATGGCTTCTGGGTGTACAGAAGCAGATTCATGGTTCAATTTTTAGCAAGCCTGGGCAACAAGGTCTCCAAATACATCTCATTTCAGAAGGGCACCATGGAGCAAAGCAGGTTGTGGGGTCTGCAATGCCCCCAGGCCAGCAAAGGGAGCAGCTCCCAAGTGCTCAGCATCAGCAGCTACAGAGGGGTGGGTGAGCTAAAAGACAAGATCCAGACAGGCACCGAGTCCCAGTTAATGCCACTCTCCATCCATCACTGGCCTCACAGACGGATCTTGCCTCATTACTTAAAACCCTAAGGACAAGATGACCCTGCTCCTGCCTTCTGCCAGAGTCAGCACCTGCAGAAATCCAAATCCTGGTGTGGTTGGGAGCGTGTTGGAGCCCTTGCTCCTTCAGGTGGAGCTGTGGCAGCTCCTGGTTTCCCTCCAGAGGGTGTCCCAGGTTTGGGGTTGGCAGGTGTCAGCTGGCACCTCAATGGTAGGGTGCCAACCCCTTGCTCCTGCCCCTGCTTTGCTTGGGGTGTCTTCAGGCAGAGATGAGCCACCCCAGACACCATCTGGGAGAGCAGACTAGTCTTAAGGCATGTTATTTCTTTCCCTCTTCTCTCTGGGTTTGGTTTGGGGGTTTTTTTAAGCCTCATTTAACTCAGCTGAGTGACATATGCTGCTTTTAGGGGAAAACTGCTGGTTTAGGCTGCCCTGGGGCTGGGATTGCAGAATGGCCCCCAGCTTTTCTTCCTCAGGCAACAGCACCTCCTGTCAAAGCCAAGAGCTGGTTGTCCTGCTGGGTACCCCATGGGAAGCCTCTCCTGGCTGTTCTCCTGGGCTGCCCACAGCCCAGCTCCACATTAACCTGGCTCCCCAGTGAAGCTTTTCCACCCAAGCCTGGTGCTAATTAAACAAACACATCTCAATTCTGATGAAAACCTACCTGTAAATCCTTCACAGCAGGCTGCACGGCAGCAGCCAGCTCTTATGTCTCCTTGGAGAGTCTTGGCTGCATGGCCAAAGAACTTTGATGGGGACTGAGACCTCCCAAGCCCTCACACTCTTGGTGTCTTCACCAAGGACTGGGTGCCAGGGCAGGGGCTGGTGTCTCTGGGCATCTGACTGTGCCACCCAGTTTCTACATCTCTTATTAGGCTTATTTCCTTTTTTTTTTGGCCAATGAGCAGAAAGGAGAGAGAGGACTTTTCTTTACCTTTTTCTAGACTCAAAATAATAAGAGATAGAAAGGTTGCCTACCTTTTTTGGGTGCTGAGAGTCAGCCTCTAGTGCATGGTGAGCACTTCTCTTGGAGCCTCCTCCCACTGCATGTTGCACCAGAGCTGTATCCAAGGCAAGAGAACATGGCTGAGATGCTCTAGGGGGTCTATCAACTATACCAATGACATTCTAATCTTGAGGGGAGAAAAAAAATCTCCTGCCTGAGAAGATGAATTTGCAAATGGGAGCCACCTGGGGTTACCCTCCTCTTGTCCCCACCAGGGCTCCTCCAGCACTGGCCTGGGCACCAGCAGTGCTGGGTCTCCTCCTCCCCTGAGCCTCGTTAGGGGGCTCGTTAGCATTTAGAGTCTCCCTGCAAATACAGAGCTTGAAGGATGGGAGGCTACTTAGGTGCTGCTGCTGTTTGCCCCCTGGAGAGGAGAGCAGTGGCTGGGTCCTTATCTCCTGCCATGTCACTCCAGGTATTTGTGGTCCCTCCACATTCACACCCCCAAAACAATCCTGTAAGTTCCTCCGTGGCCTCCTGGGCTTGGCCAGCAGCAAGCCCATGGGCTTGGGGTCCTGCAGAGGAGGGTTGCTCAGGGGGCTGGGGAAGATCCCCCTTTCTTGGCTCCTCCAGCCCCCCCTTCCCTGCTCTCTCTCCAACCCCCCTGCTCCTCCTCATCCCCACCTTGTCCCACAGCTAAGCAGCTTAACATCTTCCCACAATCCATGCCCCGGGAGCAATTAGTCAGTGCAAATGGGGATTTTAATTGCCCCTGTGATTTATTGAGCCTGGGCAGCGTAATTAAAATTCATTCTCAGACACAAGCAACTAGCTGTGGAGAAACACCATCTTCTTCTTTGTGAGCTTCTCCCCTTCCAGAGCAGCTGCTGTCAAGGTACTTGGACTATATGTCCCGAATTAAACCACCTCACCCAGTAAGGGCAGGCTGGGGATCTCCAGCCTCCCCTCACCCCGTGGTGGCTTGGGGAGCTGTCTGCATCAAGCCATTTGATGCTGACTTGCAACCACACACTGCCTGACAGCAGCTTTGGAGCAACCAGCTGCCATGTGGCAGGATGCTTGGGCAAAGGCTTTGGTGTAGCTTGAAACCACCTGGTCCCCATTGCTATGCCAGGGCAGGACCTCCAGCATCAGCACCAGTGAGGTTCACCTGCTGCCACGTTGTCTGTTGTAGGGCCGTGGATTTGTCTCTGTCACCTTCTTCCCATCCATGGTCTGCAAGAGCAAGAGCAAAGCAGAGCAGGGACGTGCCAGGGGCTGTGCCAGGATGGCGCTTCCCTGCTCAAGTGGCTGCTGGGCTGGTGCCATCCCTCCAGCCGTGACCAGCTGGGACACGGAGCTGCTGCTCTGCACCACGCTCACAGCAAGTGCAGGCTGTGATGAGACCTGGCCATCAACCACACCGAGAGCCGAGCTCCCTCCTTGCTTCTCCTCCTGCCTCCAGCTCCTTCTCCCTCCCCGTGCCGCAAGGAAGGAGCCTCGTCTCTTGCCAAATCTCCCGTCTGTGTTGGGGGATTGGGGTGAGCCAGGCGTAAAATGAAAATAAATCACTAATTCCTCCTAATAATGCCTGATTTCCTGATTTGATATCCCACATTAATTCTAATTACTCACCCAGAGTCAGGGCATTAATCAAGGCGTTAAAAACTTCTCCTCGCTTAGCAACACTGATGTGCCAGGCAGCTGGCACGGCCGGGGCGCTGGGGATTTGTCTGTCACACCAGCCCCATCTGCAGCAGGGCTGGGGGGGGAGGAGGGGCCGTTCCTGGGTGGTTACATGGGGGGCACAAGGGTCTCACTGCAGTTTTGGGGTGCACAGGCAGCCAGCACCTCCTTGAGAGAGCAAGGACCTCACGCCGCACCAGCAGCATCCTCGGTCCCATCGGTTCCTCCACTCAATGGAAACACCCTGCTAAAGAATCTCTCCCTCATAGACGATCCACTCATCCCATCCTCTGTTTGAGGGGTTTTTTAATAGGAATTACGTGAAACCCCCCTCTATGGAGAGAGAATAAGGGGAAGTCACACCTGCCACCGTCCCTGCTCTGCTGCCATCGTCATCTTCCTGAGCAAGCCCCTTCCAGGCAGGAAGGATGAATTGATTTCAATTCAAGTTGATCTAAATCTGTAAACAGGAAGCCTTTAAATAATCCACTCTAATCTTGTTTCACATTTGAGCTGCTTCACTCTTTCCCTAAAGCGAGTTGACTGGCGCTGGTCAGCAAAACCCAGCCCTTGCTTTCTGCCAGCTCCCATTGTAGTGAAACCAGCTTATTAGAGCTATTATGTAATTAACATTTATTCGGATTGGGGTTTTTTTTTTCACTTTGTGTTAAAAGGCTTAATATTGCACTTATTCACTAGCCGACTTATTTTTTTAATTCATCAGTTGAATAAGCTTTAATTTGGATGGTAATTAAGTGAAACACGTGCAAACCCAGAACCTACACTTGGCTGTATGAGCCTGCCTTACCTGTCCTAGATACAAGACAAAAAAGGCCTCTTAAAATACATTTGTATTTAAAAGCCATACGATTTATTAAAGGTAGCCTCAGAGGGAGCTAATGAATTCGAGTTGTTTTCTGGCTCTGGGGTCCTTGAGGATTTCCAGCAGCATAGATTTCAACCTTGCAGATGGCATTGGTAGGACAAGGGTGGAAAATGAGCTTTTTGGGGTTTGCAGCTTCTCACATTTGACCAGGCTCGTCCTTGGGCTGAAGAAAGTCCTTTCATTGCACTTACAGGGTCTGTTGCTGTTGCCAAGCTCTAGTTTTATATTTAATCCCAGCTTTTGGGTGCCTCCTGAGCTCGGTGTTAACTTCTGAGCAACAAACGCACGTTTTCTGAGCACTTACATTTCCATGGGGTGTATTAACCGATGGTAATTTTATGCCTCGACTTAAAAAGTTCCAAATCAAGAGAGTTAATTTTTAGGAGGAATGCAGCCTTAAAATACTCCCAATTAGCAGTAATATTTAAATACATCCTGCTCCTCGAGCTCCGGCAGCAGCAGCCATCTGAGCTCGAGGAAGGAGCAGAGTCCTCCCACGCTCCAACCTAAAACTGGCTCGTGGCTTGACAGCATCAAACCACTCACTCCTGCTCCCCAGCCTGGGCTGCAGCCCAGGGGTTGTCCTCCCAGTGGTGACAGCCACTGGGCTGCTGACCAAGCCCTCTGGAATCTTCCTTTGAAGGTAAATCAAGCAATTAGAGTGAGGAGATAACCTGGAAACCACGCTGTGCTCTTGGAACCCACCTCATGCCAGCTGCCCACCCCTGCTTCAGATGGTCCTGGCATCCTATGGACCCTGCAGCCCTTGGGCTGGTGGTGCCAGGTTCATCATGGCAGGCAGCAGTTTGTAGATGAATAGCCAGCTTCAGTGTGCATCACTTCATCATGGTGCTGCCCTCCTCTGCAAGCTGCAGGTTGCTGGTTTGCAGGGGGTCTATGGCTCCCCAGAGCCCTGTGTGCTATTTCTAAGTGTAACTAAGAAAAGTGAGCCCCTCCTCAGCAGCCTTGCACTTACTCTTATAGAAATTTGTGGCTCCATGGGAATATTTTGTGGAAATATACAACTGGGAGAGCGTGCAAAGCTCAGACCAAGATGGATGTGTTCACCCGGGAGAGCTTTACAGCCTCCATACTCCAGCTCCCCTCTATCCCCTGGGGTGGCACAAGGAATTAATTACACTTCAGTGATGATAACACTGAACTGCTGTCACCCGGCCCGGCTGGACAAACCCACACCCCAGAGCCCCTGCAGAAGGGGGGACCACACTCAGCTCCACCAGGCAAAGAGGAATCGATGCCTTGAGCTGTGCCCCAGCAACAGCACGAGCACCAACGGGAGCTTCATTAATGTGCACGGCCTCCCCCTGCCATCTCCAGGTCTTCGTGTGCCACTAAATCATCTGGTTTGGAACAAATTCACTGGGAAGAACTACGGCGAGTCAAGCCGAGGTGCTGGGCACGGGGAAGGATGGCCCATAAAGCAAAGAGGCAGCGGTGTGCTCAGCTGCTGGGGATGCTCACAGAGATTAATATGCACTGAGCAACCAGGAGAGGGGAGGGGAGCTCACAAGGTTCCTCTCATTAGCTCAGTGTTCCCTCTGAATTAATGACTCCCGAGTTTTGCCCCGTCCTTGCTGGTTCTGCTGTTCAATGGCACCGGGGATCAGTGGAGAGTTGAGTGTGAGGAGGGGCTCAAAAGGCTTCTTAGACCCTGTGTGGGGAGAGATCTGCTCTCGAGATGCTGGGGTCAAGCGCAGAGAGGCAGGAGGGGAGGTGCTGTGCTCTGCCAGCATCCCTTGTCGTGGAGCAGGAGAGGCTGGGAGCCGCCAGCTGCCAGGGGAGGTCACAGATGAATCCAAAATGAGCATGCTGTGGGCAGAAGAAAGGGAGCTTGCAGGACAGCGTGGACATGGGAGCAGGGAAGGAATATGGGTAGTAACCATTGCCACCCTCCCTGCATCTCCAGTGAGGTTTTTGAGGGCGCCATACCTGCAGCCAGCTCCAAGGTCCCTGCTGAGATGCCCCACAGAGACAGCAGGAGCCCAGCTGAAGATCTCGTGTCCCACTGGTGCTGAGGAGCGAACAGGGAGAACCTGCATGGACACAGACTCCAGCAAGGCTCTGATCTCAAGGTGCTCTTGTTGGGCAGGGATTAAACCAAGGCAAAGCAGAACTGGGAAGAAGCAAGACTCCTGAAGAAAGCTCTGGAAAGCCCATCAGAGCAGCAGGCTGGAGCTGAGCCGAGCCCAAGGATTACTTCTCCAGATAGTACCGTGTGCTAAGGATATTTTTTATATCAACCATCACAGGCCAAACTCAAACATTGACCTTGTAACCCTGTATTTGGAACTTTGGCCCTATCCTGCCAAGTCCTGCTGTTGGTGCAAAGGTCTCTGCTGGGCTTCCTGGCATGTCCTAACCCCCTGCAGCCCCCCTGCCCCATCTATTCACCTCCTCTTTGCTGTTGCCTTTGCTTTCCAGCACCTGGCAACCCCCCTTTGATTGCCTCCTCCCCCAGCTCAGAGAGGGCCAGCCCTATGGAAAAGCCATAAAGGGATGTTCTCCCTCATCCTCCTCTCTGATGTTTCTTTCCTGCCTCCTCTCCCCCACCTCCTCCTGCCCCTTTATTCCTTAAGAGCTGAAATGAAAACACCTCCAACAGCCCCCGACAACAGCAGGAGGGGGAACCAGCTCCATTCTATTGATTTGCAATAAAAAAAAAAAGGGAATACAGAGAAATGCCTTGCTAGCATTGTATCAAAAAGCTGGTGCTGTGCTCAGATGTCTCAGGAGACTGGATCTCAGCTCCTCTGACTGTTTGAAGACTCGCTGAGTCTCCAGGGATCTCGATGGCTCCAAAGCTGCCGTGGAGATGTGAGGAAAAATCAGACACAGCCACTGCTGGCAAAGAAAAACTCCTCTGTAGAAATCAAAGGAGGCAGCACAGAAATGGTGTCTACTCAATATGGCCAAGGAGATGGTGAGGGGAGGCTCTGGGAATGGGACTTACACTGCTGAGGAACAGGGCTGGGAGAAGGTTTGTCTTTACCATCCAAATAACCACCCAGAGGGAGGAGGTGAGGCTGATAGAAGGGCTTGGAAGAAAGAGGGAGAGCCAGGACATCAGAAACCTTGACCAGCAGAGGAGAGGGAGGGGAGGTGCCTGTGTCAGAGGCACAGAAGCAGGGAGGCTGAAATCCACAGTAAAATCCACACTGAAATACACTGGGATGGGTAAATCAGGTTGTTTTCTTGCTTCTCATTTGCAAAGAGAAGTCCTATGGATGCAGATTTTCACCCTATATTCTCACCTTTTGAGAAGACAGTGATTGAGGGACATCATCCCACTGATGCACTGGACAACTGCACACAAGGGTGCAAAATCACCCTGCAAAAAAAACCCCAAACCCCAGGGCAACAGGCCCTGTCCTATGTCTTATTTCTGGGCTATGTCTTATTTCTGGTGCTCTCTGCACATTCTTCCTCTGTCCAGACTCTGATTGTTCCTACTCACAAGCTCTTGCTGAGATTTTTCCTGCAGGAGCAGCAAACCCTTTCCAGTCTCCCAGATTTCTGACCTCTCCCAGGCTGAAGAGCAAAATACAAAGCATCATCAGATGTTTGAGCAGAGCCTTGTTCCACACACCCCTTCATCATCCATGTGTCCCAGCAGCACACCAAGAGTGGTGCAAGGTTGCTCCCTTTGAGAGGAGGAGCACAGGAATTTCTGGGCAAGGATTAACCACCCTGAGAAAGGTTTTTCCTCCTTTCCTTCCTGCAGTGAGAATATATATATTTTTATATCTTTTTAAATATCCCCAGGGACTAGGGGAACTTGGGATCACTGCTGGAGAACTTTTGCCTCCTGTGCTGCTCGTGCACCATCCTCCTGCCCACGTTTCTGTCACGCATGTTCTCCAGCCCACTCATCTCACCTTGTTCCCACCAGAGAAGCACAAGGTTACCCCAAAGTAGACATCTCAGGGAGTTAAACAGCTCTAAAATTACCTGTTTCATTACACTGTCTCTTCATGCAGACCAGAGAGTTGGGACAGATAGAGAATGTTTGAGGCTGGAAGGGACCTCTAGAGCTCATCTGGTCCAACCTCCCTACACCACCAGGGACATCTCTACCTAGATCAGGTTGCTCAGAGCCCCATCAAGCCTGACCTTGGATGACTCCAGGGATGGGGCCTCCCCCCCCTCTCTGAGCAGCCCATCCCACTGATCTATCACCCTCATGTTAAGAACTTTTTTCTAATATCCAATGATGAGATGGAAGGAACCAGGACATCACAGGGGTCTCCAAGGAGGAAGATGATGGGACCTATTTCCCCAGGGGCTGGGCTGGGCATCCCAGGGCTGCTTATGGCACTAGATGGAACTAGATGACCTTTGAGGTGCCTTCCAGCAGCCATTCTATGATTCTCTGATTAATGCCAGAGGTTTCCCAAAGTGGTGCTGTACTCATCTGCCATTGCACACACGCTGTTACTGCATTTACAGGCAGGAGCATCAGGTAATCAGCTGCATTCATTAGGAGCTCATTAGCTCTACGGAAGCCTCCTCCTCACAGCAGACTCAGTTGTGCCTCCTCACAGACGTGGTACAGGGTTGGCTCTGCAAACAGCTCCAGCAGGATCAATCAGAGCATTCCCCCAGTGAGCAGCTTTGTGGGATGGGGAAAGATGTTCCCACCTGGCTAGCTGGAAGCAGAGCACAGAGCTCTCAACCAGCACCAAAGCACCCCCCACGCATCCACAAGCTCAGCCACCAACATCCTACACCCCTTGGATGACTAAACTCAACCACTGCTACGAGGGCAACACCACCTCACAAACAACATGCAGAGTCCTCCACTCTTCATTGTACCAGCTGCAAGGCTCACGTTGCTGTTTTCCAGGAGATCCCATTACATTCTCTTTAAGATTCCCTCCAAAGCTGCTGTAAGACCTCAGTTTTAAACAACACACCATTCTCTCTTGTGCTTTGATCCTCCCGTGGCTCAGCTCCCTCCAAAGGGCTCAGGATGTTTCTCCCTTTGAAGCCCTGAGCTTTCAGCTGTCATGGGGATGCTGCAGCAGCTTCTCCTCGACCTGCTGTGGTCCCAGGGTCTCGGTTGCCCCCCTGGCTTCTGACAGAGCTGCAAGGGACCATGTGCCCCGTGAGTCTGGGAGCCCTGGCTCTCTCCTGCTCCTGCTGCAGAGGCTTTTTCTAGCCCTGGAAAGATCTAACATTACACAGAACAGAGCTGGGAGTAACCTGAGTCCTTGCTCAGCTTTGTAGGCACCAAATTTTGTACTGAGAGAACTATGCTGGTGCCAAGAGAGGAGAATACACCAGCTGGGGTGAGCCAGAGGGCACAACCCTACAGGGGTTTGGTGGCTCTTGGGGGAACCCTGCCACAGGCTGATGTGAGCATGGGGAGAGAGGGAGGGAGGGAGACCACGGTGCACCCCAGGGAGCTGCAATGGAATCCTTCCCATTTGGACATATCTGGGACAGGGTAGAGGAGAAATTGAGACATCCCCCACCTTTCTACAGGAGAGCACAGCAGAAGATCAAGTCCAACCCCCCAGAGCAGCATCACCTAGAGCAGGTCACACAGAAACACATCCAAGAGGGTTTTGAACGTCTCCAGAGAAGGAGCCTCCACAACCTCCCTGGGCAGCCTGTGAAGAAGTTCTTCCCAGCCCCTGAAGCCATTCCCAGCCCCTGTAGCCATTCCCAGTCCCTGGGAATGCTGGTGGCTCCTGTTTCCCACTTTCCCAATCCCCTGCCTCTGCCCAGCATCTCTCCAGCATGGGGCTGCCCTGAAGGTGGTGGCCCCACGCTGCTGCTGGGATGCTCCTTGTGCCCCAGCCCTCCTGCCACTGCTGCTGCTGCTGTTTTTTCCCAGTCTCTCAATTTTTCCAGCCCAGACATGGCTTTCCCTGGTGTTGCCATAACAACTGGCGTTAAGAGCTTGTTGACATTGCCCTGTTGTACTAATTGCACAATTTCCTGCCACTGTTACACGCCAGTTATTTCTGTGCCAAGGGCTGAAATTGCTCTCGGCCACCTTGTCCTTCTCCCTCCTTCCTTGGGCCTAGTTAGGGAGCTTAATGGAGGGAGAAAATGGTCCTGAAATGCCCCTGGGAAGTGTCATTTAACCCTGCCCAGTGATATGCAGGTAGCTGCTGATATTTTGCCTACCCTGGTGCTGTCACTGCTGTGCTACCTGCAGCAGGAGCAGGAATATTTAGGGATGGGTGGATGCTCTGCGCAAGGTCCAGGTCATGGTCACCCCCTTTCCCTACCAGCATCACTGCTCTGGTGGCCAGAAATCCCATCTCGTGGATGGGGGAGCAGTGTGGAAGGGATGTGCTCTCTCCAACAAGGGGGACAGCCACCCCCACACTGCCCTCTGCACCCAAGCAAGGAGCTGGAAGGGTCCCAGAGGTCCCCATCCCCTAGGAAGGGCTCCCTTCTCCTCAATAGAGGTCCCTGGGACATGGTGGCATGAGGCTGATGGGCTGCCTGGGAGCTCAGGAGTTGTGCTCCAGGCTTGGACAGAGGGGAAGGGATGAGAAGGATCGATTGCATTGATCCAGCCCAGGTTTCAAAGGATGCCCAGGTCACCTTGAAGTGCTCCTTGTCTTAGTTGGTGGCACTCCAGCCTCTCTTCAGGCAGGTCCTCTCCAGCCTCACCTTTCCTTGTCCCCACTGGGTGCTGCAGGATGCCCTTGGAACCCCCTGGTGATCCCAGCAGACAGCGAGAGACCAACCCCTCTCCAACCACTGCAGGTAGAGGGGGGGAAGCAGCTCAACCCAAGCATCCTAAAAGTTGGCTGGGAAAAGTGGGGAGCCTCCTTCCCAGCCTCATATCCCCTCAGCCATCACCCAGGGAGGCTGGAGAAAGGATGCAAAGGGAGCTCCCAGTCCCCGTTGGGCACTCCTACCCGAGCAGCAAGGCTGCCCTCTTGTATTCCTCAGTAATTTATCACCAAGACACTCACTTTATAAATATTAAATGAAGGGCTCCATCAATTTTTAACGCAGGAATAAAACTGCATTTGGTGGAGGGGAAAAAAACCAACACCATCCCACCCTACTCCTCACCCCTTCCACTTGTCTGTCTTCCTCTCCTTGGCCTTGCTAATGGTGGAAAACATCCCTGCCCTCAATCCCATGGTTCCTGGCCCTCTGGATGTGGAGGAGGAGGTGGTGGCCACTGCTGGAGGCACCAGTTTTGGGCTGGCCAGGCTGTTTGGGGCACATCCCTTTAATGGGGGCTGCTAAGGAGGGGCACAGAGCTCCAAGCAGAGCCTGCACCCCCCCTGGGAGCTGCAGAAACACACTCATCCCTCACTGTCAGCCTTGCTGTGATGAAGAGCACAGATGAATCATTAGGACAAGTGCTACTACAGCCCAAGTGCAAATCAGGGAAGATTGGACCTCTGGCAAATAATTGCTCTTTGCTCAAGAGTGCTGCTCTTCTCTGCTCCACTGGGGCTCCTTGTGCTAACCCCCCCTGCAGGGGATGCACGATGAAAGGGGGCACTTGGCCACCCCTTAGGGTGCTGCAAGTGGGTCACCTCCAGTGGACAGCAAAGAAGTGGCCAGTGGTCAAACTGGTGAGCACAATGTCCCATCAGTCACTGCAGCATCTCTGCTTATCTAGTTGGCTTCAGAGAAAAGGGAACTCGTCCAGAAAACCCTGATGTCTCCTGTTGTCTCTGCACCCTCTGCAGGACCTGCTTTCTCCCCTTGCAGCTCTCTCTGAAATGCAAATGCCAGCAAATCCTGAGGAAAAAAAACATGTCAGCATCTTTCTGATCAGAGTGGATCAGGTGGGCTCTGCCTGGGCTCCCCTCAGCCAAACAAGAGGAATCTCACACAACTTTCTCCTTGCTGCCCAGTGCCCCAACAGAGCCATCTTGAGACCCTAACTCTGCAGCCAACCCCAAAAATACCTGGTGGAACCAGGTCCCCACAGCTCCTTGGTCACCTGGAGCATCATTCCCACAGCAGGGGCTGGGCAGGTTGTGCTGGGCAGTGATGCCCAGCAGGTAGAAGATGATTCCCAAGCTCCCAGCTGCCAACCCCCACAACAGAGCTGGGCATTAAACAAAAACTCATAAAAGTGATTTTTTAAAATAATAATGGCAACCCCAGTTATTAAAACCCGCGCTCAGCTGGGCATGGGGCTTATGGAGTATTTTTTTCCTGGCTTCTCATCAGGCTGTGGGATTGCCCCAGACACCAGGGCAGTCTGTATGACAAGGAGAGACAACGATCAATTTTTAATATTGCATATTTAAGCAGGCTTGGGCTCCAATCCATCATATCCCCCGGCTTTCCCTAAAATTAATCTTCAATAGCTTATCGAGAACCTCAGAAAATTAATATCCTAGTGTTTCACCTTAGGGGAGCAGCACTTTCCCTGCCTGAATATGCATGTGACAGCCAGAGATGAAGTGTCTCCCTGCAAGACTTTCAGGTTCAAAGGATGGTTTCAGCAGAGCCACCCACCCACCTCCTCCCTAGGACTCCATCTCTTCAGGCACTGCAGGAAAAGAGCAGCTCAGGAGCCACCACCCTGTGATCCCACCCCCTCTATGGCCATGGGGATGGGACACGGGGTCATGGGCAATGCAGAACAGACAGAGCCCTTCCCATGCCATTCAGGACTTCCTATCCAGACCCAAAACTGATTGAACCTGCCCGTGGTGGCAGCCCAGGGAAGCATGAAGAGGAACAGGAACAGGTTGTTTCCCTGTTGTCAGGCTCCAAGGAGCTGAACATCTGTGCTCTCACTCCCGAATGCAGCAGGGGGTAAAAGGCTCCTGCTGGGAACCCGCAGCATCCAAGCCCCAGCAGCCTTCCAGAGGAAGATGATGGGAAGCCAACAGGGGAGTTGATGCTGTCAGTCAGGCATGGCTCACGTCCCCAGAGGACCACACTGCTCGACTGAGTGCCTCCCAGGAACAGCCTGTTCATGAACCAAGAGCTTCTGCAGCCACAAAGGAGGGGCAGAGTCCTCCATGGGCTGGCAGCAGACCAGCAAGCCCTGGCAAGTCACCAGCATGACCCAGCCAAGCTAACGTGGGTCCCTTGCAAAGAGAGAACCCATCACCAAGAGATGCTTCGAGCTGGGCAACCAGGGAAGCTGCTCGAGTAACCCCCAGTAGTATCTGCATCCTCAGGGGCAACCTTTCCAACCCTTCTCCCCTGGACATCCCAATGAAAACACGTGTGGAAACACCAGCAAGAACCTCTAGGAAGGGCTGGAGGGATGGTTCCCAAGTGACCAAAGCGAGGAGGAACCAGCCCAGGGTGGGTGACCTGCTCCCTAGCAGAGAGGACAGCAGCAGGGTTGCTTTCTGGTTGCCCTACCTGAAGGTAAAAACAACAGACCACCCCCACCAGAGAGCAAAGATCTACCTGAAAACTGGTTTTTATCATCACTTGTCCAGAGGAACCCTGGACACGTGGGAAGAGCTTGGTGCCTGGTGTCCCCTTTTCCTTCACATACACCCAGTATTGACCATGAGGACACATCTCATGGTCTTTTTCCCTGCCTGCTCCTCACTCCTGGGCGGTTGAGGGGAGGAAGGAGAGCTGGGAAGATGCCACACAGGGTGAAAGGGAGTTTTGGTGCCAGATCCATGCCAGGCAGGATGGGGAAGGCAAGACAAGAAGACAAAGAGCTGGGGGGGGGGACCAGGGGGATGCCCCAAGGATGCTTCACAGGAACCTTCACCAGCCTCCCCACAAAAGAGGCTCCATGGCAATAGGATTAAGGCATCAGGGAGCATGGGACCACATCTGAGACTGGATTATCTGGCAGAGAATTAAATGGAGATTATCTCCAGCACTGCCAGTGCCAGGTCGCTGTGCTCGTTAAAGCTCCTTCTCCAGGAGCCCAGGTCCCCCCCATCATCACCAGGACTGGGTTTAAAGCTCCCCCAATGCCTCTTGCTCTGGGTGACCCAAGGGGCTACAAGCTCAGCTGCAGCTCCTTACATCAGAGTTGGGGCTGGAAGGATTCGTTATGAATAATTAAATGTAAGGAGAGGAGGGCTGCAGCATCCCATGGGATCTGGAGCATCCCAGGAGCACATGATGGATGGTGTCCTGGAGGACACCAGAGCCAAGCAGTGGGGATATATGGGGAGAGCCACCTCTGGCCAGGATGCTCTGGGGACATGGATGCAGAGAGGCTTCTCCTGGATGGCAGAGGCATGGTCAAGTCATGCCAGGAGAGGGGTCTGGCCCCATGGGGGACATGCAGAGCAGGCTCTCGGGTCAGATGCAGACCCCCC
Organism: Brachypteracias leptosomus; assembly: GCA_013401335.1. NCBI lineage: Eukaryota > Metazoa > Chordata > Aves > Coraciiformes > Brachypteraciidae > Brachypteracias > Brachypteracias leptosomus. The sequence continues at coordinate 908,045 of VYZX01006011.1, read as the reverse complement.
CATCCTGCTGGGTTTCTTGGCTTTGTTTCATTCCCCAAGAGGAGCTCATGTTCTCCTCAAGGAGGTGCAGCTGACCACCCCTCTCCATGCAGAGAGAGCCACCTCCACCTCACGTTGGCAGCTCCCTACGAGGAGCAATCACATCTCTCTATAAAGAGGCCACTTATGACATGTTCATCTTCCCCAGAACCCCCTGACTGTGCTCTACAAGCACTAATTAATTAAGCTGCCTACCTGGAGCCGTGGTGGGATTGGTGTCTGCCTGATAGAGCAGGGAAACCCAGATGGGCTTCTAGGAGAAAGGGTTTGACCACAGAGCAGAGACTCCAGGTTCCTGCAGCACATGGGGGGACTCCCAAATGGGGGAAATCAAAACCTCCCCTGGCAACAAGAAATTACAGCAGGTAGCAAGAAAGAAAGAAAAAAAAAAATGAGGCAAAAAATGATTTCTGGAGAGCAGATGGCTAAAGGTGTAACAACAAAAAAACAAGAGGAAAACTTCTCCCCCCCACCCCCCGTCGAAAAAACAAACAACAGATAGTTGGTAGCAAATGTTACACTGACAATAAAAATGAAGCCTCCAGGGGTAATTTGGGGAATTACAGATCAGTAAATTGCACATCTGTGTGCACCAAATTGATTGGAATGATAATTAAAACCAGAGCATCTCATAATGCAGCCCCGTGTGCCTATCTCGGAGGAAAATCGTGTCTCACTCATCTCCCAGATTCCCTTGAAGGGACCAGCCCAGCACAACCACCAAGTGGCTATTTATTTAGAGCTCCTCTGACTAAAGATTGTCCAGATGCCTGCTAAAAAACCCCTAATTAGCTGGGGAGCAAAAGGCACCATCATTTTCCCTCGCGTGGGAAGCTGGCAAAGGAGTCCCAAAGCAGAGAGGATGAATAGTTGGGGTTTCTAATGGCAAGAGATTAGGTGGGGTTGGGATGTGTGCTGGGATTCCTGCTGCACAGAGGTGTTATTGATGGTCTGAGGGAAGAAATAGGAGTGAGCTTAAAGTTTTTCAGGTGGTTCACGAGCATGGGAGGTCCAGAGAGTCCCAAAGGTGCTGCAGGGATGGGTACCGCAGTGATGGATTGCGTTGATGCTGAGAAATGCACTTTGCAACATAAAACTTGGGTTGTTAAACCTGGGAGGGTTTCAGGGTTATTCCCAGAGGAGGCTGGGAGCAGCTCAGTCCATGCTCCCTGTGGAAGGTGGAGCCTGGATGCAGCTGAGAAGGGCTGGGCAACATGGGATGAGTAGCACAAGGATGGGCACAAGACTGGGGGGTGGACATGAGGCTTCAAGGAGAGCACAGTAGAATCACAGAATCATTTAGGCTAGAAAAGACCTCCACGATCATCAAGTCCAACCTTTGTCCATCTCCCTGACCCCTAGACTATGTCCCAAAGCACCACATCTACTTTTTTTAACACCTCCAGAGATGGTGACTCCACCACCTCCCTGAGCAACCTGTTCCAGTGATCAACCACCCTCATATTTTCTAATGTCCAACCCAAATCTACCTTTTTCTAGCTTAAAACCATCACCACTCATCCTATCACTACAAACAGGTCTTCTCCTGTGTTCCTATAGGCCTCTTTCAGGTACTGGAAGGTCACTCTAAGGTCCCCCCAAAGCCTTTTCTTCTCCAAGCTGAACAACCCCAACTCTCAGCCTGTCTCCACAGCAGAGATGCTCCAGGCTCCTTGCACCCCACAACGTGGCCCTTACACCTCTGGCTCTACATCTTTGAAGAGAGGAGAAACTCTTCCCCTCCACTCCCTTCCCAACTCCTCTCTCTCAGATCCATCATCATTAGCAACGATAAATGTCAGAGCTGCAACCATTAGGCTGCTATTCCTAGATAAATAACGCTTTTCATATTTAATTTACAAGTGGTTGCAGAGCCTCTTTGGGGTGCACGGGGTTAATTAAGAGCTGAATTAGATGGAAATGCTTCTCCCTGAAGAAACTCAATTAAACTGCTCTGGCAAGAACCCAACCATGGTGAGGATTTCTCCCCAACCAGCTTTGCTGTGCCAGCCCCCTCTGTGTAGGGAAGGAGCCTCTTCTCCCACCTAGTGCCATGCACCTGTGTGCCAACACTGCCCATGGGCATGGCTGGTTGCTCCTGACCTCCATGGGAAGGTAAATAACAAGCAGTGATGAGGAACAGGACCAAGGAGCACCCAGCACCTGTGTGGAACGTGCACTGTGACAGCTCCTCCTCTTGAGTTTGACTCCTGAGACCTGCCAGTGGTGATGCTCAAGGTGAAACCTTCCTCCTGCTGCACCAACAAGTGGCCAAGCGCTCCTCAGGAAAGTCATCTCCAACAAAGGAGGTCCACCAAGACCTTGCTAAGCTCCTGCCCTTCTCCTCCCAGACAGCTGCTCACCAGAGCAGCATTGCTGGAAGAAACAAAACCAACCAAATAATCCTCTAGAGAAGGACATGAGATCTTTCGGGATGACAGGAAAGTTTGTTTACAAGGACTTTTTGCCCTGATCCCAGCCAGATGAGGAAGGCAGAACATCAGGGGCTCACTAAAGGTGACAATGCTTGATGTGCATACACCACACCTTGCCAAATATCTGGAGATCCTGATCAGCAGCTCTTCAAACTCATATTAATTTAAATCTACTCTTCTGCATGTGCCCTTTCAACAGCCAAATGGTCTGGTGGCACCTCCATGGGTGGCTTCAGCTTCAAGAAGGTGGAGGGCTGGTTTAGTCCCAGGCTTTCCTTTAGCAGCTGATGCTCTTAGGGATCTAAGTGTCCTCTCCAGCTCCACCACGCTGGCTGGAGCCCCACCTGAAGGTGATTCAGCTCTTCCCTCAACCCTCACAGCACAAGGAAGATGAACACCACATCATCCTTCCTATTAACAGCCTCAGTCTTTGATGTGATTACCTGCTGTGTTCACTTGGCACTCGAACATCCAGACCTATCAATTTAATCTTAATTGTGCCCTTAATTTCATCATTGTGTTGTTCCACCTCTAACTGGCTTAGAGGAACCTGGTAGTAAATTTGCCCTACAACATTTCCTTGGTTGGCTTCTCTATAGGATTTGTGAGGCAGGGCACAGACATCTGCTGGCTGGCAGCATGGAGAATGGATTTGGGGGGCAGAAGCCCCTTTGGTGACGTGCTCTGCCCCCAAACCAGAGCTCCTGGACCCCATAAAGCCTTATTTTGGCTTTGCTGCTCAGCCACACACAGCCCCTCACAGCATCCTAGTGTCTGACATACCCTGTCTAGCTGGGAGGAGAAAAATCAAGCTCTAGAAATTCATTCAGCCACTGCAAATCCTTGAAGCCACCTGGGTGAGTTTCCCCACACCAATGCAGCCTGCACAGGAGCACGAAGAGCTGAGAGAAAGGTGGAGAGGAGCAGAAGGAAGCCTGGGGACATCACCTTCCTCACCCCAGGACTTTGTAAAGCCCACAGAGACTTTGCAGTGAGGAAACCAAGTGTCTGCTGGACCAGCCCCACTGGTCAGCCTCTAGCTGTGGATGGGTAAACCAAGTATCCCATTTTTTTTTCTGACAAAACACCCCAGGAGCTTGGCAAAGACAAACTCCCAGTGAGCACACAGTGGGCAGGCTTGCAGGGAGAGCCAAGGATGCCCTGGCATGCCATCCCCCCATCCCCTGAGAAAGTTTTATATTTAATTAGAGCAGAGTTAAGAAGGGGAAGACAAGTGCATGTGTAGAAGCAAAGCATCACCCGGGTAGCTGATTTTCTCCTGCGCAGGAACATTTAATCCTGCTGGCTGAGCATGGCCAAATTGAGATCTACAGGGACTTCTCTGTGCAAATGCCGTATGGCAACAAACAGCCTGGGTAACAGGATAAGCTTTATCTGAACAATCAGCCACTTCAGCACAGCCTTCCAGGGCCACTGCCACCAGCCAGCCAGGGGTTGCCTGGGGACAGCTCCTCCAGCCCAGCAGGAGAGTCGAGCAGCTCCTTTGAGCCAGGGATGATGCTGGGTTTGGGTAACCCAGCCAAAAATCCTTGGTGAGCTCCCCTATTTGCCTAGAAACTGCCCCATTACCCAGCACAACCCTCCTGCTTGCCACCCCAGGGTGGGAGGCTGTGGCTGCTCACCCCCCAGCCCCTCTCCCCCCCACCAGCCTCCAGCCCTGCCCGCGACCTGCTGCCTCCTGAGAGCTCTGGGGAGCTGGGGGATATTAATGATGCTGCCTTTTGATATGCAAACGGAGCACTCATTACGCCTCTCGCCCCACATCCTCCGAGCTGTTAATTAAAGAGTGTGCAGCAGGCAGAAAATTATCATTGTCGCCTGCAAAATAAACCCAGCGACGCTTGGGTGGCTCCAGCCCCCCCCCAAAGAGCACATACAGCAAGCCCTGGGCAGGATGGATGGACAGACAGACAGACAGACAGACAGACATTGTCCAGTGCTCAGACAGGTGGACCCACAGCTCCTGTGGTGCAGAAAGCTGTGGCCAAGCCATGGTGCCCAGCTCATGGGACGAATGCTCAGCTCCTCAGCTCCTAAGGCACCACTGCCACATGTCACCACCATGCTGCTCTCTGCCCAACCTTTCCATCAGAGACCCCTTTCCATCGGCCCAGGGGAGGATGGTTTTCCTCTCCCCTTCCCCAGCCCCTGCCTGGATGCTGGGATGCAAACAGCTTATTTTAGCACTGACCTTCATGGTGCCTCTGCTTCCAGGGAGAGAGACCTGGATCTGCTGCAGCACTTCACAGGGAACCTGCCCCTGAGGTGAGCCCTGGGGAGCTGCTGCTGCTGCAGCCCAGAGGCAAGGTCTGAGCTGCAAAACAAGCCAGTTCTTTGGCCTTGACGAGCCTTTTGGGGAGGGAAGGGTGGGCCAAAGTCGGGTGGAGAAGGTTGCCCTGATTGCTCCTACAGGTGGAACTCCTCTCCCAATACTGGCTGGGGGAAGAGGCTCTTTTGGCTCTGTCTCCAAACTGCTCCGGAATCTCTCCTCACAAACAACCAGCAGCTTTTTTGGGGCTCTGAATCCAGTCCCTGCAGCAAGAAGCAAGTGCCTGCAGCAATCACAGCAGATCAAAGGGAAGGATGAGAGTCGCAGCCCACAATTTCCTTCTGCTCCAAGTAAACCAGGAATCCTATTAACCTGTTAGCGAGCTGAGCAGAGGCTGCATCAACCCACTTCTTAGGTGGGTTCATGTCCAACCCAAGAACGTGCTGCCCAGTCATTCCCAGGAGTTGTCTCTCCACTTGGCTGGACCTCTCTAGCAGAGGACGATGCTCCTGGAGACTCCAGGCCCTCCCTCCTCATTGACAGCAAGGAGAGGATGGTCTCTTGGGGGGATTTGGGCACATTCTGCACGTCCCCCATCCTTCCACAACCCCCCCCGGCTGAGAAGGGAGCGTCATTGAGATGTCACACAGCCCTTAGCTAGAAGGACACACGGGCTTTTTTTCCCCTGCCTTTTTTTTTGTCTCTGCTGTGGGGAAACAGGGATAACAGCAGAAATGAGACTCTCCCACTCACTCCTCTCAGGGCACTGCTTAGAAATGACAGGAGCAGCAGGTGCCCTGTGGACAGTAATGGACTCGCTGCCTCTCTCTGCACCCGACAAGTGCTGCCTGATTTCTAACCCTGGGGAGAAAGGAAAGCTTGTGAGCAAGAGGCAGGCTCAGGAGATGCCTGATGCTCTGGAGAGAGGCTGCTCTGTTGCATTTTTTTTCCCCCATCAAAAGAAAACTCTCACTCACACCCAAAGATGTGCTACATGGGAGCACACACCACCTCTCCCTGCCCTCATCATGGTTCAGGCCCCCATCTCTTCTCTCTTTCTCCTCCTCCTTGCCAAGCTGATGGTGTTTGGTACCCCAGAGAGGAGGTACCCCATGGCAGCAACCTCTCCACGACAGGAGGTTGCTTTCTGCAGCTGGAGACAGGGATGATGGAGCAGCTCAGTGCTGAGGGACAGACCCCAACCCTCACCTCCAGTGAGAAGATACTGAGAGTGGGCTCTAAGCAGCCCCTCAGATATTTCTACTGCTTCTAATAGGTGCCATCATGCCTGCAGGGACTTTAGAGCCATAAGTTCTCTCTCACAGAGAGATGATTTGTCATGGTCTCCCCTGGGCTTTCCTCCTGCCTTCACTGGTGATGGTGCTTCGCCCCCCAGGGCTCACCTCTGGGGAGGTGGAAGATGCAAAAGCAACTTAACCCAAGGAACTCTCCTTCTTCACCTCCTCCCCACCCTCCTTCCATGCCTCTCCACAGCACTTCCAGCCTCCCAGCACCTTGCTGCAACGCTGAGGGTCCATAACCCCCATGGCTCCAGTGACCACGGGCTGCCCCTGCCCTTCAGCCTCCCTCTCGCTCCTCCTGTGAGTGGTACCATCCATCTCCTGGTCTCAGAGCTCTCCCTGCCATCCATCACCCACTGCCTGAGCACATTATCCTTCACCTCTCCAGACAGCAGTGGAGGAGGGCAGCTGGGACAGAGCATCTACTCTGCTGAACCCCAGACGTGCTCCGTCTTTGCCCAGGGGAGTGCCCAGCAGGACACAGGTGTCTGAGAGAGGATGGGGATGGTTTTTGCCCGAGACCATAAAGTTCCTGTGGCTGAAGCCTGTTCCTCGCCCTGGGATTTTTTTGGAAGATGCAGCTGGAATGTTTTCCCCATCCTTGGGGTTTTTCCTGGCAGGCAGCAGGGCATGGCTTTGCTGCACAGCCCTCCAGCTCCACCACCACCCCTCCTTCCTTGGCCACCGCATCCCCCAGAGCAGCTCCAGCCCCCCGTGTTGATGGGCATGGGGGAACGAGCCAGCAAACATGAGCTGTTCTACCACAGGGGTACAGTAAATAAACCCTTACAACAGCATTTACTGACCGATCCAGCATCAAAATGACAGCAGGGAAATCCCCATACTTCCCCCTCCCAGATTTCCATGACAACACCTCCTGGACCAGGGATGTGCCCATGGAGGAAGAGGTGGCATCGCTACTTCAGAGCCCCCTAAGGATCGGCCCCAGCATCACGGATGTGTTAACTAGGGGAAAAAATATGTTGGAAGGCTAAGAAAATTCTTGTGGTGTATTCTATACGTCAAACCAATCCTGATAAATATGCAGTTTCATGTGAGTCAGGAGTAAGAGGTGCTGCAAATTTAAATACCTCACTGTAACACTCAGTCTGTAGCTATGCAGAAGTGTGAGGCACTTTGGATTAATATAATATTTATATATTATATATATAATATTATAATGTATATAATAATATATTTTTATATAGTTTATATATTCATATAATATAGATAGTTTCTATAGAATATAAAATTTTACATATATGTATAGAATATTATATTAACATAATATATAATTATATTATAATTAATTCACATAATAATCTTACATAACGATGTATTATAATTAATTCTAATTTTATATATAATTATATTATATATATAATTATAATTATATTAATGTAATACTAATATAATGCCCCAGAATGTAGTTTGTGTGTAGGCTGCTGTTTGTGGGTCCTGCTGTTTTGGAAGAGCAGGGAAGGATGACCAGTCGAGGCTCTCAGGTGATGTTTTTGGGGTGACTTGACACTGTCCATCACTTCAGAAGGCTTGCCAGGGTTGAGCGGAGCTGGCAGTGGAGCTCTGCTGCCCTCCTGGCACATCCCAAAGGACCAGCTCACTCATGTCCACCCCCCCATCAGCTCCCTCCCAGGGCCAGACCTCCCAGCTCCTGCCACTCAGGCAGCGTGTCCTGGCTGCCACTTGGCTCCGAGGTGCTGGTGACTCACCAGCATCACGTGAAGAGTGGAGCCTCCAGAGATGTCACCCGCTCCCCGCTGCTGCTCTGCCCAGGGCAGCCTGGGGAGAGGGCACACCAACCACGTGTGCACTCAATCCCCCCGGAGTTCTGTCCAGGCTGAGGTGAAATCTTCCCACTTCCATCCCAGGGACCGTTCTGCAGCCTCAGACCAAGCAGCTTCCCACTCGCTTTCACCCTTTCCTCTCTGGCTTCATCCCTCTTCTTCCTCCTCCCCTGGGTGCTGCACCCTGCTACCCTGTCTCCATCCAGCCAAGCAGGACACGAGGCTCTTTTAATGTCTCTTCTGTCTCTTTCAGCCTCTGGTGACCACTCCAGGCTGCATGCTGTGACCCAAGACCCTGGTGGGGCACTCCAGAGGTCCAGGTTCCCTCACGGACTCCCTCAGCCATGCCAAGGACACGTTCAACCTCAAATCCTGCCCTCAGTTTCCAGCTGCAGCTGTAGAGACCAGGGTGATGCTGAGCCCGAGCAGTCTGCACTCCTTGGGAGAGGGCAGTCCCATCAAAACATCCCCCCTGGGCTCCCACCAGATTGCTTCCAGCTCTGGACCAGCTCTAGCAGGAAGGGGCTGGGTTGTAGATGAGGCTCAGCCAGCTCAAAGGAGGTTGTTTAAGCTACAGCAGACCCAAACCTGCTGTAATTTACACCGAGGGCTGCATCCGGGCCTTTCATCTATCCATACCCAGGGGTTTGAGGTGTCTCCTTGCTTGCAGGGGTTAGCAGAGCAAGAGCTTTCAAAGGGGTAGCAAAAAGCAGCATCCCCAGCTGGGAGCAAAGAGCAGCTTTTGTGGCAGCCACGCAAAGAGAGAAATCAATACAGCTCTAAAACAGGCACCACTAAAGAACAAGTGGGAAAAGTAAGTGGTGCACTGAAATCAAACCAGGAGGTGCAAACAAGGAGCTCAACAGCTGCCTGGGACAGCAGGAGAAGCCACGGAGAAAGAACAAGGATAGAGGCAGAGCCTCAGAGTCTCCTCATCCCTCCTCTGGGGGGACCAGCCAGTGTCCCTGCCCTCGCCAGCATCCTTGCCTGCTCCTGTCCCTGGGATCAGCTCTAGTGTTGTGCCTGGAGGAGCAGCAGCACCAGCGTGCAAGCTCAGCACAAGAGGTATCCCATGGGGACAAGAGCTTCTCCTCTGTCCCCCATCCACCAGGGCAACCAGAGCTGGAGGCTGAAAAGCGACAGCCAAGACCATGGGTGAGCCCTGAGCAGGGGGGAGCAGGAGGTTGTAGGAGGGCTTGGGGAGCTGAGTGACCTTGTAAGGCACCTGCTGATCCTGTCTCATGGAGCTAATCCGGGATTTCGATGCTCAGATACCCACAGCAGTAGCTGCAGGAAGCCTGCAGCAAAATCTCCAATGCACCTCAGCTGGCCCCGTGGGCTCTTTGGCTGCCTGGTGCCCACCCCCAGCTCACACATGGCCCCCGTGTCCCCATGGGACCGTCTAGAACTCCCTATCACCATCTTGGCTAAAGCCCCAACCCTCCACCCTCCAGTTTGTGGGAGATACCGAGCAACCTGCATGCCCAGGAAGGGAGGGAGCTGCAACTCCAGAGCAGCACAGCCTGGGTGGGAGATGCTCCCGGGTTTGCAGGAGAGGACCTCGACTCCTGGGGCCCACGAATGTGCTGCCTGGAGCCTCCTTTACCCCTGCTGCCTGTGCCCGCCCCGGTTGGGCTGACCCCAGCTCCCTGAAAGGGCTCATTGTCACTGGAGGAGGAGGCAGGGACACAGGAGGCATTGAGGGCGGCGGGTGCCCTGCTCCTGGCTGCTGCCAGCCCCGACCTCCCAGCCCTCCATGAAAAGGCTGGTTTGTCACTCTGCCCACAACCAGGAGCTGCAGGAGGACGAGGCGGCCGGCACGCGCTGCTGGAGCTCCCGAATGGGACCATCCTCATCCTCTCGGCCCCTTCTCCATCACCCTGACCCCTAGACCATATCTCGAAGCATCACGTCTACTCATCTTTTTAACACCTCCAGGGATGGGGACTCCACCACCTCCCTGGGCAGCACCCCCAGCACAGCATCACTTCTCTTCAGGTCCCACAGACCTGCAAGCCCAGCCCCAGTCCCTCAGCACGGCCACTGCCACCCCAATGCTCCTCAGAGCAGCTGCTGGATGCTCCCCACGCTCTCTGCTCCTTGGGATGGAGCAGAGCAGGACCCAGCCGAGCTGGGGAGGGAGCAGTGGCAGCACTCCAGCTCTGCCTGGCCCTCAGGAGCTCCAGCAGCCACCAGTAAACACACATTAAGCTCGGCAGCCACCAGTAAACATGCAGAACAGAGGAAGGAAGGAAGGACGTCTGGCCCCAAGGCATCCGGAGATAGCAGCCGACACCTGCGGCCACCCAGGGCCAGGCTGGGACCTCTCCTGCCGTGACAGCAGAGTGCTGGAGGCAAAGCTGCCAGCAGCTCCCAGCCCTCAGCACCCAAGAAGTGCGTAAAAGGGAAGATGACTTCCGTGGTGACACCCTGTCAGGTGGGGAATGACCTTTGCTCTTCCACCCACGGCACCAGGAGGCTTTTGCCCAACAGGACTCACTCTGTGGGGCTTCAATGCATGGCTTTCATTGAGTCACAGAACCATTTAGGTTGGAAAACACCTCTAGGTTCATCAAGACCAACCTTCGTCTGACATCTCCCTGACCCCTAGTCTGGAAGCACCACATCTACTCTTTTTTTTTGGTGACTCCACCACCTCCCTGGGCAGCCTGGTCCAGTGCCTGACCACTCTTTTAGTAAAGAACTTCTTAATATCCAACCTGCTGCACCCTTTGAGCAGCAGCAGGAGGAGACAGGGTGTCCTTGGGGATGGACAGGGACCCATCTGTCCTTAGAGGGACAGACAGACAGACACTCAGGGCACTTTCTGGGCTCACACTGTGAACTGCACCAACTCACGTGCATCCCAGGTGCCTGTGGGCTCCCATGGAGACTTTGGGAACTCTGGGCAGCTTAGGATGAAATGAGAGGCTCCGCTGACGCCTCCTGCTTCCTCAGGGACTTCAGGAGGGCTAATTTGAGGCTCTGCAGCAGCACAACCCACATCAAAAGGGCTGGGAAGGCAGAGCAGGCTCTGTGCATGCCGGTGGTGTGGGTCACGCCTGGCTCTCCAGCAGAGGATGGCGTTGGGTACATGGAGAACCACTGCCAGGGGTCAGGGCTGGAAGCACGGTGGGTCCCAATGCCTCTTACCACTGGGTGACCAGGCAGACAGTCCCTTCCCGTGCAGCCATCTCCCTCCTTCATGCCCCTTTTGCACACCCAGACCCCTGAGTTCAGTACAGAGCCACCTCAGGATGGACCCACAGACACCAGCCAGACTTTTCTCTAGTCTCAAGCACTCCAAAGAGGATCCAGCAGCCTCCCCATCCTCCCTGGGGACTGGCTGGTCCCTCTGTCCTGAGGGATCCATATCAGACGTGGTGGCTACGGCCACACCGACCTCAAAGCAGCTTTAAAAACCAATCCAAAGCGTTGCAAATACCAACAAGAACAACCAGCACCACACAGACTTTTACACCCTGTATCCTTCTCTTTCCAAAATGGGAAACTAATCTGACCCAAGACAGAACAGGACCATGGCTGTGGGGACCACAGGGGGCTAAGTAGGAGTGCCCAGCCAAGGTAGGAGCCTTATCTGAGAGAGGTTAGCCAGTCCTGGGATGCTTCTTGTGCCTGGAGGGTCCGTGCTTCCCAACAGACACCAGGCAGGCTGGAGAGCCCAGCGAGAATGATGAAAAGCCCAGAAACCCCCCACTTCATCACCAGAGATAAAGAAGTTTAGTCTATTTAACTTCTCCGAGAGAAGGTTAAGAGGTGCCTTGATCATGATCTATTAATACCTACACAGGAGAACCAGTTCAGATAGTAGATAGCTCTTTAATCTAATAGGCAAAGGCATAATGCAATCTGGTGGCTGGGAGCCAAAACTCGACGCCTCCTGACTAGAAATAAGGGGCACGTTTCACCATCAGGACTATTTGGGCCCCTAAAATCCAAGATTTTACAAATGGGCAGTTGATTGTGTTTATTTTTGTACAGGGAAGGAGAATCTCCCTTCCCCCCCCAGCAACTTAAAATTGATCCGTAGCCACCAAGCTGTAAGAATATCAAAATAACAACATAAGGTTGAGATGGTTACTTTTGTCCTCATCTGTTTCCTTTCTGTGATGTGTTGTATCAAAGCTGTAAGAATATCAAAATAACAACATAAGGTTGAGATGGTTACTTTTGTCCTCATCTGTTTCCTTTACCTTATGGACTCGGGGTGGCTCTTTGGGAGGAAAACAAGAGAGGGAGTGAAATGCTGGGGTAAATAAACACCTCCCTGGCTCCATTACCAGTCCTGCACACACGGCCTTTGTAAGCTCCTCAGGAGAAGGGATTAGAGCCTGAGCTGTTTATCACAGCTTCTGAACTACAGAGGGATGTCAGGTCTGAAGCTTTTTGTCAAAGCTCCTACCTGAAGGCCAAGGAGGAAGGACATTTTCTCAAAGTCAAGTGTCCCCAAAGTATTCCAGACTCTGTCCCTTAAGGTCAAGGCATCAAAAGAACACTCTGTGAGAAATCTTGGCTGGCTCTCCTGTGGGGATTAGGAATGATTCTGGTAACCTCACCGGCTCTGCACACTTTATAAACCCCTCTCAGGGAGGCTTGCACCCCACAACCCCTCCAAGGCATCCATGGGGCAGGGGGGAGGTGGTGGCAGCCCCTGCTCCATCACAGCCCTCCCGCTGCTCCCGTCCTGCCGCAACGCCCCGACCGGAGCCAAGCGATGGAACAGCAGCCAGACAAACAGCAGCAGCTCCTTCTCTGCCACGTTCCTCGCCAGCGTCCTCATGTACTTGGCCCATGGGGCAGCCACCAAGCTTTTTATCACCTTGGTGCTTCCATCGTGGCCAGGAGCCGTCACCGCAGCCCCAGGAGAGCTGAGAAGTTGGTGCATGCAGGTGGGTTTACAAACACTACGGCACCATCTGACACAGGCTCTCCAAACACCCACAAGTAGTGTTTGCTATTACCCTGCCTTTAAATTGATGTGCCTTAATACATTGCTTTTTATGTTAATGGTGGTTTGCAGGGGGGATGTAAAGTGGCTGGATGGCCACAAGAACCGTAACTTTGCTCCCAACTGTGTTTTGAGTGATTAGAAGTGTAACCTTCACATCACCTCAACAGCCACATGGGTGTTTTATGACATATATTCCCAAGCAGATTATGTTGTTAAGGTAGGTTTTCCAACCCATAACTCAAGAGGAGGAAACACAAAGCCTTTGCAGAAATCCATTGCTGGAGAGGGTGGAAATTGGGTGCTTTCAAACTGCATTTGGGCTCAGAGGAATATTTTAAAAGGTGAGATTTTTTTTTGACTCTCCAAGTCACCAGCAGCCTCTCTGCTCTCCTGCCCAGAGCCATGCAGGGGGAAAATGATGCCTTTGAAACCAGAGGCAAATTTTCTTGATGAGAGTGAGGTACAGCCACAGCATCCTTCCCTCTGGTAGGCAAACTGACCATGGAGCCTAATTAATACTTTGATAATCACCGGTCAGAGATACAGGTTGGACTTGGTGATCTTAAAGGTCTTTCCCAACCTAAATGATTCTATGATCATTTGTAAACTTTCAAACCAACAGCATCTCTCCAGATTAACCTTTAAAATACCACAGAGCACCAGAAAATGTGATCGTGCCCAGATGCAAGTACCAGAAGCATCTGTCCTTCAACTCTGCTTTTATTCCTCATTTTTTTGCATTGTTCCCTCAAATTTCTCTCCTTCATACGAGGCAGCCTCTGTGGTCATGTTACCTTGACTATCCAGGGTTCAACACCATCATTTGGAAACCCAGGTGCTGCATAGACACTCTATGCACCACAGGCCTTTGGAAGTTCTCCAGGTACCCACACCAGTCCTACCAGTGAGGGGACACCTCCCAGCACCAGGAGGAATGTGTCCAAGTAGCTCCAGGATTGCTCCAAGCTGGATTTTTGCACATGGACTTTGGAGGTGTTTCGGTGCCTGGGTTGTTCCCAGGCTGATGTCTAAAGAGGAGCAAATCTTTGCTCTTTGGAAAGACTTGGGGAGCATGCAGGTGTTTCTCTGCTGTCATCTTCTTACCGTGAGCCTCTTTGATTTCCTCCTGGCACTGCTCCCTGGCCTGGTTTATGCCCTGCTTGGCCAAACTCCTTGAAATCCTGCCATTTGTGCACTTCCAGCACCTTGGCCCCCAGTGGGAGTGGAGCTCAGCCATGGCCCTGGGCCAGCTGGACACCCACTCCCAGCTCCTCCCCAGCATAATCAGGAGCACATCATGGGCACCTGGAGCTGCCAAAGGCCTGTGCCATGGGGGGGTGACACTCAGGGCTATTGAGGAGCTACTCCAGGTCCAAAGGTACAAGGCTGGCAGATGAATCAGCAGCTTGTGACCATGGAAGGGGATGGCGCATCACCAGAGGAGCACCAGTGACAGAAACCCCAGGGCCACGGGCATGTTTCCAGCAGAACAGCTCTTCCCCAGCTCCTGGAGGAGAGTCAGGAGACTGCCTTGGTCCTTGTCCTTCTCAAGGTGTAGAAGAAGAGGCATGAGAGCCAGTGGCTTCGGGGCTTTCTCACTCAAAACAGGGCTACACCAAAGCAACAGCACCGTATAACGAATGCTACGGTGGGGAGCTGTTGCTATGGAGAGGGGAATAATATTTAAGCACCAACTGTTTATAAATATAAAATCCCTACAAAGTTTCTAAAATTAGATGAAGGGGGCTAGGGCTGTCAGGATATTGTAAAAGACTTGAGAAATATGGGTATTTTGGGGCACGCACGATCTGGGTACTCCTAAAACAGCAAAGGCAAGTCCAAAATGCTAAACACCCAAAGTGATGATTCTGCTGTTGTGCTTCCTGAGGTTTGGAGGCCACCTCATAGCCCTGAACTCGCTGTCACAGCCTGGCACACCTCAGAGCAGAGGCAAGAGCAGCCTTCCCAGGGATTTATCTTTCTCTTGACAACTGCAGCGCAGGGACCTGGGCTCCACCATTGAGTGAAGTTCTGAGCTGCTGCTGAACACGGTGGTACCGTGACCCCACAGCTACACATGGTGAGACCTAGAGCTGGAGATCTCTGAGCTCCTTGCAGAGCTCAGGGGGTTGCTCACAGGGATGTAAGAAGACGGCTGCTGTGATTCCCTAGAATGCCACCAAACACGCACAAAGTAAAAGAGGGACAGACAAAAAATAAATACCCATTGTAGTGTCTCCAGAATCATCATCTGGCTCCCGTTGGCAGCTGCCATTTCAGAGGAGGTGCAGTTAAAGTGCTAAAAATGCCGCTTAGTTGGCAAGCGCTGGGCAAAAGGGAAACGCTCAAAGTTGCCAAAAGTTCGACCTCTTCCGAGGGGCTGAACAGAAGCAGAAATGGGGAGGAACGTGGCCATCAAACCACAGCCCTGACGCTCTCCCACGTTTCCTCTGCCCCATCCCATCTTCCCGGGCAGCCAGGATGGCACCTTCCCACCTCAGCTCCCAGTACCCAGGCACTGGTTTTGGGCTGTGCCCATGGTGGTGAGTCCTGGCAGCGCACCGAGGATTCCTGGCGCTGGAGAACGAGTCCCCATGGCAATATTTTTTCCGGTGAGCAAAAGCCACCAGAAAATGAGCGAATAAATACACACCGAACCCAACAGGATCCCGGGGAGGGGATGGGGGGGGTCTGCTTGTGCCCCAGCACTGGGGAGGGTGGGAGGCACCCACCGCCCTGCATCCAGCCCCTGGTTGCCCGGGGATCCCGCACCCAGCGTCGGGGGGACGCCTCCCCCACCACAGGATGCTCCGGTCGAAGGGGAAAAAGGGAAACGGGGAGTTTCGTGCTCGGCAAAGCCGGGGAGCCCCGTGGCCGGGCTGGGGCGGTGCGGGGCAGTGCGGAGGCTCTGCCCGTGCGCGCTGCCGGGCGGGCCGAAGGAAGGAGGGAGGAAGGAAAGGAGGGAGGGAAGAAGGGAGGAGAGAGCCGGAGCACCCCCCCTTCCACTGCCCGCCCATCCCCTCGCCACCGGCGGGGAGCGGAGGGGCGTGGAGCGGCGGCCCGGCGCGGCTGCTGCCCGCACGGGCAGGGCAGGCAGGGGCAGGGCAGGGACGAGCCCCCGCGGCGCGGCCCGCTGAGCTCTGCCGCCAGCCGCCCCCGGGCTGTGCCGGGCTGGGCTCGGCGTCCCCAGCACCAGCAGCCGCTGCGGGGCCCGCCGGGGATGCGGGGGGAGCCCGGCGCGGCGCTCCGCCAGGTAAGGGGGGCAGCGGCGGTGGGTGCCGGGGTGGTGGCGGTGGGTGCCGGGGCTCTCCTGTCATCGTTTCCGAGCCGCCAACTTTGCCGGGCAGCGAGACATCGTCACCCGCAGCGGCAGGAGGGACTTTCCCCGCCGGTCCCCGGCTGCGGCGGGACCCCGTCCCGGGCCGCGGAAGCCCGGCCCGCGGCCCCCCCCCTACCCCCCCCCTGGTCGCNCTGGGCTGCCTCAGCAGCCCCGGCCCCCCGGGGGAACGAGCTGCGGCGAAACTTGCCGGGTGAGGAGCTGTCGCCTGGAACAAGTAAGTCCCCGGTGGCACAGGGAGGGGAGTAGATGCTCTGCCCGGTCGCGGGAGCCGCGGCGGAGCAGATGCATCAGCATTTGCGGTCTGACCTTAAAGGGGTCTGATAAACCCGGTGTGAGGACGCAGGCTGGCGAGGAGACCTGGTAGAGCCGGGTTGAATCACGCCATGGTGTGGAGCAGTCCTGCGGGAACGCTGCTTGGGTCCGGGTTGGGGCTCCCGGGGCGGCCGTGGGCTGGGAAAGCTGCAAAGAGTGTTTGGAGGTGGTGAATGAGCGCGTTCATCCCAAAGGAGCCTTCCAGCTCCTGGCAGGGGAAGCGCTCCGGGAAGCAGCGAGCATGCACAGACAGGCTGGGGGATGGCTCCGGGGAAGCTGGAGAGCACAGAGAAATTATATCGGGTTTACCCAGGCGCTGGCATCCTCGGGAGGAGGCGGTTGCAGTTCAGCAGATGAGGGATAAACAGGCACAGGTGGATGTGGTGATAAGGAAACTCTGCGACTGGCTGGAGTTGGCAGGACTTTAAGGTGATTAATTAAATCAAAACCCCTGTGCTGAGAGCCGGGAGGGAAAAACCGAAATCATCCCCTCTGATGGGTTGAGTGCTGGGCAGCGTGGGCAGCGATCTCCTGGTGGCAAAGGACCTCTCTGTGGCAAAGGACCTCTCGGTTCCTCTGAAACGCAGAGGGGAATGGGCAGCGATAAGGGAGCAGGGGCATGCCAGGAGTGGCTTGGAGCTCTGGGATCCATGCCGTGCCTCCCGTTAGAAAAGTGCCCCGGGAGGTGATGCACTCAGAGCAGAGCGAGTCTCGGGGCACGAAGCACCTTCCACTCGGTGCTCTGCTCACCCCAGGAAGGTGGCAGGCGTGAGTCCCCAGCTGGCACCCGAAGCTGTGACTTGGGGGAAGCTCTTCTGCCGTACGGCTGAAGAGGAGGCGAGGCTGAAGACTCACCCCCACCCTGCCAGGATCTCATGTTGTTGGCGGGCCTTGCTGGAGGGAGAAGCTTGGGGACAGAGACTCGCCCTGTGGTACCCAAAACCACGTCGTGCCTGTGGTGAGGGGAAAGGGGGGCTGCTCAGCACTGATTTCTCAGTAGTCCCCTCTGTGCCCAGGGCGGGTGGGCCGTGCTCAGCATCTGCCTGGCTTCGCAGAGCCACTTAGCATGACTAAGCCACTGTGACCGAGTGGGATGCTCGTTGTTAAACCCCGTCAGGAGCCCGTCTGCCTCGCCTCAGTGGCCACAACATGTTGTTTTACAAGATAAAGTCTCTTTGCTCAAGAGGAGGACGCCGGGAAGCAGCAGGGCCCGTGCCAGGGGGTCCCTGGCTGAAAGTTGTTTTGCAACCCTGGAGCTCGATTTCCGTGCCCGGGTGGCGAAGAGGGGGGAGTGGAGCCGCAGGAGCCAGGCTGGCTGGGCAGGGAGGCACCACGGGGCGCTGGCTCCAGCTGTCCCCTCCCTGGCCAGCTCCAACAAGCTGCTCTGCCCCGGGCAGGGCATCCAAGGGTGCTGCTGGGCAGGGGATAGGGGTGCGGGGCTGAGGAGCTGCTGAAGTTGGCGCTGTGAACTCTGTGAGTGACTCCCTCCCGGGGGGCTGCGGGGTTGCCTGCGATGAGGCAGGTTTTGGGGTGTGTGTGCCCCTCCGAGGGTGATGCAGCGATGCCTCCCAAGCGCTGCAGTCACACTTGTGTCAGGAGAGGGGTTTTACCTTAACAACTCCCGGCGTGGGCATCGCCTTGCCCAGGGTGTGCCCTGTGTGCCCCTCTGCCCTGGCAGCCCTGCCCGGTCCCTCCGCTCATCCACTCCTCTGCCCGGCACCGAGACCCCGGCACCTCTCGGGCGTTCTCTGCTCACGGTTGTGTCTTCCAGCTGGTCCCAAAGTCCTGAGTCACTCTGCCGTTTCCATGGAAACAGCCTTGCTGGCGGGAAGCTGTTTTGGGGGGAGAGGGGGCCAGTAGCTGGACTGGTACCCGCAGGCCCCGGGGAAGGAGTCATGGGGCCAGCACATCGCTGTGGCACCGGGGCTTGTGCCAGGGCACCCACGTTGCACAGACCCTCGCACCTTCTTCCTCTCCCTTTTCCCTCCCTCCCTGCCACGGGAAAGTGCAGAGGGATTTTCCTGGCAGTGGGGAGAGCACCCAGGATAAACCCAGCTGGGCTGAGGGCAACAGCTTCTAGGGAGCTGTCGAGAGAGGGGGACAGCCTGGAAGGCAGCAGGAAAGAGAAGGGTTTTTCTACTGCCCTAGAAGCAGCAGTGACAGTGCCAGCTACTGCAAGTTCTCCTGCCTAAACCTGCTGCCACCTCTGAGTTGCCCAAACATGGACACCTCGGGGATCAGCACCTGAATAGAAGGCTCAGGGCAGGAGGCATTGCTGAAGATGCTGCGGGAGCCCCCTCCCCAAGGATGAGGGTGGCACGGTGCCATGGGGGCACTGCCCGGCGTGACACCTGCCAGCTTCTGGAGGGGAGAGGAGATGTGAGCCGTGCTGATCCCTGCAGCAGCCCTGCCTGCCTGGCAGCACCTGAACTCAGCTGCCACGGTCCCGCTGTGCCGCTCTAAAGCGGGTCATGCCCATCAAACCTGGGAGGACCATCCCCAAAAGGGGAGTCCACTGCTCAGCATCTCCTCCCGGGCCTGGCCAGCCGTGCTGCTGCTCCCCGCGCCGGTGACTCACGGATGCCATTCAGCTTAATTCATCGCCTCCCATCTCCCCAGCGCTCCTGGGCTGGCTCTGCTGGCTTCCCGCCTGCCCATCCTCCTTGGCTCTCCGGGGCTGTCTTGCTGGCTTCTCGCCTGCTCGGCCTCCCCAGAGCGGTGCTGGGAGGCAGGGGAGGTGGAGGAAGAGGAGGGCAGGTGATCCTGTTTGGGGGAGGTTGCGCTGCCCGCGCCCATCCTCTCCCTTCCTCTGGGATGAAGGCTGTGGGAAGGCTCAGCACCTTCCTCTGTCCACAGACGATGCTCCTGTCCCCACGCCAGGCACCGGCTGGGCTCCTGCAGTGCTCGCAGCTGTCTGCTGGATGCTGTGCATCCCTCCTGGACAGCCTGGCCCTGATGTGGCTGCAGGCAGCTGGACGGAGATGCGGGCAAGGCAGCGGAGTGCAGTCGGGCATGCTGTGACCACAGGAGAGTTAGGGTCGGGGAAGAGGCAGTGGTGTCCCCAGCACAGCACAAAAAAAGCCCGTGGGCCTTCTCGCAGGCTCCTTGCAGCACCAGCAGTGCTGGGGGGGGCTGTGAGTGACTTACTCCCACCCCAATATCTCCACTTCGTAGCTCCAGCTGCCTAGAGGGACCCACCAGACTCAGCTCCCGCCCTTGGGCTGCGTTTGCTCATCATCTTTGGTGGAGCTGAGTTGGAGACAGAGCCGAGGGACATTTCAGCTGGGAACACTTTACAGCATGGAAACATTAGCCAGGCCAGCATTTCAGCAGGCTCCCATGGTCACAGCATCCCATGGCCTGGGGCCGAGCAGCCAAAATAGTCCGTGCCTCCCCTATACAGGCCCACATGGACATGGCCCTTGCTCCAGCTGCCGGTCTGGATGCTTAAAGAGGAGCAAACCAATTTCAGAAGGTCCCTCAGGGCAGGGATGGGAAAGCAAGTGGCTCACAGAAAGTGATGAGGGGCAGCCGAGGCTGAAGCTGGGCTGTAGTTACCCACCTGGTCTAGCAAAGAGGTGGATGAACACCCTGGCTCTTCCCCTCTGCAGCTTGGGGAGCAGGTCGAGGGGGGGTGGAGAAGCTCAAACACTCACCGCCAGCAATCCGGCAGGAATTGGGACCGAGGAGGCACCTGGGCTCTGGTTGCCTGTTGCAGAGGAGCTGGTGGTGGCATTCCCAGGACATTGCAAGGCTCCAGCATCCACCAGCAGCGCAGCAAGGAGGAGAAGTTGAGGCTGTGTGAAGGTTGCAGTGTGGCTGGCCAGCACTAGAGAGCAGGAAAGCATTCCTGCTGCCAGGGGATGCCAGCAGGGACCCTCCCGCCCTGCCCTGAGCGAGCAGGCACGGAAAAGCACTTTATCCGAGGGACATGCTGGGGTTCTGCTCTAAACCCCTGCTCCCAGGGAGAGGTTTCTGGAGCTGGCAGCTCCTGCAGCCTCTTGCTTGCACTCAGCAGCTGGGGCAACTGGTAAATAGTAAAACCAATAACGGGGTCCATGTGGTGACATGCGTGGGGAGGGCGTTTGTTCCTACCCCTAGCAGTAGAATACCTGGGTCCTCCTTGCTCAACCCTTGACTTCTCTGTTGGGTTGCAGACACCAAGACGACCTGTGAAGAAGCTCCATGAAGGTGACCAGCCATGCAATGTTCCTGGAAGGCTGTCCTCCTACTAGCCTTGGCATCCATTGCGATCCAGTACACAGCGATCCGGACCTTCACCGCCAAGTCCTTCCACAGCTGCCCCATCCCCAACCCCGTGAACTGCAGCCAGGATGCTGATGCAGCCGACAGGCTGTGTGATGAGAGCCCCACCTTCTCCTACAACCTCTCCAGGAAGACCCATGTCCTCATCCTTGCCACCACCCGCAGCGGCTCCTCGTTTGTCGGGCAGCTCTTTAACCAGCACTTCGATGTCTTCTATTTATTTGAGCCCCTCTACCACGTCCAGTACACCCTGATCCCCAAGCTGACCCAGAGCAAGAGTACGACGGACAGGAGGGTCATGCTGGGGGCCAGCCGAGACCTGCTGAGGAGCCTCTACGACTGCGACCTCTACTTCTTGGAGAACTACATCAAACCCCAGCCCGTCAACCACACCACCGACCGCCTCTTCCGCAGAGGGGCCAGCAAGGCCCTGTGCTCACCGCCCGTCTGCGAGACCCTGGGAGGTGTCGACCTCCACCTGGAGGAGGGAGACTGCGTGAAGAAGTGCGGGACCTTGAACCTGACGCTGGCCACCGAGTCCTGCAGAGAGCACGGGCACGTGGCCATCAAAACCGTGCGGGTGCCCGAGGTCAGCGACCTCCGGGCGCTGGTGGAGGACCCGCGGCTGAACTTGAAGGTCATCCAGCTGGTGAGAGACCCCCGGGGAATCCTGGCGTCCCGCAGCGAGACCTTCAGGGACACCTACCGGCTGTGGAGGATCTGGGATGGCACCGGCAGGAAGCCCTACAACCTGGACGTGACGCAGCTCACCACGGTGTGCGAGGACTTCTGGAACTCCGTGTCCACCGGCCTCAACCGGCCGCCGTGGCTCAAGGGCAAGTACATGCTGGTGCGGTACGAAGACCTGGCCAGGAACCCCATGAAAAAGACCGAGGAGATCTACGATTTCCTGGGCATCCCCATGGACAGCAACGTGGAGCGCTGGATCCAGAACAACACCCGAGGGGACAGGTCCTCCTCCAAGCACAAGTACGGGACGGTGCGCAACTCGGCGGCCACGGCGGAGAAGTGGCGGTTCCGGCTCTCCTACGACATCGTGGCGTTCACCCAGCACGCCTGCCAGCAGGTGCTGGCACAGCTCGGCTACAAAACCGCCGGCTCCGAGGAGGAGCTCAAGAACCTCTCCATCAGCCTGGTGGAGGAGAGAGACTTCCTACCCTTCTCCTAAGGCAGCCCCGCGAAGGGGGTGCCCGGTTTTGATACGGACCGTTTCTAACTGTTGCCTTATTTTCATTTCGTTCGGTTTTCCCCCCCTCTCTTTGTCTTTTTTCTCTCCAAAATTTGCACTAAACCTCGAGTGGGAATCTCCAGGGGAAGCGCTGGCTGCCCCTCAACACGTTTTGGACACCAAGAGGAGTCTCCAAGCAAGAGCTAGAGCTGTGGATGGGTAACAAATGTTTACAAAACACACAAAACAATGTATAAAGCGACCTTCAAGCTTTCCAAACCGAAGGGTACCTGGGGTACTGTACTTTTTGCACTGTTTACTTTTACAATGTAAGAGGTAAATATAAATATAATTTATGAACGGTGTCATCCCCTCCAGAATAACTCCCCTTGCCCCCCATGAGCAGGTTAGACTGGAAGCTGGACGTGGAACAACCTTCTTGTTTTTGATCTTGGCGTGACGTGTCTGTCCGAGTCCTGTTACTGGGCTGGGCAGCTGGGCAGCTGCTCGTACATGGTTGTTTGGTAACACCTGTGATAGTTCTTTGTGCCAAAAAACCCACAAAATGACAAAAAAAACAAACAAAAAAGGAAAAAAAAAAAGTGATTGGGTGGTTTGGTGAAAGCCCAACACATTTAATGCTTTACTTCTGTGTTTTCTGTAAATAAAAGTGCAATAAAACTGACCTGGGGGTGAAGTTCAACTGAAAGAGTCAAGCAGAATAGGGACCCACCAAGAGATTTGACCACAAGCTGGTCGCATCCACCCATAGCTGTGCACTCCCAGCATTGGACCTGCTCCTGGCATGGGGGTTTTAGCCACCCCCAGCCCACCTACCTGGACTGTTCTCCTCTCCACAGGTCTCTTCAGAGGTCTGCTGTCCACCACCCTTGGGAGAGGGTGAGATTGGGTGCTGCAGCCACACATGGGGAGCTGGGACACACTGCCTGGGTGAGGCAGAGGAAGGGTAACGGGGGGTGATTTTCCAGCAGCCTTTTCTCCTTATAAAGACCCCTGAAGGGGCAGCACGTTAGTGGCCCTTTACAACCTAACAGAGCTCCAGCTGGGCTGCAGGAAGGGTGAGCAGGGGTGATGTGTCTGACAGCATCTCCTCAGGGAGAAGCTGAAGCACCTGTAATTCATCTGTGCTGTCTGCAAGGTGGGCATGGGGGAGACCCTCACCCCGGGCACCTTCACCTCCCCTCCACCACCCAACCTGCTCTTTTCTCCCGTTTCTGTGAGGATGGAGATGTGGGGATGGTGGCAGAGGTGGCTGCAGCCAGCCCCATCAGCTCTGCATGCCACCCCTACCAAGCAGCTGGCAGCAAAACCTCAACCCAATAAATGGCTTGATTGCTCTGCTCTTAGTTACTAAATTAATCCTTTTGTCAGCACTTAAATGCTGAGCTGTTGGCTCCTGGTCTCAACCCAGGGAAAGGGACACCCAGCCACCCAGCTGGTGGGCTTGCAGTCTTCCCAGCATGAGGGGAGCATTCCTGGGGGCATGGGGAAGAGCCTGTGGAGCAGCTGAGGTGGCCAGGGTGGCTACACAAACCTGCAAGAAGGAGTGAGTGGCTGTAGAACCAAAATTCCCTGTCTCCAGCTGCCAAGATCCCACTTTCAGGGTCACACCCGGCCCCAAAGTCCTCTTGTGCCCTGGTCTTTAAACCAACACAAGGAATTTGAGCTGAGAAGTCTTACCCAAGCTGTTCTTACCATTCCAATCAGGAAATGTGCCTGCAGCAAAATGGCTTTTGATTCGCAGTTGAAAGCCATGTCCTAGTTTAAGCAGGGACAGAGGTTCAGCCCGGCTTGGTGCCTCATGTAGAGCCCTTAGGGGAGAGATCTGATTTCCCAAGGAATCTCTAACATCTTCCTTCAGCTGCTCTTCCTCTCCTCATTTCCCCCCCGCTGGAAACAAGAGCCAGCGTAACCAAGGGGTTTTTTTATCCTCAAATTTTACTGTAATTAAAATACAGAGATGCAGAATATTCCCAGAAACACACTGCAAAACAAACCGAGCAAACAAATTCAGTAGGAAACCAATTACAGACAAGGAAATGATGAAGAACAAAAAGAGTTCTGCTGAGCCCAGCACCCTGCCCAGCCACAGTGATGGTCCTGGGTTGCCAAAGGGCTCCTAGAGAAGCAGAGTCAGGTCCCAGCCTCTGTCCCAGCAGCTCTGTGGCTCTCTCCAGCCACCTCTACGTTCCCACTCATGCTGTTGTTTTTTAGGAGACACAGAAATGACCCACCCACAGGGATGAGAGCCAAGGAGGGATCCCAGGGGAAAAGAAGTGGGTTAAGATTTTGCACACACACAACACGAGGGGACAGAGGGGTGGAAGACATGCACTTCTCTCCAAGCCAGGAGCTCCAGGGGCAGAGTCACCCTCCCTGCCCTCCCAGACAGTATCAGTGGATGTTCAATGAAGGTTTCAGTGAAAGCTTTGGAGAGCTTGGTCCAGGGACAAGACATGAGGGCCAAAAAAGAAAGTGAAGTGTAATGAGATGGGCAAAGGGAAAAGGGAGGAGAGGGGCACAGGGCTGCGTGCAGGGCCACATCTCACCTCCACCATGGAGGAGACTCAGCCCCACCACAGAAGGTCATGACCAAAACCTGGGGAAGATCTGGAAAGGGTGTTAAGGAGGGAGCTGGTCACTAATCATCACTACCATGGAAGCAGGGACCACCACCACACACCACAACCCATATTTGTCTACTTCCCTTTCTGTGCTCTCCCCTATGACAAACTCCATCACGTTCATCCTCTGATTCAGAGCATAAGGAACAAATTCCCTCCACGCTCCCCTTTTTCCTGCTCCCCAACCCCTCATATCCTCCTGTTACCAGTCCCTCCTCATCTTCTGTCACCTGAAAACTGATGATCTTCCTTGTACTAACTCCCTTCAATCCTTCCCTCCACCTCAGTGCTGCTCTCCCTATTTTGTACAAAGACTCCCCATCTAGTAGCAATGGGATTATTTATGCACAATGCAGTTTTTGCCCTTCTTATGATGAAGGGGCAGTGGGAGAAGGGCTGCACCAGTGACCCAGGTGGACACTGAGCTGGATGGAGTCTCTGTAGAGGAGGAGGAGGAAGGATGGGGCATCCATTTGGAGCCACCAGCTTCCCCATCTGATCCAGATCCTACCATCCTGCAACCAAAGCTGTCAGGAGGCATCTTTGCTCTTAGACTGGGAACACTGACCCCGTTTTCCTTCTGCTCTGGCACTGACAGCATCCAGAAGAAGTAGCCTGGGGCACCTTTATCCCATTTTCTAC
The DNA here is from genome assembly GCA_013401335.1 of Brachypteracias leptosomus. NCBI lineage: Eukaryota > Metazoa > Chordata > Aves > Coraciiformes > Brachypteraciidae > Brachypteracias > Brachypteracias leptosomus. The sequence goes on along the minus strand of VYZX01006011.1, from coordinate 882,809 downwards.
ACACAGTGGCTGCAGACAGCACTTGGGAAGGACATGCTGCCTCCCCCAGCAAGAGCCTGGGTAGGATACCGGTTAGTTGAAAGCATGATGAGCTTCCCATCACCTGCCCGGGGGTGGCCAGTGAAGTAAAGCCCTTTAGATACCACCTCCTCCTGCTCAAGGCCTGGGAGAGGCAGTTAGGGAGAAGATTGTCTGGTAAGAAACTCTCTCTCTAAGAAGGTTGGTGACAACACAGTTATGCACAAGCAGCTTTTAGCTTTGGGGTTAGAGCTGTTTCAGGAGCAGCCTGTGATCTGGAATAAGGAATGCGATGTGCTGAGGGAGAGCAGAGAGCCATGCAGCGCAAACTCTCCTCCTGCTCCACAGGGCCTTGGAAACAAAGGCAGAACAAGACAAGGCTTCTCCTGGCCCTGCCAACTGCCACGAGCATCCCAGCAAAGCCCAGGCACACATCAAGGCCTCATCTTTCTGTGAAGCCACCACCTTCAGAGACAAACCTGACACGTCTGGGTCAACTTGGCCTTCACCAAGAACAAAGGAGACAAAGCAAGGAAACACACACACATACCAGATGCTGTTTCCTCTTCAGAAACAAAGATGTAGGTTAAACCACTCTCATGTTATCAAGAGTTACACACTGTAGAGATCAGCAACTTCTTGCCACTGCAAACAGCAGGGACTACCCAGCAAAGGGTACAGAGAGAGGGACTAGCACAGGGACACCACGACTTACATCAGCCCCAAATGTGGACTGAATAAAGGTCTGGATGAAAACTGCTTCACGAGCTCAACAACATTCAGCAAAAATGGTGACGGGGGTGGAGGAGGGGGGGTTGTACTTAAATATTCCCTGATGTCTGAGTCCTAAGCACAAGGGAGCAGCCAGGAAGCGCAATGACCTCCAAGGGGAAATGAAGATCAAGGGAGTTGGCCTCAGTGTCCAAAGAGATAGGGCAGAAAGTAAACAAAGCACAGAGATGGGAGAAAAGGGATTTTTTTATATTCCTTTGGTTTTAATAAACTACGCTCTTGGGCAAGGGAGGGGGAGAACATCCTCTAAAACATGATTTTTGTTTTCCCCAGGACCTTATATGCTGGAAGGGCCAAAGATGAGCATCGTGGGCCAGGCTGGGGGTGGCTGTGACTCCCAGGTGGATGCAGGTGTCTGGGTTTCTGCAGCACTACGGGTGTGGGTGGGTTATTTAGTGCAACACGAGTCATTTAGAGGAGCCAGGCTGGAGCCCCAGGAGCAGCGTGTGGAGGAGGAGGAGGAGGTGTGTGTCTCTCTGTGGAGCATCACTACCAGCTCCTATCCTACCTGCCACTATCAGCTCCTTCCCCAAATGGGAACATACAGCAGCTTCCATCCTCCTGCCTCTCATCAAGGAAATCTGTGCAGAAGTTGATGGCCCAGGACGTGTCATACTCTTGTGTGGCATCATCCCCGGAGCTGCTGAGCTTGAGGGTTGCTTCTCTGAAGGGTGCAATTCAGCCAGGGAGTAAGTGATTGGGAGCAGCTTGTGGGATGGGCCCTGCAAAGAAAAGCTCAGAGGTGCAGGGCAGGAGGGAGACTTCTCCCTCTTCACAGTATCTCTCCTTGGTGTCAACAGGACTTGATTCTACATTTCCCTGCCAGGCAGACGCCCCAAACACACCTCCCAGAGCCAAGGGAAGGGGTTCTTTCAGAGGGTGTCTGCCCAGCTGGAGTTGACTTGACTACACAACCCCTACTTCAAGCCAGGCATAGTTCCTCCCCTGTTACACCCCCCTCACCTCCAGGCAGACGGACACCCTCTCCCGCCCCTGCAAGAAGGGAGGAAGGAAACTGCAAGACAGAGACAACGGCGCCTCCAAAGCCCTCGGAGTAAAGGGGTTTCCCAGTAGGTGATGGGAGTGCAAGGCATTGGCAGCGGCTCCGTGAGCCCTGAGCCAGGCAGGCGGTGCTGAGCGGGCTGCAGCCGGAGCCCTGCTCGGGTGCTTGACCCTCCCTGAAGCGTCCGGTTCCAACTCAAAGAGGTGCTGTGTAGGGGGGGAGAGTATGGGCAGGTTGATCTCTCGGCGGGGAGCTGCGACGGGGCTTAGTCAGCCTTGTCCTTCTTCTTTGTGGTGAAAGGGACTTTGCTGGCCACGGCGCTGCCCACCGCCCCGACGCCGCCGGTCACGGCCGAGACGCTGCCCTTCACCAGTCCGACGCCGGCCGCGGGGACGCTGGTCACGGCTGTTTTGGTGAGCTCCAGGCTCTTGCTGCCCACCCAGGCCACTCCTCCCAGCGTGGCCCCCACGGCTCCCCGGGTGATGCTGAACAGGCCGCCCGTCACTCTCCAGATCACCCCTGCCTGCTGCTGCGGATGGTCCTTGGTGGCATCTGCGGGGAGAGAGAGAGAGAGAAAGGGAAAGTCAGGAGGGTCCGTGTCAAAGATCTTCTCCCTGGGCATCTCTTCCAGCACAGTGCAACTCAGTGCCTCGCAGGCTCAGACCTCTCGCTGCCTGAAGGAGGAACCAGGGTGGCCAGAGAGGATTTGGGGAGGGTAGAGAGTAGGAGCAGAACTGCCCCTGTGACGGAGAAGGGAAGAAGGTGGCTCAGTCACAGCCCCAAATGTCCAATCCTTGGTGCTGCGCTGCACATCAAACCCCAGTTCAGAAGAGATGTAACTCCAGTAAATCATAAAGACTAATGGCAGCAAGGGAGGCATGGACTGCAGACAAACAGCTGAGGTTTGGTGGCCTGCAGATCCCCAGGAGCATCCGTGTGGATGTCAGATGTGGGATGGAGGCAGAGCACAGCCCTGCCTGCAAGAGCTGTAACTGAGCTAGCACAGAAAGCAAGCTGCAGTAAAGACACAGCGACACAAATGTCACCTCAGGTTGAACAAGCCCTCTGGAGAGCTCAGCTACGTATTTAATGGTGTTAAGACAGTGCTTAAGTTGCTACGCCGTGTCACTACTGGTTTACCTGTGCCAACTGGATCGAGGCCAGCACGACGTGCCCACCCAAGCTGCCACTGCACCTGCCCACAACACTGCAGACGTGGAATGTTCACAGCTCACCACTTCTTGGGCAAGAGCTGACTCCGAGCTGCTGCTCACGGGACTCGGAGCTGACAGCTCCTCCACACCTCACAATGCAAAGGAGGAGCTGCTCTCTTCATAGGGAGAGAGATTTTGGATACTCTGACTTAGGATTCACTGCTAGTTCCACATAGGAGATGACTTACTAATAATTGTCAAAAATACAATCAAGCAATCCTGGCAGGAAAGCAAGTGCCAGCTGGAAATACAGGATCCCTGGAGCTGCAGCAGCCCTTCTAACCCATTGCCTGCTCAGAGGAGAGGTTGCCCAGCACTGATGCAGCAGGAGGGCTTGAACCCCCTGTTAAATGCACACCCCATTCCCTGAGAAGTGGGGAAATGACAGGGACAGAAACGGCCTTCTCAAAGTCCACAGGAAAACATGGTGGGGGAAGATTCACCCCTGCAGAGCGCCCAGGACATGGGGTGCTGGCATCAGACACACTGCTAACCTAACCAGGTGGACAAACTCAATACAGCTGAGAGCTGCTTTTGAGACCCCAGCCCTTGCTCTGCACCCTCCCACACCCTCAGCTCCCCCCACCCTCTGCTCCCTGAGAAGAAACCCCCTGTGTATACCCAGCCCAGCGACAGCTTCCTTCCTTTAGTGCTAAAAACACCCCAGGCAGCAGCAAACCCTACCTGGAAACCCCCCTTTGATGTCTCCACCCACTTTCAGTTCCACATGGACTAGAGCAGTGGATTTCCTTCCTTTGACAGTAAGCAAAGACCTGGGGAGCGCCGGGGGGCTGGCCCGACCTCAGCGAGCTGAGGAGCCTCCACAGGCTGCCCAGCCCGGGTGATGGAGATGTCAGACCTCGTCAGGCTGAGCAAACATCTTCCTCTTACTGTGACTAACTTGTCTGAGGCCGTATCTTCACCACATCTGTTATTCAGAGCCCTTCTGCCAAGCTATCCTGTGAAGCCTTCGGAGCAGAGACCATCTTCCCGTCGTCCGCGAGTCACGCAACGCAGTGGGGTCTCTGAGTGCTGCTGCAAAACAAGCTTCTTGCTTCTTTTTTTCAGAAAATCAACCATAGGTCTGACAGCAAACACTCAGCAGCAGCAGGGCATGGATTTTATCCTTGGAAGCACCAGCTGCCCCGGCTGGAGGGACAACCTGACCGTGCCAAAGGGATCGGAGCTGCTGCATCCACTGGGGCAGGGAGGTCAGCTCCTCGCACCAGGGACTCTCCTGTGGGAAAGGGGGATTTTCCAGAGCCCTAAGGAAACAAGATGCCTTCAGATTCTAATTGCCAACTTTCAGGCACTTAACATAGAAGTTTAAGTAAGGATTTGGTTCCTCTGGCTCCATTTCTAGCCAGGGAACAGAAAGGGGTTCTCCAGAGGAGGCTCTGCACAGTAGCCTGACCTAGACCAGGCATAAGCCTGAATCGGGTGGTGTAATGATCCTCCCCTAGGTATTTTTGTCCTTATCCAGTACAACCATTTTTGTGTTCTGTCTTCAGACCAAGGGCAGGAGGAACTGAGGGGTCTAGAAATCCATGCAGCTGTAAAGCAGGACTCAGTGAAAATCAGACTGGTCCTCCACGTGAACACCATCCTCTGAGGATGGCAGCTCTTGTGCTCCTGCTCTCCTGTCCAGGGGAGCAGGATCCTTTTCAACCCAGAGGACTGAGCTGAAGAAGCTCTGGTCATTAAGCTCCTACTGGCATGCTCACTGCAGAACCAAGAGCTGTATCAAAGTTATCATCTTCCTGGCTCTCCCCAGGATAAACCCACATCTGAGGCCACCTGGAACCCCTTTGTAGGAGGATTTTAGGTCTCTGGAGCTGCCCAGCTATGTGAACATCTCTCAGATGATATGTGAGTGCCTGCAGGTGGAGAGCCCTGGGACCAGAGACAGGGAGGCAACTGCAGATGAGATTGGGGGGGGGGGGGGGGATGTCACTCTGCCAGCAAAGAGCTAGAACATATTGGAGAAAGCATCAGGAAATACTAATGAAGAAAGACAAGGACAAAGGTTCTTGCTGATTAAGTTAGGCAGAGACAATGAAGCTACACCACACTGGAGCACCAGTGCTCACACATTGTCTGCAGCTACTCTCATGACCCTTAAAACTCCACAGGTAGCATGGAGAAGGGATGGAGGACCTGGTCCTAGGAGGGTGGGAGGTCATTCCAGAAGCATTCCAACAGCTCCCATGCAGAAGAGAAGCTGTGCCATAAAAAAAACCAAACCCCAAACAAACACAGGTTTGAATAGATCTGAGAAGAGGAAGAGAAATCCCTTGTGACCCCAACCCCAAGGGGCCACATCCTAACGTGGCAGCAAGCTGGGATGGGTCCTATTTGTTCCACACTCCAGACGATGTGTGGAAAGCTTTCCAGCTTCTCGAGTTTGTCTTCAGGACTGCAATAAACCCCACAGTAAGCTGTCATGTAAGATAAGCATCAGATATACAGTGCAAATTAGTCTCCCAGACAATGGAGTGAGCTAAGCATTTTGTTGGCACAGAGGAGCTCAGATTAAGGGTGAGACAGACAGCAGAGATGAAGTACATGAAATAATCAGGAAGACAGACACACAGCCCCAGCAGGGGCACGATCCTGTGCCCTGCAGCTGACCACAGCCCAGGAAAGCTCTTCACCATCTGCCAAGTCCTTTCCTTCCCATCCATGACACTTTTCAAGGGTCCCTTCAGCTCCACTTCACCCCAAGTCACAGAATCACAGAATGTTAGGGATTGGAAGGGACCTCGAAAGATCATCTAGTCCAACCCCCCAAATCAGCTTAGAACAGATGCAGAAGGAGAAGAAGAGGTGAATAAAACACAGTGCTGTCAATGCTGGCTCTCCTGGCTGGGGTTGGCACCCCACACAACAGCCTCTCCTCCTCACCACTCCCTACTGGCTTCTCTCCCTCTGGAGCTGGGGCTCCAGACAAACCCAGGTCTCCTCATCTGACAGCATCAGTGTCTCGGGGCAGAAGTGAGAGAAATTGGTGGGTAATAACAGATCCGACTTTCAAAGCTGCCACAGCAGCTCCTCAGGGCTTGGTGTTGCATTGATTTGGTGAGATGAAATGCTACAGACTGTGCTGGTGGCACAGGTGTTACTCCTCCTCCCCTTGGCCCCTGCCAGCAGGTGATCTGACTTTGCTTCATAAAGGTCTTGTACAAGCTGCCCTTTCCTACTAACTTCTAAAAAAGCCCCAAGCCAGGAAAGCAGTGTCAGGGAGCTGGGTTTGCATCTTCAGGACCTTGCCATCCCTGCTGGGCCCCAGGCAAAGGAGCTGGGCTGGCTCAGGGAGCAGAGTGTAAACAGCCAATGTCATGTCTGTCCCTCAGCAGACGGAGAGGAAGGGATGAGGTCAAGCCTGAATTACACCTCTGGCAGCTATTAAGTGACCACTGGTGGGTTGAGGCAGGTTCCTCCACCTAGAAAAATGTCTGGTCAGGAGAAACAAGCAAGGGGTGGAGGGGCAGCTACTCCCCCAGTCGGGTCCCAGCTCTGCCCAGCTGATTTTTAAGCAACACTGAGCAAATCGCTCTGACCTTTCTTGCCTCTGCACTGCTGTGATTGAGAACATGTGATTTTCTAAAAGCCTGGCTTGTTGAGCCACAAAAAAAAGCCTGTATGGGAGAGAAGTTTCCACTCCTGATGTTTCTTGGAGAAAAAACCTGAAAGTTTGATTCAAGTGCACTCTTCAGGCTCTGAGAACCCCAAATGGATTATTGTTATTTTTAACCTTGAGATTTTTCTGAGCCTACCTCAATTTGGGGCTGGCTCTGCTGCTTCTCTCCCCCTTCTGTAAAGTGAAGCTGAAGTTAATGATCCCTATTTCCCCGTATTGCTGTGCTGTCACCAAGGTTAATTAGGTACAGTTGGTGCCGTGCTTTAAACGAGGAAATTGTGTTTGTATCATCACCACTGCCACTGACAGATTGGTGTTGACATTCTCAGTGGAGATGCCAATGACAACTTCCAATTTATCTCCAGAGAGGTTTCCAGGTAAGTCACAGAGGCAAGAGAAGAAAGAGGTTGTCCTCTCTCCATGTGCACCAGCCTGCTCTTGAGGAGCTCCACAACTTGTGTCTGAGACTATTTGGGCAATACAGGCAGCTGAAGAAGGCAGAGGCCACTCTGGCTGCTGGGCACGAATGAAATCTCACCACAAACCCCCCAGCAGGACTCTTCTCCAGGCAATGGCCAACACCACCTTCTTCCAAGCCTCCTGCCTGCAGCTGGAGAGGGCTGAGCTGATCCTCATGGGGCACGGCTGTGTCAAGGCTGTTGTCCTGATTCACAAATCTCACTTTCGTACACTGCAACAGCCTGTAAGGAAAAGCCAGGACACCCTGGGACTCTTTTGATTCTTAATTCCTTATTCCCCCTCTAGGTTTACACTACTCTGGTGGCACAGACATGGGGGACCTCGAAAGAGAAGATCAGGATGGCCCCGCAGCCCAGAGGTAAAGCTCCTTCTCTAGCAAAACATGAGCTGCAGGACTGAAAAGCATCATCTACCAGAAATGATGTGGAGCTGGTAGGAGGCTGGAGCCCCAGCTTTGTTTTCAGCCTGTTGGGTAACAGCTACATCTGCTCAGCTTCCTCTCCACCTTCCTGGCCTGGCCCAGCCACGGGTGGTGTGAGTGCCCAGCCAGCACACATGGGCTGCAGGCAGGAGCCAGGCTCAGCTCTGCCAAGCCCAGCAGGCTGGGAAAGGCAGGAGTCCACCCTTTGCAGAGGGAAACTAATGAACACTAACTCATTTGCTTCTTAGACACAACCTCCAGCTCCCACTGCCACATTTAACCTCTCATCTCAAGAGAGAAAGAAGTGCACACTGGGGAAAAGCCCTCAAGTGTTTGGCCACCTTCTGATATTGATCATAAGTGCTTAAGGATGAGGATTCACCCTTGTTAGGAGCTTGTACAACACCTGGTTTAAGGAGAGACTTGTCTCACTTGAAGCAAATGTCATCTCTCACCATAGGAGAGTCCTAGAGCAATGCTACGTGAGAAAAAAAGGGACATCCCACTTCTATTTCCATCATGACACCTCTTTTTCTCCATGGTGGAATACATGCAGAAGGTCACTCTTTTGCTACTGGCCAGACAGGTCACTAAGAAACCTACAGGATGTCTCAAGGCCACTGACAGAGTTGAGAGATGATCTCAAAAGTCATGAGATTTCAGCTCACGTGCAACAAACCACCATGGTGCATTCAGGCAGGTATGAGCAGCAAGGGACAGCCATCAGCTGGGCTACACCTCCCCTCCCACTTGGGTTAAAAGCACCAAAAGTGGCCATCAGACTTTGTTCTAACTTCATGTCCCTGTCTGCCTTCAATCTCCACTCTCTGCTCCACCTACAAGCTCTTGGATCAGTCAAGAGGCTTCCTTAAGGCAAGAAAGAGGAGATAAAGCTGCACCAATGGCTCCTCTTGGGAGTCTCATCACCACGACAGAGATTCTGGATCACAAGGACAGGGATCATCTCTTGCTCACTTGGGGATCTGGGGGTGGACCTGGAATAATCCAGAAGATTCAATGATTTTCAGTAGCCTCAAGCTTTAATGGTCTGAGAGGGAGAGTCTTCAGACATGAGATGTTATCCCTTACAAACAACCCTTCCCAGCATTTGTGTCCAGGCTGAAGAGACCATCATTCTAAGCCTGCTCTTTGACCCATGCTAGCTCAGCTCTTGTCAGGGCACATCACCTCCCCTGTCAATTCTCTGACAGTGCTTGCACATCCTTCACCGAGCTGCTCGTGATAGTACCTGGCACAGAAAGACCCCAAATGAATCAGAGCCTCTTGTTAAACAGCCCTTGTTAATTCAGCTCTGATAAAGACACGGGAGAGGAGGAAAAAATAATCAATAGCTGTAAAATGAAAAAGGACAAAATCCACGGAGAAATAAAGGTCATTTTCACGTCTCCACGAGGCCCTCACAAACCAATTGAGAGTAAAGAACATAATCCAAGCTGATGTTTGAAATGGCTCTAGTGCTGCCCGGTGGATTTTAAACAAAGGCAGCCTCAGCCAAGCCTCCTCTGTCCAGAAGTTCTTCCCACGATGATATTCCCACCTCACCATTTATCAAGCAGCCTCTGAAGCTTGGTCCCAGCAGCAGTTTGGGCAGGGGCAGGGGAGTGAGTGACAGTCACATCCAGCCAGCAGGAAGGTGCCCCAAGCTGCCAGGATCACACATCAAAAGTCTGCTCTGCTCATTCATCAACTGCCATCGTGCTTTGTGTATCCTGCCACCTGATTATTAAAGGCTTAATCTCTCTACCTCATGGAAGCACATGATTGTCACTCAAGCGTTTTACAGCTAAAATATCCAAGGATTTGTCCAAAAATAGTCCAAATAAAGTTGGGAACATATCCTGCCTTGCCAATAGGGGAGGACCCAGGTCCAGGCATTTCCTCTCCCCACTCCTGGAGCAGCTGAGCAATGGATGCTGATGTTTTCCAGAGAGAAACCCAGAAATTCCCCATTTATTCCCATTATGTGCTCCTCACCCCTTTCTGAGACACAGGGAGAAATTGAAGAAGAAAAAAAAAAGAAAGGATGGTGGCTCAAAAAGCAATGCCACAAATTTTAACTGACCTAAGGTCTGAGAGGAGCTTTTTGGACTCAGAGAAATGACCCAGAGGTTATCCAGGAGTCTTTCTGTCCATCCAAGGGATAACAAGGCAGTTCAGCTACAAGCTGTGTGCTCCAGAAGCAGCTGAGCTGAGGATTTACAGGGGAGGCACAAACATGCTTCAGATCTATTCTTGGGCAAAAATCCCCCCCAGATCTGAGCACACTCAGCTTCCCAGTGGCTACTGGAGGGCTCTGCCTGGTCCTAGTTTGGCTCTCAGAGGTACTGGGATTTCTAGACCTCTATTTGAGATTAGCAATTCATAGAGTCGGAGAAATATCTGGAATAAGAGAGACTCCTGCCCACCTCCTTGGCCCTATGCTCTCAGCTGCTCTTGGGAGGTCTATCTAAGCTTGGTGCCTCCCACTGCCAAGCAGGGATAAAGCTTGATCTGAAAGGGATGAGCCCCTGTCACCTCTTGGACACCTACAGCAGCCTTTCAGGTCTTCACATTAAGATAACACCTACTTGGTTGTCTAGTGTAGCCCAGCCTGGCAATGCTTCTGCTATGGGGAGATGAAGAGCAACATCCCCCTTCTCTACAGATTCCCCTTAAATTGTCTTCTGTAGGTTTGTACAGAAGCAACAGGGCAGAAGGACTGATTCCTTCAAAAATCAGGGAGTATCCAAGGATGCTTTAAAGGACCATGGGATTGGTGTGCCAGGTACCTTCCCAGCTTTCACACCAGCTCAGCTTGTGGTCCACATACATGCACATTGCCAACAGGATAAAACCTTCAGAAACTCCAGATCCCAACGTGCCACACTCCAGCCTGGCCAGTGCAACCACCACAGAAACTCATTTGCACCTTTATTTTCCTTCCTTAGTTTCCAATCAGATGCATACAGGGAATGGCCAGAGCGACATGAATCTAATCAGAGGCTGATGCCACACCAAAAATCCCATCAAGCCACTCCCAACAAGCTCTCCACTGACAGAAAACATCTTGCCATGGCCTGGAGGACCCCTGTGGACATTGTGTCCCCAGCAGGGATTCTTCACAGACTCAGTGGTCAGAAACTGGGGTTTATTTTAGGAAGTGCAAACAAAAATCCTTCTTATTTCAATACCCTCCTAGCTCTTTAAGGCACTTTTCTGGACTTTTGCAGTCCCCCTCCTCATTCAGCCAGCACGACCCAAGGGGGGTCACTTCAACCTTCAGATGCCTTCAAATTGGACAATCCACCCCCAACCCCAGCCCAGGCTGCCAAAATCCCCACTCTCTGTTTCTGATACGGACTGAAAGACTCTGATTCACTCTGATTCCTGCTCAAGAAGTTTTCCCAAGCCTCCCATGGCCTCATCCAAGCATCTTTGCAGCTCAGGGCCACCCTGGGCACAGAGAGATGCTGTCTGCTGAGCTCTAAAGGCCTCTCCTCCCCTACAGCGACAGCTTGGCTGGTGGCACTCAGGCTGGCTGGTGGCAGCACCTGGATGCCATCCAAAGGTACTAAGTTTTTTTGCAGCTGAATATGTTTAGTCCCTCTCCTAGGGCACAGTCTCCATTACACAGCTCTGGTTTATGGCCCCAATTATCTCCCAGAAACTGGTCCTTGCCTGCAGTTAATAACCAAGGCTAAGTGATCAACTGTTAGGACTCCAGCAAACTGGTCGTTAACTTCTCTGTCGACCAAGTTCAGAGTCTTTTACCTCTATTAGAGACTCAGATTAATGATGCATAGCAGAGATGAGCTCTCCTGTGACACAGCCAGGTGAGGGGGGAAAGAATCACTCCCTTTTTCCTGGAGATAGCAGCTGAGCAGGGAGGAGAGGAGCCCTCCTTTAACTCTCTTCACAGCCTCCCTCATGTCTGGGAGATGACAAAGAGCATCTCATACTGCAGAGAACTTGGAGCTTTTCTTGGGACCCCGATCATGCAGAACCACCTCTCTTCTGATGCAGCCCAGGACATGGTTGGGGCTTTCTGGGCTGCACTGGCTCATGGTGAGCTTTTCATCAACCAGCACCCCCCAAGCGCTTTCCAAAAGACATTTATTCTCCTGCCACTCCATGCAGCAGCTGGGAAAAGGCAGACAAGGAACAAAAGAGGGCATCTCTCCCTGTCTGATCAACTGCTGGACGATGGAAGGCCACAAATGAGTGTCACCATGAGTGACAGCCAGGTGAGGATGGCTGACTCTGAGCTATCTGGAGATGGTGAAGGAAGACCAGAGAAAATAACAGAATTTCTAGTGGTATGAAGAGGATGCAGAGATCATCCTGCACTGGAACAACACTCAAAGAGTAGAACATCTCCTGCAAAAGTTTGTTAGTGCTTTTTCTGTCCTGGGTGGTTCATTCCCACATAACCATGTGAACATGACAACATCACTCAGAGGGAGCCCGTGGACCTGGAGGAGCTGCTGAGTTCCCAGCAAGAGCAACACGGCCACCATCCCCAGAGCCTGCTCAGGCAGCTTTAAAAACACACTCCTTCATCCTCATGCACAGATTTACTTATTCATGTATTCTCAACAGAAGCACTAACGGCCATAATTGGCTCCATTACTGGGTTATTAGAGCTCTCAGTCACTGCCTCAGCAGCCTGGTGGTGCTGGGGAAAAGCACAGGAGGAACAAGCTGGGCAGAGGCACGGCCAGGGGCTGGGACCTTCAAAATTGGTGAAGTTGTTGCTGTGGCAACCAAAACAAGATTTCTGGCAAGGACTGCAACGTGTGGGGAACAGTAAACTTCTCCATTCGTGGAAAACACTGGTCATGTCTCTGCAAAGGAGGTGGAGGAAAGGCAGAAAGAAGGGCTCTTTTCAGAGGCTGCTGCAGCATGAGCCAAAACGGGTCTGCCTGCAAATTTATCCTTCTGGCAACCCCTGATGATGGTTGGATTCTACATACCAGAGCTTCCCAGGAGCCAGTGCACTGAGACAGGGCTGGCGTGCATGGAGGAGCACTTCTAGGTATCCAGTCCTGCCAGGAGAGCAGCTGAACTGCTGCAGCACTGGAGTCCACCCACTGCTACCTTCACCTGCCTCCTCTGCCCCCACAACCCATCGAGGGTCTCCAGGGAAAATGAAGCTCCTCTGGGAATCAGCATCCACTGAGATAATAGACCCTGGAACACCAAATGTCCCATGAGGAGTGGGAAATGGAAAAGCAGTGGTTAGGTCTGGAAGTACCAAAATTTGGCTGGAAAGACTGAACCTGATCTCAAAACACCACAAGCTTTCAAGATACTCTTTGCTCTGAGCAGTCAGGATGGTGGTAACCACCTGGGTGAAATGTCACATACCCTGACACACTTCAGAAGGTGTCCACTCCTTTGACATCTCACCACGGGTTGTATGCACCTTAAGTTCATGTTTAATTACAGCACAGAACCTGCCAAAGCAGAATCAGCACCGACTTAATGTCGATTGATTTAAGGCTGATGAGGTTCAAGAGCTGTGTTGGGCCATGTATGTAATTTCTGGGAGATCTCCCCAGTTCATATCTGAGCCTGAGCCCAACCCCTCCTGCCCCCTCCTTTCCTGCACAAGGATCATGGTTGATCAGTTGGATACTTATGGTGCAATACATTTAAGTTTGGAAACTCAGGATGGCACAGGTGGCTCCAAATTGTCCCAAGTTTAGTGTAGAGGTTGGAGCACTTTGTATAAAGATTCAAGAGTGACTGCAGATGCTGCCAGCAGAAAATCTGCCTGTTGAGGGACTCGTAGAGGAGAAATGATTGATGAGGATTTGGGCTTTTCTCTGGAGTCAGCAGCTTAACTATGGAGTCTTCACTGCAAGTTGGACTCGCTGGGGGGGACTGACTCCCACTGTGGAAGGAGAAGCAGAGGGAACAGACACGGGGCTGGTGTCAGGTCAGCCTGGAGGAGCAGCATCCAAGCAGCCCCATTGTAATGCTGCTGGTCCTCTCTGCTCTGTGCCCTGGTGCCACCGAGGCTCGTGGCTCCTGACCCTGGTCCTCACGACTCCACTGCATTAATGACCTCAGGGAGAATTTTTGAAGCTGACTGACAGCAACCTGGAAAAAAAAACCCCACCCAGGAGCTCTGAAATGGCACCATTGCCAAAGGGGAGCTGAGCAGAGGGCAGGAAGGAGGCAGTGGCTGAGTGCATGGGAGGTCTTTAAATAGACACCCCAGGTCTGCCCTGCACAGCATTAGGGAGCCTGGTGAGTCCCCGAGGTCAAGGTAAGGAACGAGCACTTGCAAAGCTCAGTGAAGCTTATGCTTACAATACAGCTCTAATTATCCTGTTAATCAAAGCAAAAATCCTTGGGTTTTGCAAATGCAGCCAGGAACAGGCTGCAAATTCACAGCTCAGCCACTTAACCCCCAGCTGCTCTCCACGCTAGAAAGCCAAGGAATAGGAAGTTTTGAAAGGCTTCACTCCACCTCCTCCTCCCTTCATTCCTAGCCTGCCACACTTGGAGAAGGACTTTTTAACAAGCAGGTTTAGGGAAGAAATCCAAGGCATTACCTGCCTTAAATCTGTATTCTACAAAAGTTGTTTGTGTAGACAAAACTCTTTTGTTGGCATAACCATCACCTCAATCCATACTCCTGTCACCCACTGAAGTGTATGGCACATATCAATACCTGACATATTTTGTTCTGGTCAATATGGTGTGGTTACTCCTAGGGAACAAGAGGATTTTCTTCCCTGCCAACTCTTTCAAGTAGGTTGCTGCTCTGAGACACACAAACTTCAGTTTAAACGCTACAGTGAGGGAGAAAAAAAAATAAATCAGTCTATCAAAGAAGAGAGAGGTAGACCACACACAGATCACTTCTCAATTTCCAGAGTCACTGATGCAGTGAAGATAGATGTTGCTTGAGAACAGGCTTGTCACTGGCTTTGGGTGGTGGAACAGCAGCAGCAGTTCAGGTTGGCTGGGAAATTTTCATGGCAATTTTAGTTCTGAGCTGTTAACATCTGCATGGGAGCACTTCCAACCTTTTAACAGTCCTGGGCCTTGAGGAAACAGCCTGTTCTCAGAAATTAGGAGTCTATCGTGGTTGATTAGGTAAATACAAGGTTTATTTTATGCTCATAATGCTGAGAGGCTGGCCATTTACTCAGGACCTCTTTTTAATGATGAAGATTATTGTGAAGCACACGGGCTACCTGTGTGATGTCTGGCTCTGGAGATACCAAACACAGAGGCTGCTTTTCTCAGGCTGATCTTCCCCCATATACAAATATAAACCCACAGGACAATCACATCCAGTTCTCCACTGTCAGGCAAGGCAGTGGAGGTGCCACATTAATTCTCATACAGGTATGAGAACCTTAGAAAGAGGTTATTTGCCATAGGACTCTTACTGGTCTTTTGCTTAGAAACTTAACTCACAGCCTACATTAATTCATGGTCCACTTATCACAGAATCACAGAATCATTAAGGTCAGAAAAGACCCCTAAGATCATCAAGTCCAACTGTCAACCCAACACTACCATGACCACTAGGACTACATCCTGAAGTGCTACATGTACACATTTTTAATACCTATTTCCCCTTGTGTCAATGTTGTCTTTTGGTTTAAATTGCTCTTCTCCCTCCCTGGTATTTACTCCTCTGATGTATTTATAGAGAGCATCCACATCTCCTCTCAGTCTCTGTTTGGCTGGATGAAACAAGCTCCACACTTCTAGTCCTCATGTATACAATGACAAAGCTACGTATGGTACCTTCTCCAGCACGCTCAACCCTGGCTGTGAAAGGGAAGGGACCTTAAGATCATCTAGTTCCAGCCTCCCTAATATGGCAGGGACACCTCCCACTAGACCAGGTTGCTCAAAGCCCCATCCAACCCCACCTTGAACACTTCCAGAGATGGTGCATCCACAACCTCCCTGAACAACCTGTTCCAGGGAGGTTGTAGATGCCCCAACACTGGATGTGTTGACACCTTTTGCTTAGAATCATAGAATTACAGAATCAGAGGATGTGTTGACACCTTTTGCTTAGAATCATAGAATTACAGAATCAGAATTTTCAAGGTTGGAAGGGACCTCAAAGACCATCTAGTTCCAATCCCCCTGCCATGGCAGGGACACCTCCCACTAGATCAGGTTGATCACAGCCCCAGCCAGCCTGGCCTTCAAAATTTCCATGGCTGGGGCTTCCAGCACCTCTCTGGGCAACCTGTGCCAGTGTCTCCCCACCCTCTTTTGGATGGCAGGCAGAGCAGCACTATTTTCTTCTCCAGCTACTGCAGCCGAGGCGTTTGCAGCCCTTGTGCTAAAGAATCTGACTTTCCTCCTTAATTACCTCTAATCCCCCTACTTCTAATTTATTTGAGTCTTTTTTGAGGGCAGCATGGCATGGTGAGCACAGCACTCAGAGGAGACTGCAGAGTGCAGCTCTGCCATACACCACCAGTGATCCCTCCCTCACATCACTCCCTGCCTCCCTCCCACGACCAAAGCCACATGGCAACACTTATCAATAACATTGATCCCAGCCCAGATGCTCAGGCTAGAGAAGGAGGTGCCTCTGAGAGCCTTGCTCGAGCAGGACTCAAGTTGTTTTAGGTGACTTTGGGCCACGAGCAAAGTGGTTTCATTAACACCCCCCCCATCCATCTGGGGCTGCGAGCTGGAGAGCAGAACGAAGCTGTTGTGGGAATGGGAGATAAGAGAGAAGCCTGGTCCTGAGCTGGCTGCTTCCAAACCTGTTTACTTAACTATTAGCGAGGGTGGCTTCTCCTTAATTTATTGACATGCAATGTTTCTGTAACCATCTGCTCTTAAGCTAAATGAAAAATTATCATCTTTCTCCTGCCGCTACAGAGACTCCCTTGGATGTTCTTAATAACACCCCAAAAATCCATCATCTTAATGCAGACAGCTTGGCTAATAAAAATGATCTGTACCATTAGTAATTATGCCACAAATACAAAGCAAACAAGCAGCCTTTCCCTGAAGAGGCCACACATAAAACACCTCGCTCAGCAGGCAGGGGCCAGGGATGACAGCCCAGCAGTGGGACCTGGCTCCCCACCTCTCCAAACCCAAACAGGAGGCCAGGCTAATTAAGTCACCCTTACTCAGGTTTTAATGAGCTTTAGGTGCTTCAGGCAGACCATTTTTCTAGGGAGCTTTTCTCCAGGCTATTCATACCTGGAGCTGTTGCTTCTACAGTTGTCCCAATGTCAGAACACTTTAAGGTGCTGATGTACCCACCTTTGCTGGGACCCCGTGAGAAGAGAAGGCTTTGGGAAGACCTTATTGAAGCCTTCCAGTGTCTGAAGCTACAAGAAAGCTGGGGAGGGACTTTTGACAAGGGCTTGTAGTGACAGGATGAGAGGTTATGGGTTCAAACTGGAAGAGGGGAGATTTAGACTATAGATCAGGAAGAAGTTCTTCATTGAGGGTGATGAGACACTGGCACAGGGAGGTTGTGGATGCTCCATCCCTGGAGATGTTCAAGACCAGGTTGGATGGGGCCTTGTGCAACCTGGTCTAGTGGGAGGTATCCCTGTCATAGCAGGGGGGTGGAACTAGATGATCTTTAAGGATCCTTCCAACCCAACCCATTCTATGATCCTATGAGATGAGCTGACGTGGCCAGCCCCAATTAACAGATGGGAAACTGAGGCAGAAAGCAACTAAAAGTAACAGCAGAGATGATGGAAGAAAACAGAGAAGCAAAAAAATTAATTCAAGCCATGAAACCATTACTGGGCAATTAAAAACATCACTTTAGCTGGGACCTAATTAAAGAAAGTTTGGTTCCAAGTGGAAGGGCAGCTCCTGTGGCCAGCACCAGGACACCCAGATCTTGCTGCTCCCTTTTCTGAATGGCAGCAAATAATTTAACCTCCACCACTCAGTTTACTCCTGTAAAAAAGGCAATAAAATGCTTAAGAGGTTCAGGGATGAATGAAAGGAAAACAAACCGAGGAAACACAGAAGGAAATGTTGTTTTCTGTTAAAAAGTGCTAAGGGAAAAGGAGTGAGAGCGTGCCTCAAATTATATCAATAAAATATGAACAGACCTCTTTACTAAATAATTCAATTGATAAAGAAATGTGTGTAAAGAAAGATAATCAATGCCCAGGGAATTTTCAAGCACTTCAGTGGAGAGATTGAGCACTGGAAGGAACAAAATGGGAACAAACTGGAAGGTCAGGACATGCCACGAGCTTGGGCAACTTGCACGTGCTGCATGAAGAAGCAGGAGCTGCCAAAGGGCCACTCATGGGAGCAGAAGGTGTAAACCCACCTTGGTCAACCTGTCTGTGCCCATTAATGTCCTTTGCTTCTGTTCCTCAGCCCATAAAATGGGGCTAGGGGCAGTTCTGCTGCTGGGGTGGTTGTGGTTGCACATCATTTCAAAAGCTGGAGATGCACAAAGGAGGGCAGGGCTTTGAAAGAAGAAGAAACTATGATAGGTGAGAAGAGGGAGACCTCAAGGGAGGTTTAAATTGGATATTAGGAAGAAGTTCTTTACTGGAAGAGTGGTCAGGCACTGGACCAGGCTGCCCAGGGAGGTGGTGGAGTCATCATCCCCGGAGGGGTTCAAAAAAGGAGTAGATGGGGAGCTTCCAGACATGGTCTAGGGGTCAGGGAGATGTTGGACAAAGGTTGGACTTGATGATCCTGGAGGTCTTTTCCAACCTAAATGATTCTATGACTCCTCTGCTAAAGTACTGCAGGAAAGCACCAAAGAACGTGCAAAATTCAACCAGCAATTCCCTGAGCTACAGCAGAGGAAGCAACCCAGAGCCATGGCCACGAGCCAGCCCCAGAACCACAGGGAAATAGGGGAGCTGATGTTTCATCCTGAGGTTAGAGATGCCTATAGATCACTGACATGGATGATACCTCACCCACGAGGGGGATTATTAAGGAGAAGCCCAAGCTACTTTTAAAAGCAGCTCTTTGCACAGTTGGGGAGCTGGTCTTGGTGACAAGTCTGCCAGGGTTTGTGAGTGACAGGCAGGGGAAGCAAGGGGAGAGGGAGGCCCATGTCCTGCACCAGGCAGCAGCACTTTCCTACCCTGCCACCTCATCACTGTTTCTGCCTTGAATTGTTTCATGTCCTATTAATATTTATAAGAGCCTTTCCATTGTGTTTGCACTTTTCTCTCATGCTCCCAGGCCTGATCCCTACTCGCCTTAATAGGATGCAAACCTCATGAAATCAGATCTTATTAGCAAACCTCCATGAGATGCCCTGAGCCAGGCAGCACCTCGGTCCCTGCTCCCACTGCAGCCACTGGGAAGCTGATGTCTGGAGAGCTCTTAATCTAACACGACATTTCAATCTGAAGAGCAGAAATGGGAGTAAAATGCAGTGCAGGGGATGCCACTGAATGCTGCTGAGTCAAGCCCCACAGCAGCACAGCCAAGAGATGCAAAAGACCTTGAAAAGCAAAAGTTTCTAACCCTGGCTTGCAAGAAACCTGAGGGAACGAAGGTGGTGGTTCATTAACATCTTCACCATGCTGATGGAAGCCTGCTGACTTACCCCTGATGAGTTCCTTCTAACTCTCTGTCCTAAAGCACAAACCTCTTGGCTTTAATGCTGGTGCACAACCTCACCCCTGGGGGCTTCACCCAGAGAAGACTGAAGGGATTGAGCAAGAAGAGGCAGAGCTGTGAAGTGGTGACCTCCCCACCACCACCTCTGCTCCCTGCTCCTCCTCACCTCTTAAACCACTGCCTTGATCGACCTGCAGGAATTTTCAACACAAAAGCCAAGAGAGGAGAAGGGGATTGGAGCCTGGAGTGCAGCACCCAGGAGGATGCTCTGTGCTTCTACAAGATGTGCCTTGAATCCTGCCTTAAGTCTGCTCCATACATCACCACTGGTGATAAAGATGCCATCGATGGATTTTTCCAGATCCCAGGTGAAGTCTCTGCCTCTGGCAGGAAGAAAAAATCACTGCGGGAGTTGGAAAGTGAGCAGATTTTAGTTTGTAAGTGAAAATAAATAGAAAACGCATGGTGCCACATTCCCACTCCTTTTCCTAAGTAGAGCAGTACATTAATACATTAATTTTAAAAGAATTTCCAGCTGCAGTAGCTAACAAGGACGTTGATAGCACTGATAAGAGCTGCCCAAGTCTTGACCCTGAACTGCCCCAATCCTTTCTGCTTAATTAATGACCTTCATCCTGTATCAACAATAACTGATAGTGATGTGATGGGAAATCGCTGACCTAATCTCCAGGACACTTTGCCAGCCAGGTTTGATGCAGAATGGTTCTGTGGTGTCCATCTCCTGCTCTCAATACATGGGAGCACGAACCCTTGCCAAAGATCACATCTTATTCTTGGCAGATGGTGAAGAAAATGAGACTGGGATGGATACAAACTGCTGGGAGCAGAGGTGGGATTTAATCACAGCCTTTCTCGTTGGGGAGGGGTGAAAAGCTCCCTCCAATCACCCACAGGACCAGAAGGTCCTGAGTGCACAGACTTGGGAGTATCTTATCTTGAGCTATTTCTAATTACAGGGCTTGAAAGTTTCCTTTTTCTTTTAACCTGTTGTGTGAGCATCAAAGGGAGAGGAGAAATCTGCTGCTATTATTATCTATTCACACTTACAGCAAGGAAATTCAGCCATATTACAGGACCATTATCTCTGACTACAAGGATTCTTCCACATGCATTTGATGGGATTAAGGGGAGCTGGCATTGGGACAAAAGGGTAGCTGCAAAGTTTCAAAAGAATACTCAGACATTTAGATTTTCAAATTACTCTACAAGGTGCACGTTGTAATTTATCACCAGTTGAAACAAGCTGACAAGAGTGGATTATTGTATCAGCTAACATGGGGAGCACCCCAATTTACAAGGTCAGGAGGGACAGAGAATTCTGACATGTAAAGAAGGTTTTAGGAACACTTTTCCTCTCCCAGCCTAATTGCCACTTTCTCTGAATGAAGATATCCCTGATTAATTTGCAGACCTCCCAAAAGGTTCCTCCAAAACCACTGGCAGAGGTTCTTGGAGCAGAACTAGAGCTACCTCAAGTGCAGCACTGAAATGATCCTCCCAGCAGAGTATGACAAACAATGTCCCCTAGATCCCAAATATCTTAATCAAACACCAGCCTCCCCAAGCCTCTCCATCACTGTCACAGACACAGCACCAGCCCTTGATGCCATGTGGCAGTCATTGGAAAAAAAAAAAAGATGCTTTGTGCTTTCCCTGCTGCATTCAAGGAAGACTTTTAAGAAGAGCTCCTTCCTCAAGCTGTGCCAACATCACTGAGGCTGTTGAGGAGGTAAACAACAACCACCACCAAAAAAATCATGTTCATTTCAAGCTCCATTAGAAATGGAGAGTTTGGCAGCAAGAAAAATCAATGTTTGTCCAGTGGGGAAAAAAAAATAAATAAACAACCAGCACTGATAGGGACAAAAAGGCTGTTTTTAGGTTGCTAAGAGGATGTAAAAATCTTGGTGCTCAATATCCTCTGAACCGGGGGAAAATTATTTTATTTTCTTATCACAGCTGCTCTTTGATTCTGACAGAGGGAGTATTTTGATGTGAATTATCCAGGCTCAGATGCAGGCCAGCAATGCCTGACTTCTGTGTACATCTCATCAGCTCTGACACTAGGACCAATTGATTTCCTTTTCTCTTTTTTTCCCCCATAAAGACGTCGTCAATTCTCGTTTGTTCTTATGAACTCCACACCAGATACACACAGATCTCCCAGGGCTGGATAACAAGTAGACACCCCATCATTCTCAGGTGTTACCAGTCATCTGGGACAAGACTTATTCACTGTGACAAGAAAGAAAGGAAAAAAAACTAAAAAAAAAAAGGATTTGAGGGCAGATCTTTCAGCAGCGCCTGAACTGAGGCCAGGTGGAGGAGGAAAAACCCTCCCTGGCCTTATTTAGGGATGTGGTGTTTTAATTTCTCCCCCATCCACTGGACCAGGAGCTTGTCCCTCCAGCAGAATTCAGCTCCAAGGGCTTGCTTGGAGCACAGTGACCAATTCACCCTTTCAGCTGCCATCTTGAGCACTTATTTTTCTTTACAGCAGCACCAAAATATTCTCCTGCCTGACAAGAAAAAGACAGGCAAGGCAGAAAGCCTAAAGTAGTCTGTTAAAAAATGGTATCAGCAGCATCATCTTGTACCCTTTGCTGGACGTTATCAGTCCCCTGCTGGCACAGCCCAGCAGAGACAAAGAGACAACCATAGATTAGGTGTAGAAGCTCCAGCTTGAGAAGATCTATGACATTAGCTGTCTTCTGCTGTCCATGGCTGGAGGTGAAACCCTCCTTGCCTGCAGGTATCCCTACAGGAAAGTGAAGACAAGAGGCACAGCAGCCCTGAACCCAAGAGAGATGTCCCTTCCACAGACTGAGAACTAATTCCCCTTTGTTCCCAATAGATTAAGTCTGTTTGCACTGCAAGAATGAAAAATACCCCAGAGAAGATCCATTTAGCAGAGGCTACATATTAAAGGACTCATCCCAGGCAGTGCTAACACCATCCTCTGGCAAAGTGCTCCCTCATCTTCTATCACATCGTGTGTCAGCTCTTTAACCACGGGAAGATCTCAGAGGAAAGTGGAACTTTTGGAAAGCAGAGAAGCCAAGCTCCAAATGAAATTCATCACTACTGGGAGTTAGAGCCTGTCTCCAAGTGCTGGAGGGTTTCTCAGCTAAGAGGAGGAATCATGCTCCTACTGAAAAGGCCAACACCTGGCAGGGAAATGCCTGAGCCAAGTTGGAATGTCTCACCTCCAGACTGTAGGATGTGGAAGGTTCCCCCTCCCCTTACAAACCTAACTCATTGCTGGGCTTCCTGAAGGAGAAAATGGGAGGTTTGCAGAGAAATCCACCTGGGGCATCAAGGAGAAGGCACGTGTGAGGGAAGTGGTGATTGTATCAACAGGTAAATAGACACAGAGCTTTGCAAGCCTCTCACCAGCAGATAAGGATGATGCACACCTCAACAGTCACACAGATCTACACCTCAACAGCCTCACAGCATCTATTATGCACAATCAATTAAAGAACAGAGCAAGGCAGCTCTGGGGAGGGAGGGGAAGGTCAACAGCTGCAGAGATCCAGCAGCTCTGGCTCTGGAGAAGAAGCAGAGCCATGTGTCAATTCCTTCACCGACTCAGACACACCAATTTAGGGCAAGTCTGTCTTTCATTTATAATTTTTTTGCATTTTGACAGCCTTCCGGGGCTCTTAATTCATTTGTTTCTTCCCCACATTTCATGTCTGTAGAATATGTATCGAGGGATGGTGAAAGAGCCCAAATACATCACCCGGGCAGCAGAGGGGGGAGAAGATACCTTTGGTAGGAAGCCTTTTTATGAAAAGACTTTTCTTCAACCTAAAACAGCCAGATGTAAGGTTCAAAGGTGGTTTTTCATGCTAAAATTCTATTTCCAGAGCCTAACAATTCCTCCAAATATTAACCTCTCATATTCAGATCCCACAGACCTGCTTGTTTCTTGGGACATCTGATCAAATTGCTCCTGACCTTTCCTAACATGCCGAGAGGGAAGCAAGAGGGAGAAGGATGGCAGGGGAGGGATAGAGAGGACAGGAAAAATCCTCAGAGAAGAAAAATTCTTGCTAGTCTATTCTCGAGCAGCCCCACAGTCAAAAGGTTTTGAAGTCAAAACTGGCAGGGAAACATTTCTGCCTGAAGGATTTCAAAGAATAATCCCGGAAGGGTTCCTTGGGCATGGCCTGACTCCAATGGGAATTAGTTTCCATTTGACCCCATTAGACACGTTTAAAAAGCACATGCTGAGTGTGCCCGTGGGGGTTTCTGGTAAGCTCGTTAAGGAGCTGGTTTTGTCCTGCACTGAGGGCTCTACCTCAGCCCTAAAAATGCTCCATAAACCCAGGAGACTCATAAACATCCATAGGACACTTATTAAGCAGGTGTCTACGTGCTTTGCTGGAGCAGGTTTGAGCTGTGGCTTTCCATGAATCCCACCTGTGGTCCCAGAATGATCTCTCAGAAATATTGTAGATTTAGGAGTTGTCTTAACCAACCTGGCAGAGCCACCCCAAGCAACCCAGAGCCTCCCAACTGTTCTGGCATCAGACTGAAAAAAGCATTAGGCATGTAGTAGAACTGGTCTCAAGCTAGTCAATCAAATTATTATTACACAATCATATAATTATCTAGAAATTTAAATAAAAATTACAATTATAATAGCCTTATTATAATAATAACACCACCACCACTCAAGGGTGTCGAAATGGACATTGAATGAAAAAAATATTAAACTGAGATAAAGATCTGCTGCAAATCAAGCTCCATTTAAAATTCCTCGCCACAGCAAAGAGGCAACTGGAAAAACCACTGCTCAGCTCAACAGGAAACCTTCTAGTTTATCCAGAATAAAACATGCCATTTATAGTGCTTGTTAGAAGGAAAAAATAAAGTTATGAAAATGAATGGTTGGATTCACAAAGCTGGTGGTGCATTGAGGTTTTATGTAACAGCTCAGAGGCGAGAGCATCCACCAAGGAGAGCAGAAAACTGGGCTTAATGGCCCTAAAGACTCAAATTTTTATCTCCAAATTGCTTGCAGAGCACTATATACTTAAGCTGTTCTGTATTTTGGGGATGGACTTCTTCTAGTGTTTTCTTCTATGCAAAAAAATAATTAACCATGCAGTGGAAGGAGGAGTGGAATTAACGCACTCTGCCAGCTCAGCAGTTTCAGGAGTTCCACCAGGACCTTCACAAGCCTGGGAGAAGCACAAAACACTCTCTAGCTTGTTGGAAAAGGGGTTTTCTGAAGGGATGGGAAGCTGAAAGGATGGATTTGCAGCTGCTTCTCCTATTTTCTCCATGAGCACTTAAGTTAGAGTCTTATCTAAGTGAGATATGATCAAGATGATCATTTCTTTGGGTAACTCCCCCGCTGCTTCCACACTGGACAATGTGGGTTTAAATGAGCAAACATTAAGTAATTACCTCCCATCCCTCACCCAAACATATTTAGATGATAAAAAAAGTTGCCAAATGAGAATTAACTGCAGTTAAAGAGCATCATTTAAATTTTAGGATAAGCAGCCTGACCTTAACAGACCCCAGATCAATGGGGGGGGGAGGAATTGGAGGCTGAATCACACATAGGGTTAATCCATGACTGCAGATAATTTAAATCCCTATTGATTGACCTTAGCCCCTAAATTACAGCTGAGGAGTGCTGTATTCTATATACATCCAAGTGGTCAAATCAGGTCCATCATTAGCTGCCTCAGCTCCAGGAAAGAACATGTCTAATAAGGTTACCTGCAAAATTATTGGTGTAAATGATTTACTGAGAACATCTCTAAGAGGCCTAATTCAGACATACTGTGATAATGAAAACAGGGGAACCTAGAGCAAGAAAATTAAAATCCTACAAATGTTTCTACACTTGCATACAAATGATCAGATCCCATTACAGTGCATTATTTAAAAAGGATTGGCATGGCATTATTAAATATAATATTGTAATGCAAATGCAGCAGAAAGCAGAGGTGGGGGTTCTCTGGGAAAGCTGATTTTTTAATTTTTACAGACTTCCCCTTGCATCCTTAGCACTGTCCTAGAGGATACTCCCACTGTGCTCTATTGATCCCTGGGAGGACACAGCCCATCAAGTTCAAGTTCAAGATGAACTGCTCAAACAAGAATCCTGCAACTCTCTGAAAATACAGCAAATAAAGAGAGTTTCCAAGCCATCTGCTGAGATGGTTCTTATTGCATTTTAATCCATGATTTTAAGCCATGCAACATTGATGCCCACACTCAAACCACTCCACAACAAGTTGCTAAATGAGAAGCTGGAGGAAGAGCAAATCCACTGGGTAAATCCACTCGTTGCAAGCACCAAATGGTCCAAATCCTCTGTGGACCTTGAAACAAGGCAAGTGAATATTCAACAGAAATATAATTGGAGGGAATAAAAGCCCTGCTCATCTCAGCAATGAAATATCCTGGTTATTTGACCCGCCAGGGAATAAATCTGCAGCAAGCACCAATTACAGGCAGGCTGTGATGTGAAAAAACTCCCCAACCAGTTCCTGAGGAAGTGATACAAACCTTCTACACAAAAGAATTTACTGTAGGGCAGGACCCTGCATTTCAAGGGTCACTGTTGTTGGGTTTAATTGCTTGCCCAGCCATTGTGTTACACTCATGTGCTGTTCTGCTCCATGGGCAGAGGTCTTGCCAAGCTTGGAGCAATCTTTTAGAAGAAACCAGCCATCAGATTGCATCCTCAGGATGCCTGTGAAAGGAATGATGTAAGACCCAGCACAAAAACTGGGCAGTGGGAGCACTGTGAAAAATGCACTTTTAACATAGAATCATTTAGGGTGGGAAAGACCTTTAAGATCATCGAGTCCAACTCTAAACCTGACACTGCCAAGCAACTCATGGAGGATTTGGTATGGAATTTTGTCTGGTTATTTCTTTGGAAAGGAGCAGCAGAAAGGGCAAGAAAGATGAAATGGAAAAGAAAAATGAAGGTTCTTAAATGACGTTTGGGAATCAGTGGACAGCAGGCAAAGGATTCTACCTCTCCCATCAGTTATGTGGCCATCAAGGTCTTCATGGTCCTACACTTGCTCTGGAGCCCTGTAACTTCAGGGCAGTGATGCAGACCCCATAAGCAAGAGCTAGCTGAACAAACCCATTTGCTGAAGCCCTGCTAACGCCACTGCTATCCTCAGCTTTTTCCAGCATTTACTCTGGAGATTTTTTGCACCCTTGCTTCATTTCACCTGCCCCCATTTGATGACAGCTCTCCATGAAGACTTGTTCCCATGGGTAGTGTGAGTAAATCCTGCTCAATACCCCAAAACCAATGAGCCCTCTGGCCAGTGCAACCATGCAAATCATCCCCTTGCACAGCATCAATCTTCCTCTGGACTTGTGTAAACTTTCTGGAGAAGAGCTCTTCATTTACTTGTCATGTCCAATACTGAGAGAGAGGAAGAGATGATCTAAAGAGGTGACCTCCATCTAGTTTCCTGACAGCCACAGAAATAATGAACACTACTAAAGCTGATTCATGGCAGGAGGTGCAGAGCAGGAGGCTCATACAATTATCCTACAAGCCCAGGTCTGAAGACAAGGATGCAGAACTGAGACAAAACCCCTTCCCTGGTTTGAAACCTGCCCACAGAGGGATTGTCTTGCTCTCAGAAGTTACAAAGGAGAAGGGAGCAGGGAAGAAACAAAAAAGAAACCACACGAAGTACAAACTTCCAATAGATGTTTCCTCGGGATCTTTGCAGCTCCCGCCTGGTTTGCAATGGGAGGTTTAACTCCATAATCTGACACGTACAACACATTTCATAAGTAGGAACAGGAAGGGAAGACAGTTTGTCAGCATGGTAAGAAGGGAGTACATTGCTAGCCTGGGAGCCAGGCACGGAATTAACATCTCCAGAGTGAATCATGCTCTGCAGACTGACAATCTCATAAACCCAACCTGAGCCGCAGCAAGAAGCCAAGTGTTCAGAACTACCTCGCTCTTCATCTTCATCAGCTCCTGTGTCAGGCACTTCTTCTTGTGTTTGTGCAGCTCTGCTCTGGAGAAGCATAGGTGACAGTCATCTTGAAACAAGACAAGCCAAGTGCCTGCAGCACGGGCTGTCTGAGCACATTGGGTGGTGCCTGTGGCAGAGATGGCTTGTGACAGGTCAACACAGACTATCTGCAGTGATAGGATGAGGGGTAATGGCTTTAAACTGGAAGAGGGGACATTTAGATTGGAAATTAGAAGGAAATTCTTTACCCTGAGCGTGGTGAGACACTGGCACGGGTTGCCCAGGGAGGTTGTGGATGCTTCATGTTCAAGGCCAGGTTGGATGGGGCCTTGAGCAACCTGGTCTAGTGGGAGGTGTCCCTGCCCATGGCAGAGGGGTTGGAACTAGCTGATCTTTGAGATCCCTTCCAACCCACCCCACACTAGGATTCTATGAGTCCCTAACACTTCTGCATGAGGCCCCGTACGTGTTCTGATAGGAAAGACCTAAAAAAGCATGGGGACATCAAGGAGAGGAGGATCTGAGTAAGAGCCAGACCCAGCCAGACGAGCAAAGCCCTTACGTTATCAGTTGCCTCCGAATTAAGCCCAGCCTGAGAAGCAGAGTCATGTACTAGGGATTAGATGCACTAGAAATATGAACCACCACAGCTCGTGCATTCCAGATGAGGCAGCACCTGTGACCAGGACCCCAAGCACATCAATCCTGCATTTCCACGCTCGTGGCACCAGAGAAGAAACAACGTTATGGCTACAACTGAATCATACTCCTTTGATGATTCACTCGCAGCAGCCTCAGGGCACAATAAAAAACTGTGGCTTCCACAGTCTGTTGTCTCTCATAAGGGCTGAAATTTCAGGCAGGCACAACTCCAGAGTTCAGAGGCATCACTAACACATCACTGGTGCCCTCCTCTCAGCATGGGGAGGGGGAGAGGAAGGAAATAAGTTACACGTTTGGGTTTAGTGAGGTGAAAAGGTGGAGATGCTCTAACACACCTCACAGAGCTGGACGACAGCACAAACAGGTCCTCGGGTCAAAACACTTCCCCAAACACCTGGAAAAAGTGTTGTTCCAGGAGCCTCAGCACAGATGAGGGCTATGAGGGGAAGAGAATGGATAGTCCAAGCACAGTATTCAAGGTGACAACGTCTGTGTCTCTTTACAGAGCCAGGCAGGTTTTCTTTCAGCACTGCCAGTGACATTCCACCACCCGGGACTAAACTCATCCTGCAGACCCATGGCCAAGCATCATGTCTTTGCACTGAGTGACAGCACATCTGGAGCACACCTATGCAAAGAACTTTTAGCCCAGAATTTGATACATCTGGTTTTCCTCCTTTTTCCTCCATGTAAAGGAGGAAGGAGGAGGAGAAGGAGGAGAAGGAGAAGGAGAAGAAGAAGGAGAAGAAGGAGAAGAAGGAGAAGAAGGAGAAGGAGAAGGAGAAGGAGAAGGAGAAGGAGAAGGAGAAGGAGAAGGAGAAGGAGAAGGAGAAGGAGAAGGAGAAGGAGAAGGAGAAGGAGAAGGAGAAGGAGAAGGAGAAGGAGAAGGAGAAGGAGAAGGAGAAGGAGAAGGAGAAGGAGAAGGAGAAGGAGAAGGAGAAGGAGAAGGAGAAGGAGAAGGAGAAGGAGAAGGAGAAGGAGAAGGAGAAGGAGAAGGAGAAGGAGAAGGAGAAGGAGAAGGAGAAGGAGAAGGAGAAGGAGAAGGAGAAGGAGAAGGAGAAGGAGAAGGAGAAGGAGAAGGAGAAGGAGAAGGAGAAGGAGAAGGAGAAGGAGAAGGAGAAGGAGAAGGAGAAGGAGAAGGAGAAGGAGAAGGAGAAGGAGAAGGAGAAGGAGAAGGAGAAGGAGAAGGAGAAGGAGAAGGAGAAGGAGAAGGAGAAGGAGAAGGAGAAGGAGAAGGAGAAGGAGAAGGAGAAGGAGAAGGAGAAGGAGAAGGAGAAGGAGAAGGAGAAGGAGAAGGAGAAGGAGAAGGAGAAGGAGAAGGAGAAGGAGAAGGAGAAGGAGAAGGAGAAGGAGAAGGAGAAGGAGAAGGAGAAGGAGAAGGAGAAGGAGAAGGAGAAGGAGAAGGAGGAGAAGGAGGAGAAGAAGGAGAAGAAGGAGAAGGAGTTTGTTTCCTGAGTTCACCTTTCTGTTAGCTGGAGTTTTCTTAGACAGCTGCAACTGTGCAGCTCTTGAGCAGCCCCTGACACAGCCACCTACCCCCCTGCACCTCTCTCCTGTCCTATGGCAGGGTCCCAACAATGTCTTCTTGAGAAGACATTCCCCATTCCTGTTTTCCCAAGTTGAGAACAGTAACAAAGTGATTATCAAACAGCTCAGTGGGACGTGGAGCTCGAGATGGGGAAGGAAGTGGCAGATGAAAGAAAAAGTTTAGGACGTGGATGCAACTTTCAATATGAAAACACCCAAGTTCTGAGCTTTACACTTCAATATACAATTCAAAACTCATCTTCCTTGAACATTCAACTCCAACATTACCTTTTGTGGGTAGGAGGGCTGGCAAAGCTCTGAAACCCTCCAAATGTCAACGGGAATAACAAAATCCTTCCTGAATTAGAAAATGTGCTCACTCAATGTGGCTTATGCCACAGATAAAGCAGAAATATAATTTTTCTCATACTCCCTGCTTGGTACCTCTTAAAAAGGGAGGAAAGTATCCTAAATTAATCTGATAAAGCAAACTCTTGGCCTTCTATCTTAGAGCACCTTGGTATTACTAAGCAATAGCTCTTTGAAAGCACAGCACCCTAAGTGAAAACAAGCAGCTCAGAAACACGAGGCACCCAGGAGTTAATTTCTCTAAGTAAGAGAGAAGCAGAACCCACCTCTATTTCTGACATCTCCCATTACTACGTTTTCTAGATGAGTAACTCATGACACTGAAGAAACGAGAGCATTAGAATGTGAAATGAAGGGCGATGGATGGAGGCTGTGGCAAAGGAAAAGATAAATCATGATTTGAGCTGTAGATCTGCAGTTCTGGGCTTCTTCTGACTCCACCAGATAGACCCCAGCTTTCCAGTTGCAGCCCTCTGGATTCTTCTGCTGTGAAATTAAATCAGGGCTGGAGCTATCCTGAACTGTGCTCAAGAAGGAATTAAGAAGGCCTAAATATGCTACTGTATAAATCAATGGAGAGGGCACCTCTAGAATACTATGCACAATTACATTTTCTCCACCTTGAAAAGGACATGATAGAACCAGGGAAAATCATAACAAGGATGACAACGATGTTGTAATGCTGTTGGTTGAGAGGTATAAAGCAGCTTCCAGATGAGAAAGAAATAAATAGTTTAGATCTCTGCAGCCTGGGAAAGATATGAATGAGGATGAACATGATAAAAAGCTTTAAAACCTTGAATGGCATACAGAATTTGAATAGGGGATGATTATTCATTATTTTTTTATGCCACAGGAACTCGGAGGCAGCCAGGAAAATGATCAAGCAGCAGGTTTAAAACAAATGGAAGAAAGGATTTTTTCAGACAACACACACTTGAATTGTGAAATTAAACTGCCATGGGTTTCTGGGGAGGTTAAAAGGATAAATGGCTCCAAGTGTGATTAGATAAATTCATGGAGGACAGGTCTATCAAACACGATGGTTCAGATGGAGGCTCTGGCTCAGGAAATGCCTAAAACACAGATTGCTAGAAGCTAGAAAGATATATGGGGGAAGAATCACCCCAAATCTCCTCTAGTGGGGAACACAGACAAGCACTTAGGAGAAAAAAAATCAGGTGCAAGTATTTTTGAAGGAGCTCTGCTCTAGACTTCCATTCCCTCCTTGGATCTTGGGAATGTCTCTTTTGAGTGATGACTCTCAGCCTTTTGGGGCAATGAGGAAACAAACTGAATTAATATCTACCTGAAACTTAGTTCTGACTTTCTGTTCTGGGTTCCATCCAAGGCTTCCTCTCAACCTTAAGGTGTAGGGGACACGTCCAGCAACACCTCATTATTGGGTATTATTTCAGAGAACTAACTTGGAGGTGTTTCCTAGGCCTGAATTCACAATGCAATAAGGTGTTCCATGTATTCAAACCATGACTTAAAAGTCCAGTCTCACTCAACTCCTAGAAGTGAAGTTCTTTTCTCTCGGGGCAAGAACACCTGATGATACCACAGACATCTGATGTTACCTTCCCTACTCCTCACCCACTCATTAATATAGGTAAATACACCATCCTGCAGCCAGAGTTATGTGACATGCAAAGGAAGCCACCCTAAATTCATCTGGGGACAAGTTCACCTTTGGTTGGCAGAGAGTTTTGAGATGTGATTTTAGATTACCACAGGTTTGGCTGATTCCCTAGGCAACAAAACCCCCTTTTTGATTGCAGAGTACCATACAAGTCACACAGCATAAAACATACACATACCACCTGTAAGATTTTCCTGATAATCCTATGACCTCTAATAGGGTGCAAGATGCAACTAGATGCTACACATCACATTGATATTGCTGATGTGTAAAGCATCAAGAGTAACAGCTCAGTTATCTGAGCAGAATGAGAAGAGTGGGGCTTATCTGATGTATTTTCACTTAGGCACATGTGCATCATTTCCTGCTGCAACTTGCCACTGAGATATCCTTTTTTTGCTCATTTCAGTTCCTACATTCAAAATGTCACCAGCCATCACTTCCCCATAGCCATGTCACACTGAGAAAGGCCAGTGACTCCCAGACACTAATTGTTCTTCCAGCACATTAGGTATGTGTGTATAAAATCCTTTCAGGGCCAGTGTCTATGAAGACCATGTTGTCCAGGTCTCCATGGCTTCCCTGAAAGGCCCTGAGGACTGTCTGGGCCACGTCATGGGACCTACTCTCTGCTACACAGGGTTGTGGCCATCTAGAACCTCGTCTCCTTCAGGACAGCATCTTCTACACTCTGACTTCTTAGGGCACTTGCAGAATACTGACTTGATGTCTGCATCCCAAGCTCCAGAGTGACTGGGATCCAGCACAGCCTCACCAGGGGACCAGGCAGTTCAGCAGCCAGAAGCCTGAAGATCCATTCCTGATGTGGCCCAGAATTCATATGGTGCTTTTAACCCACTACTTCATCCTAAACTTAGATAACCAAGGAGCAGGAGCCAATCTATGATCTTTGTCCTCTCACCTATTACCTTCCTTACTCAACAGGCTTCCCCTTTGCTTGGGCTGCAACCTCTGCTAGGACAGCAACACCTCTTATATCCTAGAGAAAATCTAACACATTTTGCCAACAACAACAGGTTTTGGTGAAAATCCTGCACAGAATTAGGTACAACCTGAGAATAGTTGGTGATAAGAGCTGCAGCATCTGTCAGAAGGGTCTGGTTGGAACAGCCACAGGCAAAGCAAAGAGACAGGACTCACACAGGGCAAACCACAGACTCACATCTGCCTTGGCTCACAAGGTCTTTGCAGTCACCATGAAAACATCAAAACAGGGCAGGAACTGAGATCTCCTGCCAGGGAATTCATACCATGGGTGGCAGGGAGGATGCTGAGTGAAGACAGCTAGAGAAAGGACTCGAGAGGGACTGGCTGGAGAACAGTGAAAGGAGACACTACCAACACTAAGGGTCAGCTCTGCTCCTTCCTCAACTGCTCAGCTCTGTGTTTTGCCAGTCAAGGAGTCGAGGTGCCCTCTGAAAAGAAAACAGCTTCAAAAACCCTGTTACATTTCAAACATGCTCATTTGGAAGCGTCTCCCCTGTGAACAATTTCTGCTACTTAAATTTTTCTTCCAAATGTAATGAAAAGGAAACTGTTGTGCATTAAAACAAAAGAAGATGCCATGTTCTCTTATTATTTCCTTCACTCTTGTCCCCGGAGTACAAGCCTCACCATAAACAATCCTTTTGTCCTCCAGGTATGCCACAAACACAAATACCCGCAGACAAACCCATTTCAGCTCCTCTCCAGGAGTAAACGTTCCTTGCACCCTGTAGAGCATTATCTCTAAAACGTCTTCCAAAGATCAAATCCATCCCCTGGTTCCTATAAAAGGTCACATTTTGCAATGTAGCCTACAGAACAATGACATTTCAAGGATCAAAGAAAAGGTTAAAATATTCCTATAAATCTATTCTCAGGACTTTTAAGTATTTTCTACATGGAGGGAAATGTCATTTTTCTTCGGGAGCATCTCAGGGCTCTGTGATGGGTAATGGGTCTGTTAGGTTTTATATGGTGGAAGAGAGATGCACTTCACTCCCCGGCTCATGCAAATGAAACCTAATTTAATTTTAAACCTCATTTATTTATTTAGATTTAATCTAAAACTCCCACATCAAAGCAAACAGAAAAACAACAAATACTACGGGGGCCTTAATAAAAAAGAAATTGCAGCAAGCCAAAATAAAGGCTCCGAGGAGCTGCTTCTGCATAAAGCTATAAATTATGGCCTTGTAGAGCACCCCAGCCCGTGAAATCCTTTCCTCAGTCAGGCTGACGCCGGGTGAATGCTGAGGATTTAATTCAGTCGCTTAATGCTCCGTAAATCTGAGCTGGCGTTGGATTCGGGGATGTGGAGCTGGGTGCTTGGAATTAC
The DNA here is from genome assembly GCA_013401335.1 of Brachypteracias leptosomus. Taxonomy (NCBI): domain Eukaryota; kingdom Metazoa; phylum Chordata; class Aves; order Coraciiformes; family Brachypteraciidae; genus Brachypteracias; species Brachypteracias leptosomus. The sequence continues at coordinate 849,110 of VYZX01006011.1, read as the reverse complement.
AGCAGGGGGGTGGAGAAGCTTTTGTGGCAAGGCAGCAGCCAGTACCCTCGGCGGGCTCCCAGGAGGCCATTTCCAGGTTCTAAATGAAATGAGCTTATGGCTCCCACTCACTTCTTAATTAGCACTAAATTAGGCTCGCACAGACGGCGGATACTGTACACGGGGGAGAGAAGGGGGCAGCCTAGAAAAGAGATGGGGGGGAGTGGGAAGCAGCACTTGCTGTTCCTCCTTTCTGAAGTGTCCCACCCCTGCAGGACCTCGTTGCATGGGTCCCACTGGGCATTTCTAACTTCAAGGTTCTCCATTTGAAATCCTATCTAAAGGGAAACAGGGAGAGGATAGAAAAATTCCCAGCTTTGGCTGGAATAGGTTTTATTCAGACCAGTTCCTAACTCTCCACAACAAAACTCTAAATGCTGCAGATGCTAATTGGGTGCCTTGGTCTTGGCAGCCTGGCCAGAGACACATGGAGGCCAGGATGAGCATCTTGGCCTTTGATTGCTGCACAGGGAGGATAAAACCCCCGGGCAGGGAAAGCACCCTGGGCATTTTTGTCTGGGTGGTTTGATGAACAGGGCACTTGTCCACAGCCACAATGCGGAACAGCTACAAAGCAGAACTGTTTAAAGCTGCCATGGAGTAAGGTATTGAGGGCAGGAACCTGATCAAGGCCAGAGCAGCAGCTCAGCTCATACCTGACTGATGGGAATTCTTCAGAAAGGAAAAGAATGTTCCTCTGGTTTCCTTTAGAGTCTGAAATCCCCCATCTTTCATATTTGTGGCCGCAGCTCGGCTAACTGGCCTCTGTCCCTTCTGCTGCTGCTTGTAAACTTCAGTGCTGGGCTGGCACTGGTGTCAATAGTGGCTTTGTGGGGCACCTCAGCAGAGCCAGGCTAAAAACAGGACAGCAGGAACTAAGTTTTACAACATTTGGCTCACCCACAGCTCTAGGGAGAGCTGCTTGGAGGCATCCAGCACACAAGCCACAAGTACTCCTGCTCCTTCTCCTCGTCCTGCAGATGCTTCTGTGTTCCACAGGCTGGTTTTGTGAGCTCCAGATGCTGTACAAGGTGAGACTCAACAGTGGAGACCTCTGTGACCCTGTCCTCATCTCAGCACACCCCATTTTCAAACTCCCATCAGAGGCTTTATTAAATTCTCATTCTAGATGGAGAATCCTCATCCCAGGCATCTGAATCTGTCATGCTCTTCTGCATGGCCACAGAGTTTTCCTAATTTATTGAATTTATGTGCTGATTGTTTGCTGTGGTTTTGTGGGTTTTTTTATTATTAGATTTCCTTTCTTTCTCTGCATCTTCCTTGTTTATTAATCACCAGTCACTGAATCATGCCAGAAGCCTTCCCAGAGTGAATGGCTGAGAGGTTTGGTTTTGTATTGCTGAATCTTTCCTTGTGTTCATAATTCTCCCTTTACCATAACAATTGTGTAAATTCTGGAGATCTTAGTGTTGCACCAGGCTCCCTATTTGTGTCTTTTCCAAATTTTGAAGCATTTGTTCTCTTTACACCACCAGCTTACACTCACTTTAGAATCTAGACAGGACTCCTCCAACTCTTAAAACTCTCGGTTCCATCTCAGACCATATTCTACAAACAGGACTTAACTGAGCTGTGGCTGGGAGCCAAATGAATTTTAGCCCTAAAGGCTTCTTTGATACACAGAGAGTTGTGCAAAACAAATCCCTGGACCTATAAGAACCTGTTATTTCAAAGCTCACTTGTCTCCTGTGCTGTCTAGTGCTTCCAAGACATGAGGACAGGAACAAAAGCCTCCAACCTTCAGCACAGCCCTAATAAAGACTTCCAGCCATGATGAAGACAAAAAGAGAAAGAAAGAAAAGGTGGTAAAGTTAAAAACAACTGTGTTTTTCCCAAATTGCCTTCCTCTCTTCTGCTGGCTAACTCTGCTCTGTAGCACACCAATGGATTCTGTCCCACTTTCCTAAAATAAACAACTGGTCTGGGGCTTGTCAACAAAGCTCGATTTTCCATCACCCAGGGAGAGCAGGCAAAGCACATCCTGCAGTGTCCCTGTTGCTGAGAGAAGGGTTTGGGGGCACTTCAAGCTGAGAATTTCTTCTGCTCTGCCTTAGAGTGATTTGCTGTCTAAGATATGACAGATTTGTGTTGACAACTGGACCTGAGAGTTTAAGGAGATGCTGAAGCAGGGAGGGGGATATTTATTGACAAGCTCGTGTCTTGCTGTGGACCTGAAATTCTCTTCGTTCCAGACCAGAGGAACCATTAAAACAATGGAAACTGAAAATGCTAACACAGTGGAGAGTGGAGAGTAGAAAGGGCAGACAATGTAATTCTGAACACTACATCTCTGTCACAGGAAGAGTGATGCTGCTTTGCTGCTTTCAACAGAACTGGTGGCATTTACTTTTCATATTGAGGGTTGTATCTTCGCCTTCTGCAAAGTCAGGCTGAGCAGAGAAAGGAAAAAAAAAAAAAGCATCAACTAGGATTTCAGCAAAGAAAAAACTACCAGGGATGCAATGAAAAAAAAAAAAATCAATCCTTCCCTTCTACTAACGACTGAGCCGTAATCCTACCTGTACATAATGTAAAACATCTTTGAACCTTACAGTGCTGCCAGGATTAAAGGAGATTAATTCTTAAGGAATGGGAAAGATATTAAGATTCTTCCACATGTATAAGGCATCGGCAGCAGCTGAGCTCTGTGGTTGGAGCCAAGAAGCAATTTGCATTGTGTGTGTGAGGGAAGAAGGTGCTTGGCTCACCTGGGCTGCCTCATGATCTTTACAATCAACAGACATATAAAAGATCCACTGACGAGGGCAAAAACTTGCAGGGGAATGCAGGAAACAGGCTGCCCTGTCCCCTCCTTTTTTGAGAAATCCAAGAATAAATCAAAAGAAAGGATGAAGAGAGAACAAGTGCAGGGAGCTGTCAGCGCACTGCGGGTTTGGGCTGCTCACCCTCCACACCAGGGACTCAGGGATGGGTTTCATGTGCTGACCTGGCCAAGGCAATGACAGGGAAGGACAAGGACGTGCAGGAGGGTTGTTAGCTGCAGAGGTAGTGGCAGCAAAAGGTCTCAGAACTGGTCGGAATAAATCAGCACAATTAGACCCCAATTACAGCCTTGATGTGCTACCACAACATCAATATTTAATAAGCAGCATGGTGGCTAGGAGATCAGTATTAATCTGCAGTAAAGCAGCATTAGTGGAGGTGGAGCTCCTGGAGAAGACAAGCTGCTCCAAGAAGTTGCACAGGAACACAAGATCCTAAATTTAGAACAAAGACAACTGGGAAAATTTGGCCCTGGAGCTGTTCTTGCTGTGGAAGCAGCAATTCCAGCTAAGAGGTAGAAGTGGAGAGCATGAAGAACAAGTCCATAGTTGGGACCATCTTCTCCTTTTTGGGTGTGTGGCCACAGCTCCCTGGAGAGCTCCAGAGGGGTAGGAGTGAAGGAGCTGTGAAGGTGCTCAGAACATCTGGAGACCCTGCAAACACTTTTCATCCCAAGAGTTGCAGGGAAGGTGCAGACTTGAGCAAGACCCATATTTTTGGTCCAAGTGCCAAATGAGAAATGTGGCAGCATAAGAAATACTGGGCTTTAAAACTCTTTTTAAAAGGCTTGACAGAGTAAAGTAGGTTCTAGCTAAAGCAATGTCCTTAAAGCAGCTAACGAAATTCTTTCAAATTACCAGACATGAGATAAAAGACACAGGAGGACGTTGGAAACCAGAAGTTAAATTACAGAACTTCCTTAAAGCAGAGGGCATCAGAGAAAATTGTTCTCTGTAGTGCAAGAGATAAAAAGCCTGTGAAGACTAAAATAGAGGCTTAAAAAAGCCTTTTAAGTTCCAGTCCGTGGGCTTGCAGCAAGGTACATCTTCCTCACTTTTTTACTGTATGTTTGTGTATAAATAACATCCCTTAATAAAAAAACATGCACTTAGGAGATTAATTTATTAAAAGAAGAGTTTCTAAGACATTCTGGGCCTTTAGAAGCACAAGTAGCATGTCCAAAGACCAGCACCAACAACCAGGTGAGGGTGGCCACGTTCCCCACCTAGCAGATGCCATTCCAGCCTGACAAGAAGAGAGTCAAAGCAGAAGGTACCTTGTGTGATGGGACAGCAGCAGCTCAACAACCCAGGCAGCACAGAAGGAAGGCAGCAGGAGCTGCTCAACACAAGCAGAGGGCTGCCTGCCCCCGGGGTGTGCAGATGAGAGAGCATCAGGGGACAACGGGACGCGGGCTGGGTGCACAGATGGTCCGCACAGAGCGTCTGGCAAAGGGGTTGCAGATACCCGGGGAAAAGGGACTGAAGGCACCCCGTGGTTCTGTTCTTATGAGGGGGGTGTTGTGCCTTGGCTGGCATGTAGGACTTGCTTTTGTAGGGCTGCACCTCAGCCTTGGGCAGGACAAGGTGGGAAACCTCCTGTATCTTCAGGGAGGGGGAAAGGAGATGGCTCAGACTCCCCCCCTCAAGCAGGTTCACCAGCTCCTGACAGTGCACAGATTGTCAAGGAAGGGCAGAGGTTGTGCAGGGATTACAGTCAAATTGTCATAAAGCTTTAAGAAGAAAATAAGTCTATTTATTTCCTCACTCACTTCCACCTTCCCTCCAAATTTTGTTACTCACTCCAGGATATCTGAAGTACTCCGCAGAATATTTCATGTATGTCTCTAGATGTACAGATGACCCAAGACCAATTCAGTTTGAAGAAGATCTCATCCATGGCTCCACAAGCACAGATCTCTTTACAGAACTGAGGAGACACCAGGATGGGCTGTGGGACCCTGCCCAAGTTGTGTAACCTGCCTCTATAGTTCAGGTTACACAGGGGTAGGAGTGGGTATAAAGCAGAGACCCTATTAAAACCAGATGCCAAAGACGAATGGAACTCTTCTGAAGAAAGATATTACACAAGATGGGAATTTGCTCACTGGGTAAACTTGTCCTGCAGCTAAAGAGGGATGCCTGAGCCATTATAGGAAGTCAAGGGTCAATAACAAATTAATGGGATCAGTGGCCCCATTAATCTTCCCATAATGAACAGCAGCTCAAACAAACTCTTCTTCCCGAAATACTCAAAGACACTTTATATCGGCACCAAATTTACCTCATTGAACCTAAAATGATATAAAAGTGATTTAAATGTGCTGAACTCAAGGCAGCCCCTGAAACACAGAAGGTATTTTGAAGCAGAAGGTGGACTGATACCATAAATTGCAGCATTAACCTCCAGCCCCTGGAGAGCTGAGCGAGGCCACCAGGGTAATAAATTTGGGTGTTGCCCCCAGAGCCTTTGGTGGCTCTTTGCCCACTGCAGAAGTTCCAGAGTGTGACAACGTGCTGCAAATGGCATCATCCAGTGAGGAACAGCACACAGCTGGGATGGAAGGGGAGAGCACAGACAAAGGATGGAGAAAGAGAAGGAGAATATGAAGGTGACACCACTGGAGGGGTAAGATGAGCTGGCAGATGATGAGACATGACATCCCATCTCCTGCTCTGACTCCCTTTTCTGGTTCTTAGTTAGGATTCCAGCTTTCTTCTGCTCTCTTTTATCCCAAAGCCTGCCCGAGCAGTAATGAAAGCAGGCTGAGCTGTTAGTGTTACCAAATTGAGATGGTGTTTTCATCAAGTCCAGAGAGCTAAAAAAACTGGCCAGCACAAATTACCAGCTCCATTCCTGCCTCTCCTGATTTCAGTGATTTCTGCAGCAAGACAGGGAATGAGATGTCTGAAGAGCAATCTCAGAAGCACGTTCTGCCTGCTCATCAAGCTCAGGCTGGAGCCAGGTTTGCAAAATATTTTCTTTCCCTCGAAGGCCCTAAAGAACAACAGCCAGATGCTCAGTGGGAGCTGGGTATTGCCCTCATGTTAACAACTCCTGGAAAAAACTGGGGGAAAACAATGACCTCAGGCCAAATGTGAGTCTTCTGGAAGTCAGGCTTCCATCACCAAGTGCTGAATGTTGTCCAGGATGAAAGAACATCCCAAGCACACCTAAGAGCAATGAGGATATAGTCTCAACCTCAGAAAGCCTCATCTCTGTGAAGACGGAGGGTTTCCTACGTCTTGAGGGAGCAGGAATCCTTGGGGGAGCCAGATTGTTGCTCAGGGACTACTTTAAACTAAACCTCTGCTCTCTGGAAATCAAGCACTGAGGGAATTAAACAATAAACCCAACAAGTATTTCCTCACCTAATAACAAGTTATTCCCTCGTGCTGCAGGTTGGGGAGGAAAAAAGAAGGAAGAGAGGGGAAGAAAGAAAGAAATCAATCCTGGTAAGCAAATATTCCTCCGTGCTCTCCTCACACCTGCACCATGGACAACACCAGCAGTGCCACAGCTGTGGTCAAGTGGTTTTAAGAACAAAAGGAGAGCACATAGATCACCTGGAAATCTGGGATTGGGTGAGAAAAGCTGGATTTCTGGAAAATAACAGATTTTAAACCTGCAACATAGTGCATTGCTCCTTAGCTCTGGCTAGAGCTCACCTGGCAGCCAGGTCTGCCTTGACGTTCTCAATTCTGGGTGTTTCCACCCTGAATTTATTTCCTTTATTGAATCAGGAGCTGGGATGATGCTGAATGTAAAACCAAACCCAATGTCCTTCCACGAAGCAGCTTGGAGGAGGCTGTTGAAGGACTCTGCTACAGAGAGGGCTGGGGTTACACAGGCTCGTGTCCCACAGAGGATGATGTGCTAGCTCAAAATGAGATTTTAACAAGTTTTTACTGAGAATTTCCATTTCCCATTTAAACATACTGCGACTCTCTCTGCCTTCCCAGTGAAATTGCTTAAAATGGCATGAAATTGAATGTCCCCCCCCAACAAACGCCACCTGACAGGACTGATAAAGCAAATGCTGATGTTGAGACCAGACAAGATTAAATTCTACTATTTAGAGTGTAGCAGTTTGTAATTAGGGCAGCAGTGGCCTTTGTTGGAAATGGAAAATGGTTTTGTCCCGAATGCATTAGAAGGATCATCAAATTCTATCACTACTTCATAGCTTGGAATAAAGATTTTATCATATACTAAGGGACTCTCTTTCATAAATAAACCTATTAATATTGAATAGCTCCTTATTCATCTGCAGACAACACAATAGCAAACTCGAGCTGCTGAAAAGGACAAAGCTATTCAAGGGAAGCTCCTGCTCAAATGCAACCATTTGTTGCTAAGAAATTGCATTAAAGACACTGGACACCAGTGGAGCTTTCAAATGCTGCTCGTGCATTTGCTGTGTGTACCACCACACAAACAAATGAGACTATATTGCTGTTTGCTCTGTGATTTCCATTCCACAGAGGCAAAAGGGACAGGCCAAACAAAGCATTTCCTGAATAACAATTATTTACTCCCAGATAATTAAATCTCTTTGGTTCGGGTCATATTTATACACAGGGTGGGAAGGAATATACTGTAACTGCTCAAGAACACCACTCCTGACATGGTTCTAAAGAGAAACCTCTTTAACTAATACCTGTTCAAGTAATTAACCTATTATCAAGAAAAACCAAGTCACTGCATCAAGGTTATGCATCTAAAAGAACTCTGCTGTGTTTTCTTTCATTTAAATTTCAAAGCAACGTGGTTTCCTATCTACAAAACCAATTATTTCATGCACTGTCAGGTTACTTGCACATCATCACAAATGCACCAGGGTCTCCCAAGGTCTACCAGGGTCCCCACTTCAAAGTGCATTGATATTCCAGGCTCTTCTCCCTCTGTAGTGACTGCATGGATTGGATTCCTGTTATTAAACTTTTCCTTCTTCCAGATGAAGGGAAGGAACACACTCTGCAGACATTCTGTGTGATCCTTGGCTTCCCCAGGTTTGATCTCTAGAAATTTAGACTGTCTCTCCTCCGTGTCACTGATTTTCACCCTGACTTTTGCAGCCTCACAGCTCTCGCTGAGGAGAGCTCTGGCACACGTAGCAACACATATGCTCTCAAGAACAGCCAATTTTTATGCACCCTTCTCCCCTTTTCACACTGTGTTGCTCCAGGCCACTTGCAGGTAACTGGAGATAAGCATTCCCAGGTTCATCTCAACCTCCACGCCAGTACAAGCTTAAAATTCTGACTTTTCCAAGTTGTATATTGAGTTTCACTAAGCTTTTGCTGCTTAGCTCCTTCTGATTCTTTTGATAAGAATTAGTGACACCCTTGGGGTGCTCAAGAGATGTCCTTTGGAGCTTGGACTTCTAGAAATCGAGGTTGATTTGCAACTCAAGTTCAAGAACAATCTACATCTTACAAGGGTTAAACACACCTCCTGTTTTCCATACATTAAGACTACTTTGCTTAGTAACAAAAAAGGGATAGAGGCTCTTTCCAGAGTGAAGATTTTATACATCCCTATCACAAAGAGTTATGATACTTGATTCTTTGCTTAATTTGAATCCCTATTAGATGACCCTAAACAATTATCCCTCTCCCTGGTATTTTCAAGCTCTAAATACAGTTACAGCCTGGCCTATGAGTTGCTCTGTAGTCATTGCTTTTCAACGTCTGTTCTCCCAAGTCACTCCCACACCCTCTTTAGTCATCACTGCTGCTTCTCTGCAGGGGGTTTTCACCACAAACCTACAAAATGAGTCAGATACCAAAGCCATTTTGGGTTGTCTCATGATGTGCAACAATCGAGCTTATTGGGACCCACTACTGAAAAATACTCATCAAGCTTATTTACAAGAGACGTGATTGGACCTCTGTGAATAGCTCCGAATACAAGAATAAACAGCTGATGCTGGTGAGCAGAATGGAACTGCTCTGAAATAAGGGATTCCATAAGTCCAAATGAGCATCCTGCTTTTGGTGAAGAGTTATGATTCCGGCCATTTTTCTATTCCCCAGGCAATAGTGCACCTGCTGTCTCCCAAATGCAATGTATTTGTTGCATGAGCAATTGTTGTATTTGTTCCCTTCTCTTGCTTACAGACAAGCTTTCCATCTCAAGCACCACAGCAAAGCAAGAGCCTGACACATGGAACCTGCTGCAGAAGTGCCATCACACCTTCCTGAGCAGGAGCATCACAGCAGGCTGCAGAGCAGGACCTTGCTCTCTGAAGATCCTCTCCCATGCAACCCTTCCCCACTGCAGAAAGCCAGAGGAGCAGTGCAGACAGTCCACACCGAGCCCCTTTTCAGCCCTGACTCCAGCTCTGCTCCCTCTGAACAGGTGGACAACTCCCCAAACTCCACAGTAGGAAACATTTTACCTTTAACAAGCCCCAGCCACCCTAAGCAGATTGTCAATAAGCAGAGCATATTGCACAGATGGACTAATAACGCAACCCTAATTCAATTGCCTCCAACCATCTTCTGTGCACACTCTGTTAAAAGCAGCCACTCGGCTGGCAGCAGCTCTGAAATGAGGACAGGGTCCCCTTCTCAAGGAGAGAAGGCAAGAGAGCTGACAGCTCGGAGACAGCTCCCTCACCACCACACTGAGAAGTCACCTGAGTGTGGTGGAGGCACCTTGGCCAACCTTTCAGCCACGGGGCTTTCAAGTGACTCACTCACCTGATGGACTCAGCCATCATCCTGCATCAATGCTGGAATCTGGGGAGAATGGAGCCCCCAGCACAAGAAGGACATGGACCTCTTGGAGAGGGTCCAGAGGAGGGCTACGAAGATGATGAGAAGGCTGGAACATCTCTCCTATGATGACAGGCTGAGAGAATGGGGCTTGTTCAGCCTGGAGAAGAGGAGGCTCCAAGGAGACCTTATTGCAGCCTTCCAGTATCTGAAGGGGGCTACAAGAAAGTCGGGGAGGGACTTTTCACAAAGACCTGCAGTGATAGGACGAGGACTAACAGCTTTAAACTGGAAGAGGGGAGACTTACACTGGAAATTAGAAGAAAATTCTTTACCCTGAGGGTGGTGAGACACTGGCACAGGTTGCCCAGGGGGGTTGTGGATGCTCCATCCCTGGAAGTGTTCAGGGACGGGTTGGATGGGGCCTTGAGCAACCTGGTCTAGTGGGAGGTGTCCCTGCCCATGGCTTCTTTGAGGTCCCTTCCAACCCAACCCACTCTATGATTCTGTGATTGGATTCAACAGCAAACACTCAAGCTCTGCTAACCTATGTCCTTCACCTTGCCCTATTGTCCATGCAGCTCCCAGAATGAGGACTCCTAAAGGAGCAGGTGCCCTGGTCAGGTCATGGTGTGACCCTTTGGTCTTTAGCTTATATTCCACTTCTGCACTGATTTCCAGATGCTTTCTCTCTCCCAACAGGCAGTGGCAAGAGCAAGGTTTGGGCATGGGGAAAAGGGAGAGGAACCAACACCCACGGGTATTATTTTCAAAGTTTGCTGAACCTCTTTTAAAGCCAGGCTGCATAGCAAGGGATTATCTTTTGCAAGTGGTACCTTTGAAGTGCACAAGATTCAAATCAGCTGCAAAGAGGGGACCTGAGGCCCATCAACAACCAGGCTGCTCGGGGCCAGGAAAGTCCAAAGAGCTGGCTCATGCTCCCAGCTGCACTCCAGACCCCAGGGATGGAAAGCAGGCCATGCAGAGATGCCTCACTCTCCAAACACCCTGGTTTCAAGGTGGGAGCTGCAGAGCATCTGACCAAGCCCTGGGACCACAGCACACGTGGGCTTTTTATGAAATTTGCTGTTTGAGCTCCTTGCCTTGCTGGGAGAGCCCCCCAGAGCCTTCAGGCTCTGTCATGGAGGGATGTACCTATGCAGAACCATGGCAATTCCAACTTTTCCCTTCATCATCTCCTTCCACTGTCAAGAGGACAACCCAGGCTGCCCCCTTTGAGTGTCCTTTCCCCCTCTCTCTGCTCCTGGGATGCCTGAGAGGACCCCTGGCTGCTGAGAACCCCTCTGAAGTTAATGTGTCTGGATGTCCCAGCTGCAATCCATTCACCCCATGGCTTAGTAGGATTAACCTCCTCTTTGCTACTTTCTCTATCTCATTTTTAATAGATAATACACTTTAGCATCACCCTGGGGCCAAACTCACTGGAGGTTGTCATGGATGTCACCAGGGGTAAGGGTTGGATTTTTGCCCAGCTGTCCCCTCCTCTGACATCTCCACAAGCTGCTGGGCAGAGCTACTTGAGAACTTGCAGCAACGTTTGCACTTCCAAGAGCTCTTGTACAACAGCCACCCATGGGAGAAAAGGCCAGTGGATGAGTAACTAAGCAAGAAGGGAGATTTTTCTGTTAATATAGCCATGGCCATGTGCTGCTTAAGCAAAAGAGGCTGTGCATTTAGAAACCAGCAGCTGCAACAGCAATGGGAAACTCAATTTAGGCAAAGAACACATTGTGATGAATAATAAAGAATTAGTTGAAATCCAGTGCCTGGGATAGTGAGGAGCTCAATAAGCCCAGCTAGGACTAAACAAATTATACACAGGTTGCCTCAAGTTCTGCCAGCCCCTTCCAAAGTGGGGAGTGAATAATAAACAGCATTTTAAAGGATAAGGGCTCCCTAGATGCCACCACACGTCTCACTTGGCCTAAACTCCTGCTCCCCCTTTTAGCATAGAAAACAGGGAAAAGGATAATTCCAAAGCAGGTAGAGTGGAAGGAGAAAGCATTTAGCACGTTCTAGACAGTTTTCCCAGTAACTCATGTAAAACCTGAGATCCAGCGCAGTAATTCAGTGTAGAATCTGAGATCCACTGCAGTAATTCACTGCAATACTTATGGACCTCAAGCTGGCTAAAAATGAGCCAAGATAGAGCTGTCTGATGGACAGGAATGTAGCTGACTGATCTTGCCTGCAGATAATGAGCTAAGAAAAACAATACTGTTGCAAGAAAGAAAAATGTCCATCAAAGTCCAAGTATGTTAATTACCAAGAATTTAATGGGAACTCACTTCCTGGCAAATTGCATGTTAAGGAATGAGACAGGCAGCTGAATATTTTAATATCAGATCTCCCTGGGGGGAAAAAAAATAAAAGAACAAAGGGAGAAGGTTGTTTTCTTCATAAAAAAATAAAAATCTCATTGGAAAAGTTAAGTCTTATTACATGAGCACATGGGACACGGGGCAGTGGAGCTGCTCATCTCAAGAATGGGTGGTGATGTTTCTAACAGACCTGCAGCCAGGTTCCTCTCCTGTTATAATATCCTAATTAAAGAGTCGTCATTCATGCAAGGGAGACAGAGTGGTTGAAGAGACACAAGAGAGAACATGACAAGCTAGCCAGGCCACCTGACAAGTCCTCCAGTGAGCCAAGTCTAGGAGAAAGTGGAAGCCTGAGCACTAGTGAAGTGATTAGAGAGAGCAAACTTCTCCCATCATGTGCTGACAGCTCAGGCTACTCTGACTCAACTGCCTGCCAAAGAACTTACTTACCTTTTATTCATTTTTTTCTATTGCTATGTAAAATGCTAAATAAAAGGCATTTGGTTCTGTCCAGACAGCTGTGGATGGGTTCTGGGGAAGCTCAGGCTCCTGCACTCACAGCTACAGATCACCCTGGAGCTGTGTGAGAAGAACAAACCACGTTGCTCAAGGAATTGGCTGTCATGGGAAGGATATTTCTGAGCATAGAACAGTTGGCTGAGTCTGCTAAAGCTTTGCAAAGCTACTGTCAAAGACTCACTAAGTTTTAAACAGAGATTAACTCAGGACTTAAAGAAAAATCACCCTCATTTGCTAAATTATCATTGTAAAGTTTCAAGATTCAAGATTCAAAGCTCCCAAGGGGGTTGGGGCAGCTCTTCACTCTGGGGTTCTGCTCTATGGGGGGTGGTTATCAGGGGGAAAAGCAAAGGGAGGTAACAAATCTGGTAATCCTCTTTCACTGCAAAGTGAAATCCATCAAATCACCTCGTGTTGGAGAAGAACACACAGACAAGGAGCTATTCCAGTGTGGTGGACACGGAGGAGCTTGAGACCTTGGCTTGAATTTAACATTGCTCCCTGTAGCTGGCCTGCAGCTGTGGCAAGAAGCAGGAAAGATACTCCAATAACAGGAAAAAAAACAGAATTTTCATTAAATGAAGAAACTCAAACACTAGTAACTCTCCCTACTTTATCTCACTGGCCAAAGGCTCTCCTAAAAGCTCAACAAGACTACCCATGCAGGTCAGCAATCACATCAGAAGCTCATGTGGAATAAGAAGCTTTACAAGGAGCATCAGACAACCCCCTAGAAATCTTAGATTAACAACTCTCAGCCCTGTCACTGCTCACAAAATGGGATTTGCCAGAACAAACAACAACCCTCTGACAATCAGCATGAAGCTCCAGTTCACTTGGGAAGTTTTAAATCAGCTCAATTGTTATGCAAGGATGAGCCCACCCCGGGTTTCATAATATTTAGGTCTCTAAATGGAGGTTTTGGTCTGAGATCAGAGAGGGGTTGAACAAGAAGGCCACGAATGTGGTGGATTAGGAAGTGCTCATGTCTTCAGAAGCAGCTGTCCTGGGATATAAGGCACCAGAGAGAGGTAAAAACCCCAACAGCAACTAAGACAGAAACATTAAGATGGATACGTCTAAAGCCCCAGTCACAAACATCTCCAGCTGGCTCCTAGAATTAAATGGAGGGTTTAATTGGCACTATAGAAGTAAGTGCATTAATTCTTATTTTCAAGGACAGTGATAAACCTTCCATTTCCCAAACAGCAGGGATATTAAACAGAAGATCTCACTGACTTCAAATGGGAGCCAGAACTGGGAGTGCAGAACTGAAGCCACATCCCTGCTAAAAAAAGAGGAAAACCTGGTTTAGAAGGGCTCACTCCTTCCTCCAAGCTCAGGTAGACTCTTTCCTCACTGCTTACCAGTTATTTTGGCCTCTACTCACACAACCTACTCCTTTTCCTCCACTATAAACACAAAATACAGCCCAGCCTTAAAGTGCTTCAATAGGGAGGGACACGAATTTTCTAACAATTACTAAAAATATAAGCAAGGTAGAGAATTGTTGGTTGGTTTTTTTTTTTAGAGGGGAAAGAGCAAGGGAGCATGGCCAGATTTCAAAGGTCATGGTAGAGATTTGATCTCTTAACAAGCTCTTCATCACCCAGCCCTTCCTTGGTGTGGCAGGGGACACACCAATCTCATTTTGGATCAGAGATGAAGACAACTCCCCGCTCAAAATCCTGTTAAGATGCAAAGCTGCCAGAAAAACCAGTATTTCAAGAGATCAGAGCTTCCCTTGCAGCTCCCAGCACTGTCCTCAGACAGCTAAAGAGCCTGTGGATGCTTCCAGGAGCCCTCCCATGCCAACATCAACTCGCTGCCACAGCCCCTCCTCCTCCTCCTCCTCTTGGAGGGATTCTGGAGGAGTCTCTGCCTTGGAAACAAGAGTCTGGAAAGAAAATGCTGGCTCTAAATGGTGCATGGACAGACACTGCTGTGTGCCTGCCTTCCCAGGAAAGGCTTCAGCCAGGGGGTCTTGGGGTCAGGGGAGAGCTGCAGGAACGTGAAGCATAGATCTGATGTGGTGCCTGGTGAGATTATGCCAGGCTGGATCACAGATGCAGAGCAGGGGCTTAGGTGAAGAAGATGAAGGTGCTCTTTCAGCAAGTAAAGCTCCAGAGCCCTGTGCTCCAGCCAGAGGAACAGATGGCATCTCTCCACCCAAATATTCTCCTCTCCATCCCCAGTGTGATCTCCGTGCCTCCACAGGCCGGGCACATGTCAGAAGGAACCTTCTGCCTTTTGAGTAGCCAAGAAGGATGGTTCTGCTTTCATCTTCCAGCACCAATTCCAAAGGGAGATGGGCAGAAGGGAGGTGTGGGCAAAGACAACATTTTGACAGCGTGCAATAATAAAAAGAATGACAGAAGGCAGAGCCAGAGGAGCAAAGAGCCTTCCTGCTTCCCATGCACAATGAGAGATGAAAGGCAAGGGATGAGGGAGCAGGCAGCAGGCAGGCTGCATGCAGAGCAGCCTCAGCCCACTGGGACCACCAGGTTTTGAGGAGTTGATCCATCAATCCCATGCTTTTCAGCTAGCATGGATGGGGACAGCCACACTTTGTCTGATGTAGTTGTAAAGGGTGGTCATCTAGCTTTAAATAACCAGCAGAGTGATGTTCTGGAGGATGCAATCCCATTGTCTCCCTCACACAACGGGGCATTAATGAAGGATCTTCCACTCTCCAGATTATACCTGCAAAATGGACAAGGGCAATATTCACACAGTGACCCATTAACCCTGCTTGGCCAGGACAGAGTAAGTAGTAGTTGGAACTTCAGAAATAGAGCAAGACCTCCAAGGCTTTGGGGGTGTCAGAGGAAAAACCCTAGTGTCCATCAGCTGAGATCCACTGCTCCATTTGCCTTTCAGAGCTGTGCAGTAACTTCTGTGAAATAGCAGAGAAAAGATGAAGTAGCAGTGGAGATACCAGCCCAGTCCTCAGGAGATGGCCTCCACATCTCCTCACTCTTCATCTCAGGTGGTCATTCACCTGTAGCTGATGTTTCAGCAGAAAGACCATGGCTGAAACTGTCCTACTCATCCTCCCACATCAGGAAACCCTTCACTGAGCAGGAAAGGCAGCAGAACGTGGGGCTGGTACAAGTAGAGGCACCTGCTGCTATCTGTGCTGCCCCACCACGTTTTTGGCAGGTCCTTCTCTCTCAAAACATCCCTGTGCTGCTTTGGAATGAGGAGATGGAAAGAAACTTTCAGGACTGCCAGGGATGATGTGAGGGTCAGTTATCCCACCAGGGATTGCTCCCTCCTCCTTAACCAGCTGCTCTTTGGAAGTGTCTCTCAACTGCCCCAACTCAGGGTTCCTCTGAAATGTGCTGTCCCTTGAGCCCTTCCCCTTTTCAGAGAATCATAGAATGTTTTAGGCTGGAAGGGACCTCTAGAGGTCATCTTGTCCAACCTCCTGACCATTTTCCTGACCATTATCACTATTCTCCTCTCCAATGCTTGGAACCTTAAGCTTTGCTAACTTCTCTCTCCCTTCCACTCCAGCCCCTTCTCCTGACAGCAGCAGTGTCCCAGCCAGAGCCTCTGTCACAATAAACTCTGTTTTCTGGAGCCCTGTGGGAAAGATGGGATCATTACATGCCAGGACACGTGCTCAGCCCATCATTATGCAAGGCAGTGCTGGAGCCATTTTGTTTCAATTTGCTTCTCTTCAGGGCCCAAGGATCTGCTCACTCATTATACTAAATGAGGTGGTTTCCCAGCTTGAAAGTGCATTTTTAAAAATCTTCCTCTGCTTAATGATTCTTTTTGTTAATTTCAAATAGATTTTTGAGAAGCATTCTTTCTGCTGCTAAAGGACCCACAGCAGTGGAAAGTGTGTTTGGAGCTCCTGCTCCATGTAATGCATCCTTAATGACTTGAGGGTTTATCTGGAGGAACTTCTCTCTCTCTCTAGGTGAGCCATATTTCATGCTCCTGGTTAACACAGGAGCTGTGCAAGCTTCTCCTGATGAATTAGAGATGTTGTGTGGAGCACCACAACACCTGAAACCCAAACTCATCCCAACAGGCTTCCTTCATGGAGCTCCCTTCATGCTGCTCTCCTCAGAAGAGCTTGTGCTGGAGGCTCCATCCTAGAGGGTTCAAGCCATGGGCTGCAGGGCACTAATTGCTGTGATGTTAATTGTTGCACACACAGAAGAAGGCACTAGAGACACTCTCCTCTTTGCCAATAGGCTTGAATGTTAGTAATATTTAGTCACATCAAAATGGATCTTGAAGTGGCAGAAGATGCAGGAAGACAATCCCTATATTGATGCATTTCCCTATATTGATGCATTTCTGTCAGAATTATCTCAATTTTTCTCCTTTGCATCCTTGTTGCATTGCCTTGATGGGTTTCATCTTAGAACATCTTAGAGAAGCTCTTCAAACCATAAACTGTGTTTTATCATGAGCGTGCAAAGCACACACACCACAAGAGGCTTCTGAATGGCTTGGACCCTCCAGGTTCTACCTGATACAAGCATTAAAATCACCCAAATTGGACAAATCATAGAATGGTTTGGGTTGGAAGGGACCTCAAAGATCATCTAGTTCCACCTAGGGACACCTCCCACTAGACCAGGTTGCTCCAAGCCCCATCCAACCTAGTCTTGAACACCTCCAGGTCACTACTGAGTGATGCTCAGATTGCTACAGACAATATTCAATTAATATGCAGCACTGTTTAAATAGGAGAGTCAGGGAATATTTGTCACCACCAAATAACCATATGTTCAAAGGAAAGAGCAAACCAGATTTGTATTTTTATGAACCCTTCAGATTTCACTGGGAGGTTTGCAGGGTGAAAATTCTCTCTTGGCTGTCTTATTTCATCCTTGGGCTAACTCACTTTTCAAGGTCAGGATTTCCTACAAGCACTGTCTGGTTTTCCATATGAAACTGGAATAATAGTTCAAATTATTTGGGACTCCATTCTAAAAAGGGTCCAAGTGCAGGTGTGCACAAGGAGCACTGCAACAAGTTGAAATTGCAGAATTCCAGGGGAGTTGCTCTTCACCCCCGAGCAGAACCTACAATTGGTACCCTAAAGCCACACCATATAAAGCTGGATTTCCTATTGATTGCTTCTGATAGCAATGCAAAGCACAGCAGCCAAGCTGCAATAGTTGGTTAATTTTATTAAGCCTGGACTGAAAAGCCCCGGAGACATCTCAAGTGGACTTTAATATTTTTGTTTAACAATTTGCATCCCTTACTGTCTCTCTTAATGTGTTTGCACCTGCTTAATCTTCTGTAAACTCTTATCTCCCTCCTTCTGATGTATACCGAGTACAGCTGGGGAGGGCAGCAAACAGAAAAGGGAATTCTTGGTAAACAAAATCCACCACATCCCTCGAAGGGAACGGGTTTATTGCTCACACCAGCATTCTGTGTGCAGGGGGGGGTGCCCAGAGCAGACACCCAGCCCCACCACGGCCGTGTTAGAAACCTGCCTCGGGCAACCAGTTATTATTGCATGATCCACCTCGGCAAAATCCTGATGCACAAGATGTGATCAGCCTGGCCACACATTTTCCAAGTCAATTCCATTGTCTAAGCAAAACCAGGCACGTTCCTGGCTGTCGTCGTGGGCATTTTCACTTTGGAGAGTAAAGGGAAGGAAAATCATTTTGTTGCTTTGATGAAGACGCCTCGCATGTCTTGACAAACTCCAGTCCCTCCAGGGTGCTTACTGGCCATGAAGCTCTTTCATATCTCATTCATTATCGGGGAGAGACAGGCAAATACTTCCTCATTTCTCTTGCGTGTGAGTAAATTAGTGCAAGGCACCGAGACCCCGTTTCATTAGAGGTGATGGAGTGAGCCTGGCTGCGGGGACCGGGCTCAGCTGACTCAGTGCAGGAGGAAAGAGGCACTGGAAATTTCTCTCTGCTTACTGCAGCCAAATTCCCAGACAGCTTGATGCTGTAAAACCTCAACTCCGAGCCCTCAAAAGCTCATCAAACATCTCGGCTCCATCACTCCATAGATTTTAGGTGTCCATATGCCAGACCTGCCTTTCCCTGCTCGCTTCAAACCAACGCTATTAACGCCACCAACTGTTAGAGCTTCTACCAAGTGACAGCCAAGGGGTAATATTTCTGAAATATCATTCCTTACAAGTTTGCCAGGGGAGAAAAAGCCCCCAAACCCTGGGCAAGAACTTCAAGCCCAGCTGTCTCCTATTACAAAGCAAGGCAGCTCTGGAGATGCAAGGGAAGTGGGACAACAGCAGCTAAGCCAAACCCCTATCACTGCACTGAAAATTCATCCAAAAGCTCCTGCTTTTGCTGAGGTTTTCATTGTTGCTGGGTGGCCCCGTGATCAACAACATCCCAAGCAACAAGAGTGAAGATGTGGATGACATCCCTGGCTGTGTGCTGCCTGAACAGAGTGCCAGGAGGGCCACTGCCTGCTGAGGTGGTCCAACTGGTGGCTTTCATTGGTGACACCCACAGGATAATGCAGGTGGATGGTGTGAGATAGAACCTTACATCACAATTACCTGTGAATGCCCTGAAATCCACATGGAGAAGAGTCAGAGTGAACCGTGGGTTAGAGCAGCAGCCTTTCATTTCAGAAGTAGGGTAGCAAGGCAGGAGGAGTGATTGTGATTGCTCTGCTCTGCACCACAATGTCTCCACACCAGCAGCCAGCATGAGGCACACCAGCCTCAGCTCAACGTTCAGCCCTCAAGTCAGGCTCTAAGCTCCCTGCCAGAATTCACTGATTCTCTGGTAGGATGTTCAAGAGAAGCCCAGAACTGGCAATAGAGGGTCTGCAACCCAAGCACACCCTGATTTCTAAGTGTACCTATGTTATGTTTAACTCCATCTACTGCTCCAGGTCCCTCCCTTTGATACCTTTTTCTTCCCAACCCCTGCTGACCTCAAAGATGGCCCAAGAAACACCTTGAAACAAAATCCAGCCATTGACAAGTTATTTATTCAAGTGTAAGTCCTGGTTCTTGTGATGAGTTATAAAAACCCACGTGACTCAGCTTGTCACAAGATCTCCAACCAGGTGGCATAAACCTGCTTGGATGGCTTCACACAACTGATTTCCAGCTCTGCTTAGCTCAAATTTCCAGCAAATCCGTGTTCCTACTGAGCCTGATAATACACTGCACATGCTCCTTTTCCAGGGCTTTCTCTCAGAGACAGCTCTCACCTTTTTGTGTGTTGTCCTCCAGTGAACACCAGCACCTCATAAAGCTCCCACCTCACAGACTCAAGAGTATTCCACAAATTACCTGATCAGATACAAACTCAGACCTTAGAAGAACACAGTCAGAGAAGAATGATGCAGGCACATGGTGATCACAGAATCATAGAATGTTTTAGGCTGGAAGAGACCTCTATAGGTCATCTGGTCCAACCACCCTACACCAGCAGGGACATCTCTACCTAGGGCAGGCTACTCAGAGCCCCAACAAGCCTGACCTTGGATGACTCCAGGGATGGGGCCTCCAGCACCTCTCTGGGCAGCCCATTCCACTGATCTATCACCCTCATGTTTAAGAACTTTTTTCTAATATCCAGCCTAAATCTTAAGCTTAAAACCATCACTCCTTGTCCTTTTTACACAACTCAGCAAATCAGCCAGCCAGCCTCTGAGGTGGAAGGGTGAGAACACATAACTTGAAGTGTCCTGCTGCTCCTGGCCATGTCAAGGGAGAAGGGCAAGAACCTTTTTCCACCTATGAGGGAATGATGAACCTTTTTCTCCCTCAAAACTGCAGCAGGCACAACGCTCCTGGTGAAAATAATTCCAACCACCCCTTCTCCAAGATGAGTGATTAGTCAACAGTATATGCTGCAGTTGACATGCAAGTGGGTTGGGGTGGGATGGGGAGGGGGGAGAAGAACAGCTGCTCTCTGACAAGATGCCTGATGTAGGCTGCCAACAAAACAACGCCAACCACAGACAAGTCATCTCAAACCACCACATACTCAAGGCTAAAAAAGCTTATTTTGCAGGTGGGAAGGCAGAATGGTGCATGATGTGGAAGGTATGATGCTGCCCACACTGTACCCATCACTATACACCTTTGGTACAACTCCCAGAGGCACCACGTGTCCTACTATGAAATATGTTCCTCTGAGCTGCACAACCCCAGAACCACCTTTATTTCACAGCCCATCACCATGTTCTTCAGTGCAGAAAGCGAGTCCCTGTGAGTTATTCTCTCATCAGCACCCAGGAGATGTCTCAGCTGCACTTGCATTGCAGGTTTGGGAAGAAATACTGACCCTGTGCTGAAACTCAACCCTTCACCCTTAGCAAAAGCAGTTTGGTTGACTTGTGTTGGCATAAAACAGCTGCTCTGCTCCTCTGGAGAGGCAGCTACACTTGGAAACTTGGCTCCCACCTCGTCAGCAGGACTGTGGCCTTGCTCCAAAGTGTGGCTGTGTCCTCCTCAGGCGGCTCTAGGGCAACACGGAGCTGTGCTGGTGACTCAGGGCAGGGTCCCCAAGGGAAGCTTCAGGTATTTCTGGCACTAGTGTGACTCATGGAGCTTCTGACAGGCAGAGGTGGGTGTGCAGAGCTGGGGCCACACGTTCCCCCTTGCCCAAGCAGCTCAGCTCAGCACTACAGGAAGATAACGGGTTCCTTGGGGGGAAGCAACGGGTCCGACCAACCCTGGCTCTCTGCAGATCAAACATGAAGCAGGAAGGGAGAGATAGGGAAAACCAAGAGCAACATCTGAAGCTTTCAGGCTGTTCTCTGCATGGAAGGGTTGGTAAAAAATGTGGTTTCCCTCTTTTAGCTCCTGTTACAAAGCCAGCACAAAACCCCAAGGCTGTTTGGAAGCAGATTCAGTGAGTGGATCCCACCTCCAGGACTATAACACACACGACTGGAAAGCTCTTTAACCACCTCACAAGGACTCAGCTTTTTGTTGCCTTGCCTTTGTTTCCGAGCTGTGTGCAGCATCCTTCTGCCTCCCAAGTTAAGCTCTGTGCTTGAAACTTCTGCCTTATTTACTTATTTGAAGTGCTGAGCCTCTGAGGAAGCCTTCAGATGCCACACAGACCAAACATCTCATCTTTCTTTGTTACAGCAGAACATTTAGCAGAGGAGCAGAGGGTGTGAAGGAGGAAATCTTGTGTTTGCCAATTCATAAAATTGACCCATTCAATCTTGTCTGTTTCCAACCCTCCAGCACTTGGGCTTATATACAATGCACGCAAACAAAGGATGAGCCTAAATCTAGTGTAAAAAAAGTATTTTTTATATATATCTATACACACACTGTGGCAAATTTACTCCAGATACACTTCTAAGGGATGCTCACAGATCTGGGCAATGCATCTTTTTAAATTCTCTGGTCAATAATGAAAAGCAGAAGTGCCAAGAAGTACATAATTCAGCCTTAACCCAAACTCACTGACTTCATATCAAACTTTTACAAAGAAAAAAAGACAAACAACAATTACAGAGAAACATCTGAGGACACAAGAACTAAATCTCTGTGTAATCTATCCCTGGCTAGTCACCTTTCAGAAGGGGAAAAATACCCCCCAATTAAAAGTCCTTTCAGCACACAACTGTAACCATGACACTGAGCTTCAGGACCCTCCTAAGCTGGGTCTGCATCAACTGGGATGCAGAGTTTCCCCTCAGTCACTTGGACAGAATCTCATCCTGGCAGGGTCAGGGTTAAATCAAGGTTTGTTTTCACCATAGTTTCAATACCTCCCCTCCAAGAACTCAAAATCTGGAAGAGCAGAAGCACAGAGCATCTGCAGTGCAGGCTTCAGGTGGGGGTAGATACCCATGAAGGGCTGCAAAGCCTCCAGTTTCACAAGCCAAGCAGAACAAAGTGGTCCCTGTATGCCCAAGACTATACAAGATGCCTTTATTCCTGCTTGTGTTGAGGTAGTCACTTGTTTAAAACCATTACCACAAGTATTTCAAGAGCCCAGTGACCTCACCTACAGCCTGTGGAAAATTTATCCACACCTCCTGACGCTCTTCCAAACACAAAACAGGCTGGGATGAAGAAATCACTGATCCTTCCTCCTCCTTTTCTGCACCTCATTCTGCTCCCCATCATTTCCTATCAAGACCTTCTCAATCTCAGCCACTCCTCCTCAGCAAGAACCTTTGGGCTGGTGCACAAAGCCCAATGAACACCAAGCCAGAAGTCCAGCAGTGAAGCCACCCTGCAGGCTCCACACACTATCAGCTCCTGTCTACCTGTTTGTGCACTGGCTGCCTCGCAGTGACTTGTTTACAACCCTTCCTCCAGTGCCAGCAAGCCAAAGAAAACACCTTTAAAGCAGTTCTGCTGGAGCATCAGCCCCTCTCCTGTGGCTGACACAATCCTTAGGGTGACAGTTGCTCTTCTGTTAGGGCTGAGATGAAGCATGGTGTGGTCATCAGGGCTCAAAGACCCACAAAGTCACTGAGAGTCTTTTCACGAGCCTCACCCAGTGTCTTGGGACCATGAACAAACTTGCACTGAGGTATGAGCTGTAAGAATTAAAACTGGTTCTTTCTGCTCAAGTTCATACAGACAGTTCCCAATCAGAAAGTCTAAAATCAACATGGACTTGTCTAGTGAGGCCTTACCAAGAAAATTAGGGAATGAAAATCCCCCTCTAGACATTCTTAGTTCAGCATAAGAGTAATTCTACATTTGACCTGAATTCAGAGAGTATTAAAATGTGCCTTCATATAATAAAAAGGAAGAGAGTCTAGGGATAAAGCAGTGACCACGTGTAAGAAGCTGAGGAGAAGAGGGATGGGGACAACACATTTGGGCAACACATGAGATAAATAACATCTATCATAGAATCACAGAATGGTTTGAGTTGGAAGGCACCTCAGAGCCATGGCAGGGACACCTCCCACTAGACCAGGCTGCTCAAGGTCCCATCCAACCCATCCTTGAACATCTCCAGGGATGGCGCATCCACAACCCCCCTGGGCAACTTGTTCCAGTGTCTCACCACCCTCAGGGTAAAGAATTTCTGTCTAATTCCCAGCCTAAATCTCCCCTCTCCCATTGTTACACAGGAATGTCCCTGGCTACAGAAATCTGCACATCTGTGTTTACTCTCCACAGCTGGGTGAGGATGACAATGGGTTGAGAATAAAGCAGGAGGAAACCTGGAAAGCTCAGATGATTTTTTAAGAGAAAGAGAGAGAGCAGAGCATGAAGAGTCATGCCCAGTGGTTAAGATCAATGCCTGCAACTGGATGCAGACCAACAAGAGGACCTGGAAAGGGAGGGCAGAAGTCAGAACACAAGCGAAGGGACAGGAGGAGATTTAGAACAATAGCCAGAAGCTCAGCTGCTAAAGCTGAGCAGCCACTATAAATTCAGCCCTCATTAATCAGAGAAACCAATCACTCAACGTGCCCATCCACAGCTCCCATTGCTCAACTGAAAGGGTAACTTATCATGCAACTGCTCCAAGGCTCAGCTGAGGGACAACTGGTATTAAGGCCAGTGCCCAGTGGCATTGTTCAAAAAGGCAAAAATAACTCACCACCTGCAAGGGGAAGGAAGGGGAGTGGTTTTCATGGGCATGTTACACTTGGCTTTGGAAGAAACTCGCTGCAGTTACGTGAGTCTGATTTATTTTTCTGTTAGGTGATGACTCCAGATGCCATTCATCCCCCAACCCTCTGGAGAGTGGGTGCAGCTAGGCAAGAACAACGTGTTATTTGATTTACCAGCGAGCTCTACAGGGGCAGCTAATGGGGAACTCTGGGTTTAGGAAAGTTGAACAGGGAAGAACGTAATGGGTTGGGTTTATTTTAATTATTTTTTTTAAAGGAGGAGGTGGAGGGGGTGGAGATAGATCTGGAAGACACACACGGTCTTCGGGGAAGCACGAAGGCTCAGCTGTCAACAGGCAGATTTCGGGGCTGCCTGCAGAAAATGGGAGCACCCACAAGCTTTGAGGGCATGTGAGTGGAGGTGGCTGACTTGGCAGCTGGGCAAGCATCTTCCATAGCTACAACAGAAATCCTCCTTGGAGTGAGACACGTTCTCCTGGTCTCTGAAAACCCAATTACACCGACTCCCAGCCTGATCCATATTAGGTATGCCTCAGTGATGGACCAGCTTGGCAATCACTCTATCTGCAAGAACTCTCCTCGGAAGAGTGAGCCCCCAGCAGCAAAAACAATCCAAAAAGCAGGCAGAAGCAAGGCTAATCCATTTAAGTGAGACTAAACCAGCCTTTATTATTAATAATAATAAAAAATAGGCTTTACTAGCGAGGCTAGAAATTATCTGTGCTGGTCAAGGCACGCACAGACCACGCAGCGACTGAGTGGGGAAGGAGGGAAGAGAAAGGGGCCTGAGGAGACATGGAAAGAGGCAATACACTATCAGCCTCACAGCTTTCCATTGGCTTCACCCCATCAGCTCAGAAATCAAAGAGCTCCAAGCATCAGACATTTGTGTCTGCTCCATCTTCATCACAGCCAGACACAGCCCCGCGATTGAAAGAATGGAGAAATAAGGAGCTTACAAATCCCCCTTCCCCAGTGGCTCGGGTGACTCACTGCACCCAGTTATTGATCCCCAGCTCTGGCCTCTGCCGATAACTCCCTGCCACGGGGGTTAATTTAACTCCCCTCCACCTGGCTCTGCCTCAGCCACACTTATAAATTATAGAGCCCTCCCCGGCTGGAAAGCTGGAGAGTGTTTTCTCAGCACATTTCCTTTGCTACCCATCCCTCCTGCACCCGGATCTGCTCCCTGCTTCCAAGTCTCATTTGTTTTCTTCCTGAGATTGTGTTGCAGCCATCGGCTCGAGCACAAACAGCCCATAGGATACTGGGAATTAGAGTCATGGAAAGGAAAAGGGGAAAAAATAAAAGTACCCTTTGAAAGCTGCCAGTTGTTTTATAGGATATATCAACGTGCAGACACACACGCACATCGATGTGGCAAGTTCTGCAAGGAAGTTTTATAAACACAGAACTTCTAGAAATGCTGGTGAGAACTGGGAGGAAACACACAGAGTTTGTGATAGCAATCACTCCTCCACCCCAATATGACACTGGGGTACAGCAACTGGGGAAAAAAATGGAAGTTTCCTCATTTTAAAACTCCCTTTATCCAGTTCTAGCCTGTACCTGGTTTATCAGGAATAAATCCCTTCAGATGTAATTTAGTCCTGTTCAATCCTTGCAAGTTTGCTGATCATATCAAATAGATCCTGAGTTTTAGAGATGCTCACCATGGCATCTCTCAGCAAAATTCCTGGTGAGTGTAATCCCAGGGGAGTGAAAATCTGACTAATCTCTTAAACAGAGATTAAACTCTGTGCTCCCCAAACATTAACCACCAGATTTGTGCTCCTGATCCCTCCTCAAATCCCATCTCTTCCATCCAGCCTATGGACAGGCTACTGCACAAATCCCACCCATATCCCAGCATGTTTCTGAATCTAGGTAAGCAATTTCTCCTGGATTATTACATGGCAAGGTATAAGCTGGGAAGCTGATACATAGACAAGCAAGCTTTCCTCTTGGAGGGCAGAGAGGTGTCCAAACCTTAATGACTTTCCAGGGAAACAGCACTTTGTGTTTGCTGGCTTTTTTGTTCAGGTTTTTTGTTTGTTTGTTGTTAAACTCAGCCCATGTGTCTTCCTTTTACTGGTGGTGGTGGCCAAATCCCTAAGTCTTTGTGCCTTCAGGTATTTCTGCAGTTTAGGGCATCCTCCTCTTCGTGTTTACTTGGCACTCAGGTAAGAGCTCCAGCTTAAAAACCTGAGAATTAAAATAGAAGTTGCCAGATATTTCGCATGAGTATTTTTTGGCTGTTGAAACGTCTGGGTTAGAAGTATGAGAAGATGAAATTCTGTTTTCTGCCCTGGCTGAGAGCGATGCCTGTAGCTCTGCCATGGAGCCTCAGCCCAGAGAATGGAAATTCCCCTGTTCCTGAACCAGCCAGAGAGCCTCCAGCCTCCTCTTCTGCCTCTGACAGGAGTCAATACCAGCAAGTTTAACTGAAGGTGCAAAAAGCACACTGGACAGACTGCTACAGAATAACCTGCACACCAAATAAATTCTCCCTTTCCCCTCAACTCCTTTAATTTCAAGTGCTGTGCAGTTTTCTTAAGGAGATGAAATTCTTTCTTTACCATCAGTGCTGATCACGAGCAACCATGCCTGCCTGAAAGGGAGACCAGGACTTTTATCTGATAGGGAGTGACTGCTGCTCCCCAGACTCCACTGAGCTAATAGGGCTTGTTTCACTTGGGGTGGATCTGCAATTAAGGGAAAGTTAGGAAAAGTTAAACCAAATTAAGTACAGGTGTAAGCTGAAGGTGCATTAACTAACGAACCCCTGTACAGATGTTTTCAGTCAGGAGTAAAAGGGTCTGAGCAAGCTAATGAGAACTCAAGAGCAATTTATTTCTCAAGGAGAGGGCTGAAGGGGTTTAGTGAGCTCTAATATAGCTGAGATTCAGCTCTTTCATTAACTTGGTCTCACTTAACTGAGTATTTCTGTGTAAAATCTGCACGTGACAGTTCTGACTGAACCTCGACGTGATTCTCCTGGACGTGGCACGTGAGCAAACGGAGGAGAAGCCTCAAACCATCTTTGCATCTCATTCTGTCAGATCTTCCACCAGCACTTGCCTGTTTGGGGCTGTGTATTTGTCAGAAGAAGACAGAAAGACAAGAAGACAAACCTCAGACAGAGATTTCTGGCAATCTGCTGCATATCAGCACGTGTAAGATGCAGCCTAACAGCCCTTTCATTTCATCTCATTCTTTTCTGTGATGCTTTTAGAAACCAAAGTAGGACATTTGTGCATTCCATGATTATAATTTTATTGACAGAAGAAGATATAATAGTTACATCTAATGTATCCCTAAGGGTTGATAATTGGATGTAGATGGTATTCTGGGATGGGAGATGTGACATAAATGGATCTAAATCTCTGCAATAGACTGGAATGTGATGGGCCGGAAGGTAGAGGCAGGAGAATGATGCAGCAGGTATGAATATAATATGTACTTTCATTTCATCATTTCCAGCAAAATTTAATGGTTCCATTCATCCCCTGTCCCACTCCAGTCTCCACTCAGAAGTATACAGCAGGCAAACAAAAAGAGGGAAAGACAACTGTAAAAACATATGAGGAGTGTTGGGGCTCTGTTATTTCTACCAGCATATAAAAAGTCTCAGCTTATAAACTCAGTTTCATCCACAACATCCTGAGCTTGGACTCCAAACCAAAGCATCATCCCTCCAGCTTTGAAGCACTTCATTAGGCAACAGCAGCAACTGGAGGTATCATGGGTCAGACCTGCTGCTTCCTCCTGGTCAGTGGAAAGAGGGTGTGTGAGCAGAGGGGCAAGAGAGACACATCTACCACCCCAAGGTTTGATTCAGGGACTAGTGCTAAGGGACTTTCGCATGAACACGCTGAACTCCTGGGAAACCAAGGACTTAACTGGCTGCAGGATGAAGTTGGGATGTGTAAAAGTGGGGTGAAAAGGGCATTATAGGATGGAAAGGGATAGCAAAGCATCACTTGGGACTCTGGGAAAGACCCAGCCCCTTGGAATGGGAAGCTGTAGAAGAATGGTTTGATTGAACTTCTCAGCCAGAGATGACCACTGAAGTAGCTCTACCCAGTTATCCTGCATATTAAAAGCTGTTCAGCTGCATTTAACACCAAGGTCCTTATGGGGAAGTTCACCTGGGCACTGTGCAGAACAAGCATATGCTCACCTGCCAGAATACCAAAGGAAAGTCAAGAGATGACCAGGTGGCAACACGTGAGTGGCAATGGTTTATTCATCCCATGCCACTCCAGGATTTCATACATTCTCCTGTTCTCTCTCTGAATGAAACCAAGAGGCCTTCCAGACTTTACTCCAAGAGAGGTTGAGCAAGAAACCCCCCATCTAAGAGCTGCCAAGTCATGGGCCAGGACTCTCACCTAGTATGGGAAAGATGAAGTTCAAGTGCTGGTGGGAGTGGAAGAAGCTGAAGCCTGAGCTCTTACATCTCAAGTAACAGCAAAGGGAGCTTCTAGAATTTTACTTGAAACTCCTTCCTGGAAACAGAATGCTCTTCCCATGGAAGTTTCCACACTTCTCTTTCGACAAACCATCATCTCCTTTCTCCAAATGCCTTTGAAATGTCCTGCTGCAGTCCCTGTTCCACTACCAGTGCCACAGTGCTTGAGGAACCCTCCCCACCAGCCTGAGCAGCAGCCTCCAGCAAGCATCAGAAAGATCAGGTGTGAGGCCAAGTGCAACATTTTGATCTAGCAAATAAACCTGGAAGTTAATTTAGTTTTCAATTCAAGGGATTTAAGAAAGACTCGTGTTTCTCCTGTTGCAGCACAACATCTATCACCACATTTGCCACAGCTCTCCCAAACCAATGTATTAGAGCACAGTTAAGAGAAGTGCTTGTGCTGTGCTGTCCAAAACGTTCCTGTTTATAGCATTAATACTGACAGATTTAGCAGTGATTCCTAGAGCACAGATTTGTTTTTCTTTACAGTATATTACTCAGGGTTTTCCAGCCTTTTGCAATTTAGAGCCCTCTGAAGGCATTTCCCAGGGAGGGGGCAGAACCTTATACCCAAGCCTAAGTCCTCAGACAATTGATTTTTCTTACTTGCTTTTAACAGACCCCCCTCTTTGCCTGCTGAGGTAGCACATGGGTCCCCCCAAGGGCCTGGAGATTGCAGCTTGGAGGCTGCTGCTCTGCCACAGAGAGGCAGTTGGGGGGATGACTGCAGAGAAAGCAGCACTAGGATGATGCTGGTGGAGGAAGCTCCACATCTCCACCCAGCTCAGGAATGAGAGCATGGCAGAGAAAGCAGACAGAAATCAGGCCAAGCCAGAAACCTTCTTAAATACTGTAGTTCTGGAATTAGGTCTAAGTTACAAATTAATAAATACCAAGGAGTGTGACAATTAGAGCATATCCTGTGCTGCTGATGGAGAATTCTTGGGTAGTAATGACTTGTCGAGCCAGCTACAAAAGCTTCAGCTGAAAAAGCTTAAGCTAAACAAAAATAGGAGTTGGAGCCTGAACAAAGCATCACCTCCACTTCGGAGAAACTGAGCTCCATGCACACCTAACAGCAGCATCAGAAAGCTGCTGCCACCTATAGTTGACCATGGGCTTCACCCACCCAGATCCCAGTTACAAGAGGGAGGGAGCTGCTGATTTGGCTCATGCAATAAGTGAGGGTCAGGCAAAGCATCTTCCCAGTTAATACACAGCCCCTCCTGATATCAAAGCAGCTTGTCAACACAACAATGCCATAGGAAGAGGGCAGAGGTTAATCCATAAGAGGTGCACGACAACCAGTGAAGACCCACAGTCCATAGAGAGCAGGTTGGCAGGTCCACCATGCTCAGGCTGGCTGAGGGGGAAGAAAATGGACTCTCCTGTCTCCAAATCACTGTAATCAACTCTGACTAAGGAAAAAGCAACTCTAGGGCTGCTCAGCAAGAACACATCGGGACAAAAGAGCAGGAGCAGGCAGCCCACAGAGTGTGCCTGGAGTCTCAGCTGGGAGTCCCAATCAGTGCCTCCAAAGACAAAGTAATAAAAAATAAAAGCCACCAAAAAAAAAGCCCAGTCACTGTAATTTGCTCTTAAGGGCTGCAATTGTCATAAAAAAGAAATGCAGTGAAGTACAGAAATGACCAAATCTCAAAACACTGTGGGGAGACAGGACGTTCCAGAGGGAAGCACAACTGGAAGAGAACCACTCAGGGCAGAAGTGCTGACTCTGCCTCCAAGCAGCTCCTGGCAGAACATCTCCAGTCCCAACTCCTTTGGCATCTTACTGTGAGACACTGAAGAAGAAGAGGCTTACCTATCAGACATACAAGAGAGTCTTTAAAAGAAGACAAGATCAAGAAGAGGGAAAGCAAGAGGAGTTGAGGAGAGCCTGGAGCTGCTGAAGAACCAGCTGCTTGCTCACTCTTCACCCCTGATCTTCTCTCATTAAGCCTCCCTGGATACTCTGTTTGCTGCCCCAAACCTTCAGCCACAGCAGGCTGGTGTTTCCCATCTCCAGTGCCAATGGAAGAAAGATCTAGAGATCTTCTGCACGCACCATTTGCCTACTGCTCATTCAAGCTTCGTTCATACACTGCCCCATATCTCACCTGACAGAGCAGGGGAGGAATCCCATTAGCTTCTAGCTGCAGTTTAGGCACTAAGGACATGGTACACTGAATTTCTGGGCAGCACGAGGGTGCTATGACAAGGTAGTCACCATCTGATGGTGTGGACTGAGGAGGAACCTGGCTCTGCTGGCTCTTCAGTGGCTATGCAGCTCCCACCAGCATTAATGCAGGCTGCGTAGAGGCGCTGAGAGGCTGCCAAACAAGTGACAAACAGCAGCTTTTCATTCAGCATCCACGAGGAAAAAAACAGGGGCACAAGACACTCAGCCATCTATTGCAAGCACCTGACAACTATTTAAGCGTTGAGTCAAATCCAGGAGTTTTATATAACAAAATGACACAGAAAGCATTTGCTGAGAAAGCTACAGAACCACGGATTTGCAGCGTGTTTCTGCATGGCAAGGAGAGTTCCAAAAGGATGATAAATATGCATGATAATATACATAAATAATAAAAAAACCAAACTATGCCTTTTTTAAGAGAGAGAGAGAGACATTGCCCAGGGCATAAATCCTCAGAAGCCTGAACAGACTTAAGCTAAGCCAAGTCCTCATGCAACTAATAAAAATGTTCCATTTTCTCCTCTGAACAGAATATTCAGGGGTTTGGCCTATACAAATTTGGACTGAAGCTTCAAAAAAACCCAACCAAAAAGCCAAGCAAAGATCATGGAATGACTCCCCATCTTTGACCCACCACGGAGATGCACATTACACAAGGAAAGAAGATTTCTTTCCTCCTCTAAGATGGGCAAAAAGAACTATATTTCCAAGAGCAGCTTTTCATTGGCAGTGCCACTCCTCTACTAGAAGGTCTGAGCATCCACATCAAACCCTGACACCACTGGAAATTTGGAGGGGCCACCAGGTAGATGATCAATTATTATCTAAAACCCCTAAACCCAAGGCAGCCACAGTGATATTTTGTCCACCTCGTGCCTTGCAGGTGCCTAGATTATGCTTAATGATTTTTTGTATAATTTCCACCCCCATCCCCTAGCCTGGGGCTGGGAGAGAGTGTTAGCAATTAAAGAAGCAAAATTGCAATGGTTCTGTGCTGGGAAAAAGAGACATTACCACTAATATCTGCAGCTTTATGCTGCCCAGAAAAATATTTCCTCAAATTAGAATAATAGTGATAATAATGATACTACAGTGCTGTGCGAGTTTATTGAAAACAATACATTCTACAAAGCCCCAGAGAGCTTGTTAAATATTTACCAAACAAGAATATCTAGTATTTAATAAGACACTAAAGATTAATGGAAATAAAAAGTAAGAGGCATTTCTCTGATGCTTCCAAACATTAATTCCAGTCAAAGAGATACCAGAAATGCTGCTCGGTGCTGGGACAACCAAGATGTTCCAAATTGTTGCAAGGCAAAGTGCTGTTAATTTTTTCCAGCAATTCATAGTTATTTTAACAGTGGTTAAAGTTAATTGAAACAAGTTCTTAATAAACAGTAATAGATTTACCTTCCCACCCTCAGGGGCTGTTGGGGAGGATTAGTCGATATTTGCTCAGAGCTTTCAAGCTGGAAATGCTGCCTGAACACAATTATAATATTCTTACAGAGCCATTCTTGAGCAGCTTACTCCTGTCTGTAATTAGATGTGGTGATCAGATTATATTTTATATTATGGTGCCATTTGCCTTTATCAACACCCAGCAAGTGGCTCCAGAGGGCACCTACGGCCCCTTTTAATGACTCGACTGTTTCTCAGCTAACGACCATCAAATAAGACTAATCATATCCAAAAAGAAAATGAAGCAACCTGCAGGTACACACACAGCAAAAAGCACCACGTTCCCCTCCTTCCACTGCCTGGGCTTTGAGAAATTAGCTCATGATAATGGTTTCCTAATGAAACAGATGCTTTATGCAGGGACCTCCCACCCTCGCTCGCTCCTAGAAGAGGCACCAGAGAACTTGGTGGCAGCTTGCAGAGCAACCTGCCCTGTTCTTTCTCACCTCCTGCAAGTGAGAGGCTGAGTCTTGCAAGTTCTGGCCCTGGGTTTTCCCTATGTGGTCCTCCCTCAAGTGGAATGAGGAGGTTTGTTTCTGGTGGAGACTGGCAAGCACCTAGCAGTGTGGTAATAAGGGGGAGGAAACAGAAAAAAAAGCCATTTGACCTGGTCCTACTGCAGGATCTGGGGTCAGAAATCATCTTCTCACTGCCCGTCCTGCATCCTTGACTGAAATAATTAAACAGGAGAGAAAAGGTTCATGAGAAAGACATTGGCAGCAAAATTACATGAGGTTTGTGCCTCTGGAGAAGGTGGGTTCAGTGCTGACTGCCCACGTGGGATGAAGCCAGTGTAGCTGCTCGGGGTCAGATGCTTCTACCTGCAAAATGCTGCCCGTGGATACAGAACGATGCAGAATCTCTCACCAAGAGTTTGAAATGGGATCCCAGCTCCAGCCTGGACATGGCTGAACAGTCCATGCACAGCCTTCATTGCTCAGTGCCCAGCTCGAGCTGGCTGTGGAGGCACAAACCATGCCAGAGGAAGATAAAAAGGATGCACCCTCCTCTTTTTTTTCTTTCCATCCCCTCTCCTCCCTCCCAGGCTCTGAAATACAAACACTCCCTGCATCACAAGATAAGAAGGGCAATCTGTGATATGTAAAAACGAGAAGGAGCTTCATAGTCTGTTGTACATAAATCCCTGAAGATCATGTGGGTGGGATTCAAATAAAACCTCTCTGCTTGTGTCATCTTTAACAAAATCCAACTGCCAATGCTTTAACACAACAGCAAAAAGAAAAACCTTAAACATTTCTGAGGCAGCTCAAATAATAGCCTTGCAGGCTGAGTGTGATAGATCTTCTATTCCAATTCTACACCTCTCCTCTCTTGGTCACACTAGGAATGCAAGAGGGAGGCTGCAGGGTATTCATTTCCAGCCATCAATAAATAAGTGAAGTCTGCTTCAATTCCTCAAAAACAATCAGCTACCAAAGATTAAAAATAGTAACCATTTGATGCTACCCTGACAGGTCCAGGAGAGAAACAGAACAGAGCTCAAATAAAGTATTTATCTTTCTGGGAGTCAACATCACCAGCATCTGCAAGCACGAGGGTCCTGGGCAGAGCAGGTTTAGATGAGCCTCCAGAGCAGCCCATATCAACCATGTTTAAGCTCACAGACTCCCAGGTAAGATGCCACTGCTAATTTCCAGGTTTCCTACTAATCCACCAAGACTAGAAGAACATTCTGCACCATCACTGTTGCAACCCAATGTCTGGTTTGAAATGTGTGGCTCCTGAGGACGTTCTTAGTGCCAGGCCAAATGCTGTGGTCCCAATTTCCATTCCCTCTCCCTAATGCAGAGCTCCAAAGAGGGTTTTTCTAGCCCTAAATCAGTGTCAGCCCATTACGAAGGCAGCGTGGAGCAGTCAGGGAGTTAATGGATTTAAAGGGCGGGGGTATTGATGGCTGTGAAGTGGAAACCATTTATCCTGTAAATACTGTAACAGCTAAGACAGCTCAGCTCATTACCATTTATTTGTTTCAACCACCAGCCTAGGGAAGGGCTGGCAGCTGCAGGTTCTGTTCCTGGAAGAGATGGGGACAGGCTTGGCTGGTAGGGGTGAGCTACAGCAGAGAAAGCTGGGGAGGGACTTTTTACAAGGGCTTGTAGTGATAGGATGAGGGGGAATGGCTTCAAACTGGAAGAGGGGAGATTTAGATTAGATGTAGGGAAGAAGGTTTTCACCCATGAGGGTGGTGAGACACTGGCACGGGTTGTCCAGAGAAGTTGTGGATGCTCCATCCTTGGATGTTTTCAAGACCAGGTTGGATGGAGCTTGGAGCAACCTGGTCTAGTGGGAGGTGTCCCTGCCCATGGCAGAGGGGCTGGGACTAGATGAGCTTTAAGGTCCCTTCCAACCCAACCCATTCTCTGATTCTATTTTCAGCATCCTCTGCCAAGCCGAGATCTCAGAAGGCTGGGACACTTGCTCATCCTCCTGCCCTTGGCAAACCTCAGAAAATGACCTTGAGAAGAAATGAGAGAAGCAGGAAAGATGGATTTTTCAGCCAATTAGTAGCACATCCAATAAATATCGAACTCTTCTGTCCGGATAGGAGCCCTGCGAGCATCTTTAAGCCTCCAGCTTAGTGATTCCCAGCCTCCAAACCCTTCAGTTCTGTGGAACTTTCTCAACTGAATTATCTGAGAAAAAATTGGGAGATAATCCCAACGATTTCCACATAAAACCCTGCCAGGCCCTGGGAGCATTAGGAGACTGGAGTGAGAATGGATGGGAGGGAGGGTGGGAGAAAGACAGTAAATACTCTGCACTTTATTTTCCAAGAGTAGAGAATTTATAGTTCATTTTTTAGGTGTTTTTCTTTAAGACTTGTTTACTTGGCTTTGTTATCAACCCAAGTAGGCTGCAGAACTATCTCCTGCCTGCACAGAGAGATGTCTGCAGGCCAGCAGCAGCCCTGCTGTGCCTCACTCCCTGCAAAGGATGCTGCAAGTCAGCATTCTCTAGGAGATGCTCTTTCAGCAAGAATCCCAGTACTGCCTCTCCCTGCAGCTACAATCCTATGCTTTCTGACCACAGAAACACGTGGTTTTCACAAAGAATGGTTTAATAATTTTCTAGTTATCAATACTTAGAAGCTCAGGCAAACTCCTCCCTTCTCAGGAAGAAAGGGACTCAAGTGTTGAGCACTATGTGGCATCCAGACCTTGTCTCTGGACCATCAGTGCCCCTGAAGCAGCTACTGAGATTCTCTCCAACGGTGGGACGTGAGTGTCAGGTTCAAATCCAGAATTAGAGGGATGCTTGGGCCAGTTTAAAGCCCTTCAAGACCTGGCTGTGGGAATGCCCAAAGCCCAGCAATACTCTCTCTCATTATGCTGCTAGCATACATGAAGCTGTACAAGAAAAAACTTCATCCAAAACCACAGGAGTGCTCTGAAGCTGCTCTGAGAGGAATCAAGAATGTAATTCTCAGATGTTACAAACAAAAAGAAGCCCTTTCACTTCCCTGCTCTTGGCTGTTAACTTTCATTTGTTTAGATGCCAGCACACTACACTTCATAAAAATTAACACTTTTTTTTTTTTTTTTTCCCTTTAAACACTTACAAGCTTATTTTCCTTTTGCTTGTACCAGCTGTTTATCTCCTGACTTGATGATTCTCTTTGGAAATGTGAGTTGACATCTGGGTATGAGCGGATGCTGTAAATTGCCAGCGTTTCTGTCTACTTATGCAAGCAAAGATTAGTTCCTCCAACTCCAGGAGCATCTCTCCGAAGAGTGCTAACATTATGATACATAAAACCCCTCTTCTTTCACTGCTATTACCCCCTTCTATTCATTCAAGTACCTTTTTCTCTCGCTGGAGGCAAAGCAATGCATTAAGATGTGAGGCAATACAAATAAATGCCAGTTAAAGAGAAAGCTGCCCAGGAAGTTCACATTATCCTTTACAATGAGCTGTAAGGAGCAGGTGGGAATGAAGCAGAGATCCTGGAACAGGTCAGAGGACACAAAATGAAGTGAATCCATGAGCTTGAACACAGCAGCTGAGGGAACCTCCTGTCTGGCTCCTGGGACAGGGAAAAATGGGGAAGGGAGAGGCAGCTGCACAAAGCATCAGCTACTTCAACATGATCCTGGCTTGTTGGTTTGACCTGTTAATTACTCCATACTTGTTTCCCTTCATCCCCAATTTCAGTAATTCCTTTCACAGCTTTTACAACGCTTGTATAAGGTCAGGAGAGGTTCCAGGCATCCCCACAGAGCTCTGCAGGGTAAGGGACTTCTCCCCACCCCTGCCAACACTCAACAGATGCACCCGAGCTCACCACACACACCATTGATCCCAGTTCAGGCTTTAAAGGTTAAAGCCAACACCTTCAATCACAGAAGGAATGCAAGGCAGGCATGGGGCAGAAGTGTCACATGTATCTCAGGCAAGGAACAACAGAGTCAAGAGCAGTTTCACACATAATCCTTGCAGACAGAAAATCAACACCGAGGTTTGTCCCACGGCCCTTGGGTTGGGGAGAATCAATGGGTAACACAGTGGTCTCCTAAACACAAAATAATTACTGCTTTTCATAAACTGAGGGGGTGGGTGGGTGTACTAAATAATTGTTTTTAAAGCTTCCATGCCCAAAGCAGGGAAAACCCAGGCACTTGGAAAAGCTTTCTGATTTTTAACTCATAAATAGTAATCCTGAAAAACCCCCCACCACGATGAGCAGAAAGGAAAGTGTGGAATAAGCTGGATGGTTGTGGTTTCTACCGAAGTTATTATTTGTCTACCACTGGAGATGGAGAATAGTGAGGAACAGAAATGAAGGGGAAGGAGGGAAGCGGGTTGGGTTTGTGCCCAGAGGAGGAGGATGCTATTTGGTTGAACAAGATCCATTTTGAGGAGTTTAGAGAGGCAGCAGCTCTAACTGATCCCTCCCCTGCTCCAAAAATTCAGTGCTTTGGCCATGGCTTTTCAGACTCTCCTTGAGGCCTCATTCTTCACTTGAGGAGAGGAGCCAAGTCCTACCTAGACAGCTGGAGACACCATGGGAAACAAAAATCCCAACCACCTACAATTAAACGCACGCAGGTGACTTTACAACGTAATAGAATGAAATAGTTTTGACGCAAGGAAAAGGGAAGCAAGAGGCACATTCTGCTATTAAATTACACAAACACTGCTGGTGATTGTGCTGAGACTCCCCAAACAACAGACCAACTTGCTTGCTCACTTACTCCCTCCTGCTTCTCACCGTTCCCCCACTCACTCCCTCTCCCAAACCAGCCTCCTTTACTCGTTTAGCTTCCAGCCATAAGGGAAAATGTTCCTGAAAATAAAACACCTCTGACATTACTCTGAGATCTTAAGTTCTTGCTTCCCCCACCAGCCCAATCCACTGCTCCAGCCAAAGGAGGGAATTCAGAAACGCTCAGAGGCCTCAGCAGGTTTCTTTGCATCATGTGTGGTTTGCAGAAGAGCCAATTTATCTGTGATTCCCAAAGCCCAGGAGACAGGAATCTAAGGAGGCACGAGAGACACGAGCTCTTTGTGGAGACACTTTCACATATTATGCTTACCTATTGCAAGCTTGCTGATCATGTGGAAATGTTCCCATTTTATTTCTGCAGTACCTGGCTAGAGATGAGTGTGGCTGGAAGGAGAGGACCAAGAAAGTGAAAAGGATTTCATGGAAACAAGCAGCAAAACCATTGACAACCACCTGACCTGGCTGCTTATTCCAACTGAAAGGAGGTAGAAGAACATTCCAGCTCCAAGAACTTTCTTAAGTGTCATAAAGATGTAAAGAAAAGAGCCAGAGCCCCACACAGACCTGGGAAGATTGTCCAGCAACTAATTACCAAACAGGTAGAAAATCAACACATCCAAAACGGGTATTGCCCATCTTTGAGTCATCACTTGGGAAGTCACATTGGATCTCTAGGGAAAGGTAGGTGTGGTAAGTTAATTTAAGTTAAATTGGCTATTCTAGACTTTATTAAATAACAAATCCCAGAGATTTGGAATATTGTACCTGTATAGATATTGCTCACACAGGAGGCAAAGGATGTGCTAGGAGATGAGTGGCTGCACCTCCCTTCTCCTTTCTTTGTAGGCTTTCCCCTGACATGTAGCACTTGCTATGCTCAGGAGAGAACAACTCCTCATCCTCCCACAAAACACACACAGGAGCCAGATGACAACTCCTTGCTGAATGTGCAAGTTGCAACCTTCTCTAATTTTGCATTACGGGTGGAGGTGCCTCCTCTGGGTCTCTGCAGCTCCTCCCTCCCACCACAGGCTATCGATCCTAATCAGGCCTGAGCCTCAGCTCTTTGCTGACAAACCCCAGCTTGTCAGAGCCCTGTCAGAGGACACTTCAGGAGGGTGAAGTGCCCCTGCATCCCCAGGAGCTCGGCAGGAGCCGTGACAGGAGAGCTGCTCAGCCAGACACGCTGCCTGACCCCGGGGAGGCTGCATCCTCCCTGGGGAAGGCATCTGCTGCCTGGCAAGCAAAGCAGCTTCCACAGCACCACAAGGTCTGCAGACAGACCTTCTGCAGGTGGCTTTTGTCACAGGCACCCCCACAGCAAGCTCATCTAGAGCCACACTTGGGGCTCACCTTGGCTTCCACTGCCTCAGCCAGTGAGGTGACCACCAAGCACCCGGAGCCCTCTGCCAAAGCACACCCCGATTCCTTGAGGGACTGCAAAGCACTTGGTGTGGCAGAGCACTGAGATGAAGAAGTGTAAGCATCACTGCACACTGTCTAATGAGTATTGGGGTTCAGAGGCAACAAAGAAGTTCTCCATTACTAATAAGAAAAATAATTAAAATCCCTGACAAGGCCTGACAGCTCCCCAGCACGGGGCAGAGCACCGCAGGAGCAGCTGTCCCCATGGGAACTGGGAAGCACAGAGCACAGGAAAGTAAGAGCTGTTTGAATTAACAGGGAACGTTTGCTCCAAATAAAAGCTATTTTGAGGAATTAAAGCAAACAAATGTCAGCTCCATGCAGCGGCGTGTTGGGATGTGATGTGCTGTAATGTGTTGTGACACTCCATAAATTAAAGCTTTTTCTTCTCCCCCAGGGGAAGAGAATTCAAGTGCAGTCAAACACTTGAACTTGGAAGGTCTGCAGACTTGACACTTACCAGGCTGTGACTCCACGGATCCCCTGAGCTCAGACACCTTCGTGCCTGCCCCGTGGGCTGCTCTGTCCTCCCTCAGCCTCCGGACACTGCTGCAGAAGGAGCTTGGAGCTCACAGGCAGAAGACAAGCCTGGCATCACCTCACCTCACCTGCCAAGCTCCAGGTAACACTCATCCACCATCTACAAGGTGGAAGCAACCGAGTTCACAGCCAAAACTCTTGGGTTGAGCTTACATTTATTTTATATCCTACTTATCTGGCCAAAGGTAGTATTAATTCAAGCTGTTTACTGAGCCACCAGCCTCACAAGACTAAATCTGGGATGAGGAGCCAAAACCCATCCACTAGCAACACCACCCTGCTTTGGCTGGTGTGATTCAGAGATGGAATGAGAGGGTGGGCTCAAGGAAGTGTCACTGAGCAGTTCTCTGGCCCTATTCCTACACTAAAAAGGCCAGCACAGAGGAATCACCCACACTCACCTTTCTTTGTCACACTACTCCTTGACAAGAGCTTCAAAATTAAAGGAAAGAAACAAAAGAATGAGGAAAAGATGTAAGAAGGAAGATAATCTAGATGACCTTGCTTGCAAAAAAAAGAAATTAAAATGAAAACACCCAACACTTTCTTCAGAGCATTTTGCAGTCGTGATTTGGAAGGTGCTACTAATGAGCTCCGAGCTGCACAACCTACAGAGATGCCAAGGGACTTTATTAATTAGATGTGGAACCCCGAAGGCCATAAGACACCATGAGATTGCACAAGTAGACTCCTTTAGCTCTTCTATGCCTTCTTATTTTCTGCATAAAAAGACTGGAGGAAAAACTCTTTGGAAGTGATTTGATTGCTAACTCAAACCTGCAGCACAAGAGGGTGTTTGGGACTGGGACCAGCACGGCCACAGCTGAGCTTTGCCAGCTATGGGGAGGCAACTGTGTTCTAGGATGGGCAGAGAGCTTGAGAGACAGCCCAGTCCCATGGACCACAACCCTGGGAAGAGACCTCAGCCCTTGCCACCTCCTGCCTGCACCACCACAGCCACAAGTGCAGCACTGCCCATGGGGTCGAAGCCACGCAGGAGCAAGCTAAGGAAGGTAAACCCCATGAACATGGCAATGACCTCTTAGATCTCCTCCTTCCCCTCCTAGATCCCAGCCTGTGTTGGATAATGTCACATGGAAACACCAGTCTAAGTCCTGACAGGTCTTTCTTCTGCTGGTGAAGCATTCTGCTAGCTGAGGACCCAGGGCTGCTCCTGAAGAAGCCAACAAGCAGGACCCTGCCCAAGCCTGGCAGCAGCAAGAGCATCCTTGCCAGCTGGAACTTTGCAGCTACCCATGCAGACAGGCTCACCCAAGGAAGAGAGCTGCTCAAACCTCCAGGCTTTGAT
This sequence comes from Brachypteracias leptosomus, assembly GCA_013401335.1. Classification (NCBI taxonomy): domain Eukaryota; kingdom Metazoa; phylum Chordata; class Aves; order Coraciiformes; family Brachypteraciidae; genus Brachypteracias; species Brachypteracias leptosomus. The sequence goes on along the minus strand of VYZX01006011.1, from coordinate 808,467 downwards.
CTATTGTCTCAACTCTTGAGTAACAAGGGACACTTTGCTCCCACTCGAAAGCTCCGACCACTACAAGGCTCAGACAGATGCACTCAGAGCTCTCCAGGGAGCATTTCAAAGTTTTAATGGTGGTGGCAGCTGCTCTTTATAAGCTGAAGGCAACGACACTTCATTTTTAAATAGAGGCAGATTCTGATTTATAAATATGAAAATTGAGTGTATGCAAAAGCACAACCCTGCTCCTCTCTGCGCATACACAATCCAGGGACCTGAACTGATCGCTCACCAAACCTGGCTGAAAGTCATTTATGCTGAAGAAAAGCTCTTGCTTGCCTAACCTCAATCCAGAACCAATCTAAACCTCTCCTTTCCAAGCCTCTGAATATGAATAGGGACAGCATGAATACGCTGACAGGTCTTTTATTATAGCTGGAGGGTGTAGTAATAATTAAAACCCAAATCTTGTACGTATGCGGCTGTGACACTTTGCTGAAGAAATGCTCTGACTTTGTCTTTTTTGCAAGATTGGGTTGTCAAAATGATATTTTTTTAAGTCAGCACGAGAGCACAACACCTGGGATTTGCAAGAAGAGGAAGCCTAAAGAAACTGTGGAAGGGATGAAGGACTAGTGAGGTTCTCCAACCTTCCCTCTCTTAGTCTGGGCATGGGTCTGTGTGCCAAACACAGCAGAGATGGAATACACTGAGATAGGGAATTTCCAACCCACATTTTCTCCAGCATCACCTCACTCCTCCAAAGCCAGAATCCACACTTGCTGCAGAAATCAACTCAGCCCTGGCATTTTGGCCAGGCTGCTCTAGGAGCCCAAACAACTGCAGGTTTAGGACTTCAATTAGGAGGTGAAGCACAACCCTCCACCTGCTTGGTTTTAACTAATTTCTCTGTTGATCTTTTGAGCTCTGCAAAGGGCACATTTCTCACCGAGCACCACAGGTAGCACGAGCAAGTGTGTGAAGGCAAAAGGGATATGAATTATTAAAAAATCCCAACAATTGAGGTTGAAGGAAGGGGGGGGGAAGAAAAAGAGAGGGAAGAAAAGCTCTTTTTTAACTAAGGAATGACAACATGGTTATTTTAAAACATTAAAAAGGTCTTTTCAAGGTGGAAACAAATGGGGAAGTAGAAAAGCTACACACTGTGAGGGGTCTGGAGGGCTGCAGATATGGAGTAAGACCTCAAGGTCATAAAGGATCATAGCATTGGCTTGGGGCTCATCTCCTGTGTCCAGAGAAAGAAGTTTCTCCCATGAACTTCACAAATCTGAAGGGAGAATGCAAAAATCCAGCTAACTACATCCTCCTCTTTCAGTTCCAAGTGTGAATGTCAAGCAGGAGCCCCAGCCTCGTGGTTCAGTGCTTCAGACCAAGGTCCTTGTTAGGCAAACTAGTTTCAAATCAACTCAGCCCCATCACACTCAGCATCTATTTTTGCATGTGTCACCCTAGAAGACTTGGCAGCTTAGTCTACAAACTGCTTTTAATGTTTTTCTACCCAAGGCTCACTCTTTTTTTGGTGTAAAAGCTTGCTCAGCACTGTAGAAATGGTAGTATCACAATGGGTAGGTCTAGGCTGTATTCTCTGGATGGCTCCTTGGGTGTTACTACCACAAATATCTGATCATTCTGCTCTGCCCTAGTAGATAAAGGAAGGATCTGCCACGTTGCTAGAGGCCCCATCGCCAACATCTCCCATTCAAACCACAACCCCCTATCTGCCCCTGAACCCGTTCCTTTTTAAGCTAATCACTATTTTTCCCACGTTAGCAGCCACCTCCTCATTCTGTCAGGCTCCTGAGGGTTCCCAAGGCAGCTGCTAAATGCTTTCCCTTCTCCAGGGATTGATGTTTGCCCATATGCTGCTTACTGAGCTGCAAGTTGAACTGTTGGGTAGCTCCTCACATGCCTGGCAGAAGGAAGAAACGTGATGGAAACTTGAAGGATTGACCCTCAGCCTTTAGGACGTACAAGAGTTTTTCCTCATTTTCAACATTTTTTGTAATTTGTCCTGCTCACTCTTCTCAGATATTGGAGCAGCATAAAAATACTGTTGCCAGAGTCAAGAGGGAAGGGAAGACAACCTCTATTAGGTCAAGCAAATTGCAGCAGTGGGCAGCTCAGTTGGGGTTCTCATCATGGAGGAGCAGCTGTGAGCTGCAAACAGCTTTACCTGGGATTGCAGAGTGCCCCTGCCAGGCTCCTATCAAGGCACAGAGGACACGAAAGTATCTCTAATAAGCTCCATTTTCCTGAATTGTTGAGGAGGAGGAGATAGAAGATCGTTCCTGTAACACTTCTGGAAAACTTGAAGAGGTGATTGCTATGGAAACTGCTCCAGCAGAGCAGGTGTGGGAAAGGGGAGCAGCAGAGAGATGTGTGGTACATGGAAGAGGAATTCTCACCACCCAAACCTGCACGATCTCTTCTGGATAACATCAACAATTTGCCCTTGGTATTCTATCAACAAAACCACAGGTAAGGGACAACAGAACGAAAACCTGAGGCTGCGTGGGAGAGCAAGAGCTGCAGAACCATGCTGAAATAAAAGAATACACACCAGTATATCCAGCAGTAGAGAAATTCTGGTAGAGAATAGGACTAGGTGGTTTTTCCTCCTACTGAACCACAGTGGAGCTTGACTAAAATAAGCAGGAAAGCAGCAGAGTTTCTTTTCAGCAGCCTTTGAGGGTAAAATAAAGCCAGGCTGGAGGAAACCTTTAGCAGAAGAATGGAACAGAGGAGCTCTGATTGTGCCACAGAAAGAAAAAACCCTCCTGAAATGGGCACTGAAAAAGGAATAGTTCAGCAAGGACAGAAAAATCACTTAAAAAAAGAAGGGGACTAACAAAAAGCTCGTTGAAATAAGACTTTATCCTACAAATAATCTGTGAGCCCACATCAATGGCTTGGGGTCTGTTTTAACACTAGATATGAAATCTCTTCCTTTGAGCACAGGTGGATGTGCCAATATTGACAGATTCTTCTCCACAGAATGAGTGTGGCCCCAAGTGCTTTGCACTTGGACAAATGTTCAGCAGCAGCAGCAGCAGCAGGGGTTTGGTGTGTGTTTAAGTGTTCTGCTAAATTGAGGCTTGTGCTTGTACAAACACATCTGCAGCAAACTGAAGGGTTTGCATGAGAAGATGGGAGCAACTAAGTGGTTTTGGTGAGCTAAAGATTTTTAGATGAAGGATCCCTTACCAAGAATGGGAGGGAGGGGTGAACTATGACACTCAAAAGTCTTTTAAGGTCTTCATATCTTCGGGAAAACAAAAGCCATGCCCCCGGGGTAGAATTTAACAATGTCCCTTCAAACTTGGCTCGTTTCCCTTTTGGCTGCAGGAACATCTGTAATCCCCAAATTCCTGTCTCTATTCCCAGCAGCTGGTGAAGCTGAACCTGATCCAGCAGCAGAAGTCTGAGCTCCGGCAGCACCACGAGAAATGTAATGCTGGTGGGCACCACACCTCTCCACCACCATATAAAACTGTGCCCTGCACTCGTACACTTAAACAAACAGGAGACACAACTGCTGAAGGACATCGTTTGCCTTCCATGGCCAGGGAAATCCTGCAAGCACAACAGGCAAGGTCTCCCTAGGAAGGCAGAGGTGATGGAAGCTGCTCTGGGCTGCTCAGGGTTAAGCTCAGCACTGGCAGCATATTTTCACTCAAGTGTCTAAGCTTGTGCTGGAGGGGAATTTTACAAATAAACTTGCAGGCTTTGCAGATCAATTTTCTCCTTGGTTTTATCACTCTTCTCTCTCAAACCCATCGCATCTGAGCTGCTTTTGCAGGCACATTTTAAAGTTTTAGTGCCGTTTTTGAAACAATACAGGCCCCTCCACTCCCGCTCTCCCCGGCACTTGAAGCCACATATGGAGCTTTGGTGGCATTTGTATTTCCATCAAGAGTATTTAGGAATAAACAGCTATGAAAAACATCACCCTAGGGCTCCAGCACTGCAGAGCAGGCAGTAGAGCCCTTCCCTGCCTCAATACCCAGCGAGCATTTAAATGATAATACTACATTAGAGTGGCGGCTGTAGCCGTGTAAATAATTGGGCATTGTCCCTGCTCATTGATTTATTTCCATACGTGCACACACAAGCGTCTGAAAAACCACTTAAAAAAAAAAAATTCCAAAGCCAGACAGCGATAATCTAATAAACCCTAAAGTGAATCAATAGGCGACTTAACAGCAGAGAGATAAACTGCATTTAATAAGAGTTAGAAGGGATGGAGGGAACGTTGTGCAGCACCAGGGTCTGAGAGCAGGAGAGGCAGGAGCCTGAAGGGGATGGAGATGGAGAGGGAGACCAGGGAGGAGAATACTTTTTAAAAAAACCCCTCCAGTATTCAAAATGCTGCTTACAGAGCAATAGGAGCCAGGAGGTTTCTTGACAGACATAAAATGTAACAGAACCCGGTGAATACTGAGGACAGGGTGACCTTCAAAGGAGCACTCAGGAGTTGTTAAATGGAGTTTTTGCTAACATAGGGGCTCTGAGACAATTTTTATAGGACTTCTACACATCTGTATCTCATACAAGATGTGAGAAAGCAGCAAACGTTTTATTCCCAAGCTGTTTCTAGGGCCTGGTGGCATTTAGAGATACTGAAACTGAGGCACAAAAATGAAGGGATGGGCCAAAGTTTACAAAGAACCAGCAGCAGAGCTGGAAGGGGGATTAGCTCACTTGACTGGAAGTCTTCTGCTCCATTCACTAGTGGTGTTTTCTGGTTGGGCTGTGCCCCACAAGCTGTAAGAAGTGACTGCAGGAGATTAGAGGTACTTGCCTGCAATGCACTGGAAGAGAAAGTAACGTATGGCAGAACCACCTCCTGAAGACCTATCAGGGCATTGCAACAGAACCTCTTCATAGTCAGTCTTGGACTTCCAATTTATGAAGCTTCAGCAACAATCCACAACCACCCTCCTCTTAGCTCTGTCAGCAGAGAGACCGAAATTGGAAAAAACATGGGATCAAACCATTTCACTCTCTCTTCCCATGGGATCAAACTGTTTCTCTCCCTCTTCCCATGGGACCAAACTGTTTCTCTCCCTCTCCCATGGGACCAAACTGCTTCTCTCCCTCTTCCCACGCCAAGCCTAAAGTATCTTAAAGAAATATGAAGAAGTCTGGAGGATGTAAAAAAATTATCTCCTTGGTTCATTTCTTCTTACAAATGGACATCTAGTAGAAAGACAATTTGAGGGTGTTTAAGGAATTCTGATATGTTTATTTTTTAATACTAACTGAACCCTTGCAAGGCTTTGTCACTCTGATTCTGTGTTACAGGCAGCTCTCCCTGATGGATTTTGCTGACAGCAAGAGCCTGAGAGAAACTTTTAAAACGTTTAGAGAACAACTGAGTGGATCCAGCTCTGAAACTCTCAGTCAGCAGAAGAAACAGATGAGATGCCATTGGAACCACCTCGTTTCTCTCATGGAACAAAATCCTCCAGAGCTAACACCTGCCACTCATGCTTTGGCTTTCCATTCAGCTGCATGGACAACACAGTTCATAGATCTTACCAAGAACCCATGGTTTGAGTCTCAGACTTTCTGGCCAGACTCAGTCTCACATATATTAAGTTTTCCCTCCCCAAACGACTCCAACACATCAAAAGAAAAGTGTTAAACAATCTGGAGTACCTGGTGAAGATCCTGCCTACAGGACCCTGTAGTGAATCTACAGCCTCACTGCTTAATGCTGACTCATGAAGTTAAGTTGTGGTCCTCTCCTCTCCCTGCCAAATCCTATTTTCCCTTTTCTTAATCTCCTCCCGGTGATTATTCTGGTCTGCTCATCAAAGAACTCAGATGAATGTCATCATCACTGACACAATATATGCTACTGGAGCTGGATGGACCTCAGAGCAACGAGCTGGCAAGGAGAAGCAAGCAGCAGGCCAGGCAGCAGAGCCTCTCTGCTCCCACACAAAGCTTCTGCCTCCTCTCTCTCCAAGGCACATTTCCTACTGCAGTTGGGGCTGGGTGACGAGCAGATACACTGATGCTCACACCCATGGAGCATCACCAGAGGATATTCTGCATGGGCTACCTCCAAGCACAGTGGAAAGAGCCAACAACCAGCAGCACTTCTCTCATAGCCCTACTACTCCTTCCAGGTAGCCCCGAGTGTCCACAGCTGATTTTAGTAACACCACAGACAAGGTAGGCTTGGGTTAGAGAAACAATGGTGGGTTAGAAGTAGTTCTGTCCTGCTCCTCCCCTTCCATCAATCTGCTGATGTTGGGCTGTATTTTACAAGTCCTCAGTTTTCTTTCTTTCGATCCTAGTTGGAGCCACTGTGCACAAGAAGAGGCTTTTTTCCAGTTACTGGAAGAGCAAGAAATAAAAGGCTGAGACACATGAAAACACAGCGAGGGAGGGAAGGAAGAAGTAAAGTTTTAGTTTAGTTCCTCTGGTTCTAAATTGATGAAAACCAATTGGAAATAACTTTTTGTTTTCATGCAGAGAGAAAAAATACCCCAAACAAACCAGCATGGGTTTGCAGCCACACTTTTCCCAGCTGTCTCTACAGGCAATCCAAAGTCCCAGCTACTTCTTTTCTCACTGGGTCACATCTGAAGCCTGCTGCCCAAAAATGCAAGTGAAGATTCATTTGTCCTAGGGGCCCCCAGATTAAAAACTCCCAAGCCAGCACTATCATCAGATCCTGTCCTTAACAGAGTATTAAACCCCAGAGGAACTGCACCATTTCATTGCTGGGAAGGGCTCTGGCTTCCCTCCCCTTGCCTCCCTTCTCGACTTTCTTTTGGGGAAGGACACAGTTGGTGGGAAAACAGGAGAGTGTTTGGCATAAGATTTACAGCCCTGCTGCTTTTCAGTCCACTAAAACTTAAGTTAATGTCATGCAGACTGAACTGAAATTGAAAATCAAAGAGATGGAGAACCAGCATTGGTTGCACATCCTTCTATCTGGAGGAAGGAAAGCAAATGGGCAGGGATTGAAAAAGGGAAAGAAAAAAAAGCAGGCACAAGATACATGGCTTTTTTAGCACAGCAAAACCCAACATCTGAGTGCAGTGATTTGGTTTGAAGAGCAGCTCAGCTTTACACAGGTAATTACAGCATCCAAACACCAACATGACCCTACTGCACACTGAATCTCCTCTGGATCCCAACACACCCAGATAGGAGAATAAAATAATTCAGAGACAGGAGAGACATTTCGTAGCAAATCCACAGAACGGAGAGAAAACTCCAAGTTAATACAAAGCAAAAGGAAGGAGCTGACATGTTACAAAGCAGATCCCTTCAGTCTGGTGATGAGGATCACACCAGTTGAGGAGAGAACCTTTCTCCAAGTTAGCATGGAACAGTCACAGGTTATTTAATAAGGTGCCAGCCAAGCTCCTCTCAGCCATGGCAAACCAAGCAACATGCACACTCCTGACTCCAGTCAGCACAGGCTAATAATAAGCACCCTTGAAAGAAAAGCAAAGGAATTGGGAAGCAAAGAAGAGGAGAGGCAGAGGATGCCCAGATGACAGAAGAAACGCATCTGAGATGTTATATAAAAAAGAGTTAGGGAAGGGGATTGAAAATGACAGGCAAGTAATGATAAAAAAAAGCCCAGGGACAAGCTAATCACTTGCCACTGGCACAACCCTCGCCCTCCTAAATTCAGCTAGAGCAGAGAAAGCAAAAGGAAAGATAAGGCTAGGAAGTATTTTTCTCTTTTACCAGCTGCTAAGAATTTTAAAGGAACAGGCTGGGAACCAGAAAATTAATTGAACTCAAATCCTTTTTGGTCTGAAACTAGACTACCTCAACTCTGGATGCTTAAAGAAAATCAGTTTCATTAGTTCCATGTATTTTCTCCACAGGACTGTCTTTGTTCCAATTAAAGCCATTCAATAAAATAAATTCTATTTATAATTTGATTCGTGAAGATATAAATTTTGTTAAAGCAACCACAGAAGAAAAGCCTGGATGCAGACTGACTCCTCTCACACAGGTTATGTTATTTCCCTTAGCAAGGGGGAAGGTTTTCAAAACCATTCCCAGTGAAGAGTCCCAGAGTTGGTCAGGGCCACTTCTCCACAGATTTTGCTTCACATCCCCCGTAGCACTAAAATTCCAGTTTATTTCCTCACCTCAAACCAAGCTGATAGCATGAAGAGCTGTTGTGAAGGCACTGATGGGTATCTATGGCTCCTACCTATTTCTGCTATACTCACTATTTCTGGAGACCATATTGAGAGCTCACACTGAATGAAGTTCATCTGGTTTTCTAAAGTTCTCCTCAGTCCAAATGCACTCAACAAGCAAATGCTCCACGCTATTGGTGGGCAGCATTGGAGGGCATCTAGATCTGCTGCTGAGGACAATGGAATGACACACTCTGCTTAAAAACTCACCTCATTTATTGGCCCTGAAGGTCACTGCTGGTCTATAAGAAGGGTCTGTTTTCTAGCTTAGACTAAGAAGAAACAATGACATGCAGGAGAGCAGCTTTTCTGCACAGTGAGTCGTCATATCAATTAGCTTAGCTGATAAGAAATATAAAAACATTTGATCACATATCACTCAAGGGGAACTTTTGACTTAATAAAAATGCAAAGTATGTTTTGGGGGGAGGCTTTACAGCTCCTTTCTGTCCATAATCAGCCATTTACTGGCCTTCACAAAGCAGAAGCTCTCTGATGTCCCAAGAGGGCAGAGCACACTTGAAAGAAGGCAAGACGGTCACTGCTTGGCTACGTCCCTTATCACTCACTTCCAGCTGCAATCCAACATCTCTGCAAGGAAAGCAGAAGAGTTCTCTCCCTGTCATCTTATGTGCATTTTATCCTCTTCAACATAATCATTACCCTTGTAACAAGCAATTGCCAGGACGTGGCTCCTCAGTTGCTCCCAGCCTGTACCTGACAGCTGACTGGTGGAGCTGGAGACCCTCCCTGAGCAAACAGCTCCACATCCTTCACCCTCCCCACCTTGAGTGAGTGATGTTGTGTTGTACCCATGGATGACACGATTCAGAGCAGAACTAAGGAGCCTGAAACAAGCTCAGTTTATCATCTGTTGGTGTTGAAGCAGACACACACAAGGCACACAGGACAATTTCAAAGGTCAAGCTTGCACTTAATCCATCCAAGGTATTATCAAGTGCAAACTGGTTCCTTGCATTTGGGTGAGTTTTCTTCTCCCCCACACAGCACACGAGCCCGTGCTGCTCTGCAAAGCTCAGACTGATGCTTTTTCTTTCTGAACACTCCCAGAGCCTCTGGCTGTGCTATCACCAAGGGGTAAAGCCTCCCTAAGCTGACAGTGCTGCTGAAAGCAGGTCCTACCCTCCCCACCTCACCCTCTTCTTATCACCCTGGGGCTGTCCCGGCCCCAAACACCATGTCAGCTCCTCCATCTGATGGATGAGAAAGCCCCACAAATGTTTACCCTGACAAAGGAGATGAGCGAGGTGACAAATGGTTGGGGGCAAACCCGACGTGTGTCAGAGGCAAAGCTGCCTGGAGACCTTATCTCACTGAGCTCAAACATTCAGGGAAGTTCAGGGATTTCTTTATCACAGAGAGCAGAAATTCTTTGGGCTCCATCAGTAAATCTCTCCTCGGATGAGCATCGTGCTGGTTACAGCTACGTGCACACACCCCTGAATCCATGTCACTCATTCCATGACGTGCCTACCAGGATGGTTCTAGCAGAGCCCACAGCTGAGCTTCACCTCAATCTGCTTCCCAGTTGTCAGCGTATTTAAGATAAAGCTGAGAACAGATGGCACGTGCCTGCCCTTAATAAAACACTGCAAACCTCCCTTGCCTTCTCTATCATGTGCTCACTTCAAACAAACCAAACCACCACCAAAACTGCACAAGCCCCAAACCCGTTGACAACAGCAAATACAAGTTGCTCCACTTCATTAAACTGCATCATCTCCTGAGCCTGGGACAAGGAGCAGCATCCCCTGACAGAGCAGGGACCTTATGGAAATGGAGACATACAGGAGGGTGAATTTACTCCCAGCCAAAAGGATTCTCAGGAATTGGCTGCTTTTCCACATTATAAATTGTGCTTCTGAGGACAATTTTATTTTATCACAACATGGAAACCGGAGAATTTCAGGAACCTTTCAGAAGATTGAGAAGATCTCTTCAGCCCCACTGTGCCTTCCAGTCCATCTGACCCTGCTACAGACACATGCAAGGGAATCTCACAATTTTGTCATTGTCTTTTTTAAAGAAGCTGATTCTGGCTGCTTGTATAAAGGCAGAACACACAAACTTTGATGGGACTCAAAAAGCATTCCTAGCATTGAATTAAATCAATTATTTGGTCTTCTGAGGCTGATATTCTGCCCCAAAGTTCACAAAAACTATATTTGTGAAATAGCTCCAACTACAGTAACCTACACTAGTTACAACAGAGTTGCAGTCCTGTGGTCCCCATATAGAAAATCATGCCTAATACAGACAACACAGAGCAGAAAATCACTAAAACTACTTCAAGAATATTTTAGGACAATATCAAAGACATGATACATTTGTGAATGTCTGCGTGGAAGAGACAGAAGTCCAGTGGCTTCTAGGAAGGGGTGACCCAGCATCTTTGGTGAGCATTCATTGAGGGTTGAGGTGGACTGGGTCAATAGGGCAGCATGCCATTAAATCAGATAATAAAGGGAGCTGGCCAGTTCTGCATAAGAGCAATGGAAATGGTCACTGCTAGTTCTGAATACAATTTAGCCTGGAATCCAGCCAAACATCCACAGGTCTAGGTGGGGCCAGGGCTCCAGATCCACTTCCTAGGCAGAGTTGCTGGATCACCCCCCAAGCCAGCTGCATTTCCAGGACTGGAAAAGTCATTATTACCTTTCTCTTCACCTGTATTAGATTGTGAGGGATCGTGGCAGGTGGTTGAGAAAGGGAAATTTCCCTTGTTGCTGCCAAACCTTGATCTCTCCTGGGAATAAACAGTTGTCGTGGGTTTTAAACTCCAAATCTCTCGCAAGCTCCAAACATCCTCAATCCCTTTAGAAATCCACCTTGACCATTTAATCTACTGACAGACCTGCCACAGAAAAAACTGCTGCTGGGATCCGTGCAGCTTATTAGCATCAAAGTGCTGGGGGAAGGAGGGATGGATGCAGGAGCCTCTCACTAAATGTTCCTCTTCTCATTTAGCCATAAGTGAAAACACCATGAGCACACTGCAAAAAGCAAGAAATAATCCTCGTTAAGAAAACCCCTTCATAAAAAGTGGCTCTTTTGATGGATTTCTTTCTTCTCCTCAATGTGTTTAATAGCGCTGAGTATTTATTTTCATTTCTTTCTCTGGCTCTGGTGCCCAAGCACTCACCAGATATATGTTGAGGCTCCACGTTGCAAATAGAGCCCTTTGTTAAGCAGCCTTTTATGGGCCTTATTTCCAGAGACAGACAATGCTCTGACCTCTTGAATCACAGCTCCTTTAGCAAGATGGATTTTCCCACCTATTGAGGACAACCTGATAATACCAAGGAGGACCCTGGAAAACCACAAGGCTCTTTAGGAGGGAGCAAAAGAAGGGAGAGATTAAAGAACACTTTGAGCTTTGAAATTAGCAATGAGCTCAGGGTTGTGCTAAATGATAAATACAACAAAAAAACTCCCTCCTGTGCCATTCTGCTGTTTGCTTTCAGCTCATTTTCATACACCTCCTTCAAAAAAAACCCCAGAGCAACAAAAGATTGCTTGAAAGCCACCCCAGGTCTTGCAAATTCATTACACTTATCATCTGAAGCAACTTAATCTTTCACCCCTGCCATTGCCAATATTTGGGATTTGGTCACAGAGCTGCAATATTAGCATTGTGTATAAAGCTTAAGCTCCTGGGGTTACATGAGGAGAGGAGAATCTCATCTGGAGCCTGGGATCATTAAGAAGAAAAACTTAAATGAGCTGCATTCTTATTTTTTAATATATACAAGATTTGCAATTGTAGCATCTCATTACTATGACAATCTCAGAATCTGGGTGCAGAGATTTCAGTCCCATCCATCCAGGGTCTGACATTCCTGAATCTCAGTTCTTTTCATGTTAAGACTCTGCCCTGTCCACAGACCACAACTGAAGTTCTCAGATGTGTCACTGCAATTCTTTTAGGTGTGTAGATATTTCAATTATTATTACAAACCTGACATCTTGTGCCTTAAGCCTTCACTCCTACTTCAGGATCAAGGAGTGTGCATCATCAGCCACCTGAAGTGCAGAATTATTCTTCAGTCCCAAGTCTATCTCAAAGTGATAGAGATGCTGGGTATTAGAAAATGGGATAAGATTATAACTGTATTATTTAATTGTTCCATGTCTGTACTCTAATATTCTGAGGTTTTATATTCTGCTTGACAAGTGTAGGGCAACATGCAAGAGTGAAATTACACAAGTAGAATAAAAATGTTCTCAAAAGAAAAAAAAAAATAGTTATTTTTTTAAATTTATAAGTTACGAAAGAATCAAATCACAGTTTTAAAATTCTGGCTGTAAAAGAAAAAAAGAAAAAGATTAATTAAAAATAAGTGTAACCCAGGGGTCTGAATGTGTCAACACACAAGCAAGAAGAAAACAGGTGAATTTTGAAGAAATATAGACATTACATACAGGACTGTAACAAACTGTGTTGGGATTTTCTTGGTGGGGGAAGAGAAGAAAATGATTTGGGGAACTCCTGACTCCGTGGCTGTTACTTTGCTGTTGTTAGATCCTACCAAGAACCACATAAAGGGAGAACCAGAAAGGTGAGAGCTCCTTTACTGATGGTTTTAGACTGGACAGGAGCAGGGCACACCCTGTGACACGGGGTTGATCTCTGGGGTCACACACCAGTGTATTGCTGTGAGATGGATGGTGCCAGCAGAGCCATCACGGGCACATCAGGGACACACACACACATCTCTTCATCCCTCTATTTTTCATTCAGCAACACACTATCTTCCCAAGGTGCTGCTGCAGAGCCAGGCAAGACAGGAGGATAATTCACCAGGCAATCCCTTGAAGCATCTCTCAGACATATGAATGTCTCAGCAGAACACAAACAAGTTGAGGTCCCTTCCCAAACCTAAGTCCCCCCAGAGAACTATGTGCTCTCTATTGGGCACAGATGTTAAATGTCAACAATCAGCAGCTTCTTAATAGGAAACAGGCTCGTCTGGAGGAAATTTGCAGACCTTTGCCACCTGCAAGGCAGCAAATAAACACTAATTTTTATTATTATTTTTGGGTTTTAATCCTTTACAATAACATGGAGATTAGACCCAACCACAATCCTCTCACAACTTACACCAAAGCCTCGAATACTTCCAGAGTTTAAGTAATGATTGTAGGGTTTATTTTTAAAAGATATCTGAAAGATTTGGTCATTGAAATGCTTGTTTGGCAGCAGTTTGCTGTATAGAGGCAGCTCCCCTTGTGGCCCCTGCCATGTGCAGCATCTTCTCAAAGTATGTTCTCCATTAGGCAAACCATGGAAAACATTTTGCCTCTGTTGTTTATCTCTGTTTTCTTAACCTCTCACCTCCTGCCTTTCATTATTCTGACTAAATAAAACAGAGCTGTAGTTTTTAAATGTGTTTGTAAGGGAAGAAAAAGAACCTGTGCACTCCTTTGGTACAGATGAAGGTTCTTTGCTCTCCTGGGTCCCCAACCAGCAGAGCTCCATCCAGAGAGGTTAAAGCAGACATTTAAAGAAAACTCTCTCTTTGTTGAAAAAGCAGCAGAATGAAACCCGGAGCCTTTATCTCAGCTCCTCTCTGGGGTTAATCCATTAACTATCCTTTCCCTTGAACTTCTGCAGGATTTCTAGGTCAAGCTAGAGGGTTTCATTCTGCTGTCCAAAGGAAGGGACTCACCACAGCTTCCAAGCCATGGTGTGCTATGGATCACCCACAGCCTTTAGAGAATTTATTCTATAGAAAGACATGTTCTCACAACACAGGCTGGGTGCACTCCCAGCTTTTGCTGGTACCTCTCTCTGCCAGCATTTTACCATCTCCCCAACTCCATCTCTTGGCCACCACCGACTCCTCCTTTCCCTATTTCTCCCCGTCTTTACTTCAAACAAGAGCCTAAAAGGTGGGAGCATCCTCATTACCATTCCAGACACAAAGTTGTCTTTTCTGTCACCAGCTAGACAATATTATCTGTATTCCAACACCTCTGAATCCTCTCATTAGGCTGTTTCCTCTCAGGTCTGTGATTTGTTTTTCTGCTGGAGCTAAATGCCATCAAAAGGCAGCGTTTCCAGGTAAGTCAGTTTTTCCCAGCCACCCCTCCAGTTGGCTTTGATGTAGCACACTGGGTTGCTATGAAATCTGTTAGAAGCAGGCAGGCACTTGGTAGACACACATCCTGCTGGTGTATTCCTTTAAAAAAACCCCAAGCCAGCCTCCAGCCTTTCTCTCCCCATGCAAATCCCCCTCTGCATGCCAATGAGGCTCCCCCCGTTATCTGCATGAAGTGCAAGGGCATGTGTACCAATAAGGTTATCAGTTACACTTGGAAATTTCTGCATTTTAATCCAATTTGTCACCCTTCACACTCGCTTCTTTTAGCTAATGTAGAAGCAGCCATGTTTGCTAATCTGAGCCATTATATTAGACCAAAACGCTGCGACTTCAAGATCTGAGGGAAATTCTGCCTTTATAGCTCTTTCTTTTCAGGATAACATGCTCAGTAAATCCCAGTTTTTCACATGAACCCTCTGTTCCTGAGATAGCTGGATAACCCCTTTAGATGCATCTTCTCCAGGTGACTAAACCATGCACACAACACTTGAGCTAAAGAGAACAAAACCAGATGTGTCCTCACCCGTCCCTTCCTAACCCTACACGAGACACTTCTGCTGGTGCCCCTCTACTAGACGTGCTCTCCAAGGGAAGATGAGCTATTCAATTATGTAAAACCTCACTGACTCCCTTTCACATGCTCGTTTGCAAGCCCACCACTCCTGGAAATGAGTCTAGTGCTTGAATTATGAGGTGCCAACCCACTGCTGTGACCTCTCCCTTGCACATCTGTGTACATCTCCTGATGCTAAAGAGGTTCTGGGTCAGCTCGACTCTTCTCTCACTGCAACTGAGCTTATTAGATGATGCCAACGTGTCAGCTAAAAACTGTCACCTTCCACCTCCCCTACATTCTCTGCTAAAGACAGGAGTGGAAAATCACGTTGGGAAATGACAGGTTTGTTGTTGAAATTGGTTGGATTTCAGCTCGTGTTCGGCGCTGGCAGGGTTCTCCATCACCATCAATATTAAAGATAATTGGAGCTGTTTGCAGATGTTCCCTTCCTCTCAAATTAAATATGTGAGCTGACCATTGCTGGAGGGGCTGAGAAGTTTGAGCTGCTGAAGTTCACAGCAGTTAGAAAGGCCTATCAAAGAGCTGGCTGCTCTCCTGTCATGTCACAGCACCCCAAAAGGACACCCTGTCACCACCACTTGTATTATCACAACTCCAGCAGTATTTCCATGTAACTAAAACCAACAACCCATGACCAATAACCCCTACAGGTAGATATCTCAAAAGGGTGCAATGTCTCTGAAAGATTTCTGCCTAAAAGAGCACAACCCCAAGAAGAGGAGTCCAGTCCTTCAGTGAAGGCAGAAGACATTTAATTAATCACATGGAGCCCTGGGTGTAACCACAGAATGGTTTGGGTTGGAAGGGACCAAAGATAATCTTATTCTACCCCTCCTGCCATGGGCAGACACCCTTCACTAGACCAGGTTACAACTTCATCATGAACATTTCCAGGTGATGTGATGTGATTAAAAGTCCTTAGATGACAAATAAATGACACTGGTCATCTCAAACAGCAGAGAAATAAAATTTTTATACCATCCACCACGCTGCTCTATTTTAGGCTATTTTAAAGAGTTCTGAGGTGTTTTATTGGTACTATTTTCCATATGGCCTATAAAACAAGGTCACCTTAATATTCTTAAGTCCAACTGTGCATGCCCTGGAAGCAAAGGGTAACTGTAGCTGCTATATCTTAAGACCTGTAACATCCTTAAAATAGTTTTCAAACACAGAAAAATGGTGTTTTATTAAAATTCCAGATATGTTGGCACTTCCCAGGATCAGAAGCAAAATGTGTGTATTCTAGCAATATTATTTTTCCAGTAAAAGTGCCTTTTTGTAGCCCTTGTCATGCTGGAAATTACCTGATGCAGGCGAGGTTATTATTTGAAAAAGAAATGTGCAGCCCCAGCCCTCCACAGCTGTAACCACTTGGGTAAACACTTGTGCCTCTGAAGAATCACATTCACTTCATTACTACTCTCTACCTGTCACCCTTCCTGCATATAATGAATTTGATGCCAAGATCAGAGTCACAGGGAAAGAGAAAAAAAAAAAAAAATCCATAAAGATTCTAACCCATAACAATAGTGAGAGGAGCAGAAAATAGACAAGATTAAAGGAGTGTAAAAGGTACTATCCAAGGGATCTGAGGCTTGTAGAAAAACACACACGTGTCTGAGAGGCACTAGGAGACAAGCCCTTTAGATGATAGTATGCACAAACACACTCATGGAGAGAAGAAGAAAGCAGCACTAATGCTGCTTCTGAATTTTAAGCATAGAAATATGTGGAGAGCAGCATTCTTGGGCTTTTTCTTCACCTTGCATGCTCAGACTGGAGAAAGAAGTGCTAGAAAGAAAACATCTATAACACCAAGGTCCAGAGGGCCCTTTTTCTACTGAACTATAAAGACTACAAATCAAAAGTATTTGTCTGGTGTGGGTTTTTTTCAGAGCAGGACACCTCTTCTTGCAGGGGTCATACAATAAATCAAGTAAAAGGTCTGCAAGGAGTCATCCTGTAAGCACCAAGCCAGCCTGCACTGGAGGATGCACAATCACTTCTTGCCTTGGAAGTACCCCCATGATAAATTTCAGCTTGTTAGTGGTACCATCCTACTGATGCTACAGAGCTCTGACAAACCCAAACATCTCACTCACGCCTCTTGTACTTGGAGAATTCCCCTTGAAATTTCTCAGAACTATTCACCTTTGGCCCAGAGGAAGCCAAAAAAATCTAAAGTTGAGGCTGACAATATAAGCAAAATTAAGTGAAGCTTCCCCTGCACCACGTCTTGGAGATCTTCACACCCTGGTAAAGGATTCAAGGCACTGCTCAACAGAGAGGAGGGTGTTAATGCAATGCAAATATTAAATATATATGCACAAGTACTGAAACAACACATCCAGCTGTGCATTTATACATAAGGCATTATAAAATTAATCTGGGTTTCATTCATTGCTTCCTTTCTGTTCTTGGAGAATGTTCTCAGAGGAAGCCTGACACAGGGAATCAGGGTGTGGGTTGGAAGCAAGAGGACAACTGGAATGGGCTGCTCAGAGAGGTGGTCGAGGCCCCATCCCTGGAGTCATCCAAGGTCAGGCTCGATGGGGCTCTGAGCAGCCTGCCCTAGGTAGAGATGTCCCTGCTGGGGTAGGGAGGTTGGACCAGACGACCTCTGGAGGTCCCTTCCGACCTAAAACATTCTGTGATTCTATGGCAACTTCAGTATGATGGAAAAGTTCTCATTTTGTTTTCTTGTGAAGTCTGAGACGGGCTAATTATATGGGGAATGTGTCCTACCCCCTAAGAGAATGAGTATTAAGGGATCTATCAAAAAGACCATGTCAGAAACAGATTTTCCAACAGTTCCATTGAAGTTGCACATGTAAAACCCACTCTTTCAAGCTAAAGCAACATCAAAAAAGCCAATACCTGGCCAAAACCAACTTGAAGAGCCCATAATCATGAGAGGACACCACAAACCAGCCATTAGACATCAATGGAGCAACAATAACTTAGCAACCAACTATCAGGAGGACTGAGGCTACTGTGCTTTCTGGGGAAAAGAAGATCAAACCATCAAAGAGATCATTAGGAACAGGCCTTGTTGTTAAGTAAGATCAGTAAATATCTGCAGGAATGGCAGGGCCTATTGTGCAGTAATGGAGGTGAAGCCCTTTTTTAAACAACTTGGTATTTACATATCTTCGTTAATAGCGAAACGCATTAATGAGCAAGAGCTGGTGCAGCAGGGAACCTCTCAGAGGCTCTCAGGGGAGCAATTAAGAGAGACTTATTGGAAATAAAGCTGTTTAAAAGGACACATGCAATGTAATCCAGGGCAGGGGAAATTCCCTGCTTAAAGAAAGCAGCTGTTTCTCCCACCAAGTTCTGAAAACAAGCGTAGAAAGCTCCTCAAAGTAAATGATAACTAAAATTCTAAGAGAAATGGGAGGTCTGAGCTGCAGCTACAACGTTTAATGAAGGAACACCTCAACCTCAGAAGGTGACCTTGCATCATTGAGCAACACATGAAGTTCCACATGGGATGTGGTGACAAGAATTCTGTCATCCAGTGAGGGTTTGCCCAAAATCTGCCTCCCACAAGGTTCATCTTTACCTCACAGCAGAGACTCTTTGCTGAACACAATATTACTGGGTAAGTGGCAGACACCACCAGGAATAAAACCTGGAAGCTGGGGTGAATCCATGACAAAACCATAACGGCTTAGTCTAAACACTCCTCTTGGAAAGGTTTACCTGTGGGGCGTCCCCAAAGATGCTAAATAAGATATGTTCTCCTGCCAACAAGTGTTATGCAAACAATCTAATTAGGAGCTGCTCTCTGCTGCCAGAGGCAGGCTGCTCCACAACTTGGCACTGGAAAGGGGATGTGTCCCACTCTCTGCTGAGGTGCCTACTGCAGTATCTCTTATTGAAATGCTAGACATTCTTCTCCACAGGCCCCTCTAGGTAGTATTTGAGTTAATCTTCTAATTAATCCACTTGGCATTATCATTAATCAAAGGCGGATTCGGCGATTCTGCCCTGCTTATTACAAGACCCCCTCACATTTCCACTCCTCTCACTAGATTTAATTAACACTGTAGCTGGTTGAAGCTCCCTCCTCTCCAATCCTACAAAGACTGATGTTAGAGCTGTTCACAGCAAAAGTAACAACTATTCCACCAGCCAGGAC
The DNA here is from genome assembly GCA_013401335.1 of Brachypteracias leptosomus. Classification (NCBI taxonomy): domain Eukaryota; kingdom Metazoa; phylum Chordata; class Aves; order Coraciiformes; family Brachypteraciidae; genus Brachypteracias; species Brachypteracias leptosomus. Next base: position 789,426 of record VYZX01006011.1, on the reverse strand, counting down.
ACATTCACTACACTTCACAAGAAGGCAGCTGAGGAAGTGAGAGCTCTCAGGTTCAGAGAGATCTCTCACAAGTTAGTGCAGAAGCCAAGCTGGAAGAAGAGTGAAGAAGGAGATGCTCTTTTTATGTATTTTGAAATTTACAACTGATTTCCCATAATGCTTCCTTCTCAGAGCATCATTATCACAGAATAATCTGCATTCAGTCTCACCGGTTACATTCACAGCCTCTTGCAAGTCTAGGAAAGAACCTGGTAGGAAGAAATGTCAGTGAAAACCACGTTAAAACAGAGGTTACAAGGGGCAGGCAAGTTCCAGTCCCTGCCTACAGAAGAAACAGAGGTGGCCCATGGAGCCTCCACAGCTTTTTCAGCACCCTCCAGGGCTCAGCAAGGAGAGATCCCAAAGAGAGCTGCTTTCTGGGTTGAGAGGTGATCTTTAGGATGCAAGGAGAACAGAGGAGGACCATTAAAAGAAGACCTTTGTGTCTTGAGGACACAAAAAAGCAGCAGACATCTCTCTGAGCTACTGGAGCCTGCAAGAACTGCACAAATTCCTTTGGTTAGGTACAGTCACCTCATCATCACACGAATGCTGAGCTCAGAAAATACACTGACAGCTACACAAATCCTTCAAAAAACCCCCAAACCACCAACACTCTGCTAATTTGCACAAAATTAATGTATGTAAACATAAACAAGGCAAGATTGGGATTGTGAGTGGGAGAGTTGAGGCCACCTCCTTCCACTATGCCTGAATAAAGCAAGGCAGGGGGAACAAATTGTTTGTAGGAACGTTTAACCTCATGTAGATTTTATTCTCAGAGCAGGAAAGCAAAAGAAGAGTGGAGCAAGGGCTGCTGCTGACAGGGCTGCTGGTCCATTAACTGCAGCAGTTGTGCTGCCCAAATGATGCAGCTCAGGTTTAGCAGCACTGCCACCTCCTCACTTTACAAGGGAGGAACAGAAGGGGCTTGATCCAGCTTATCAATTGTGAGCTTTTAGCCTGACAAGAAACAAGTCATTAATGGAGACCTGAGATCTGAAAGAATTAGCAGCATTACTGACTGAGCACATCACCCAAACATAACCTCCAGGTTCCCTAATTGCTCTCGTGGTTCTCTTCACACCACTTGTGCAAGAGAATCAGGGATATTAAGGCCACTTTCACAGGCTTGATGAAAAGAATACAAACTACATAAGCTGAAAGCCTTTAAAAGCCCTATAGGCTTAGGGGAAAAGAAAAAAAGTGAGGTCATTATGCTCTGGTATTCTTCTCAGCTGCCCTCAGTGGGTATCAGTCATCATTACAGCACTCTGAATCATAATGGACTCCAACAGTTTAATAATGATTGCAACACCCTTCCTAATGAGGTTGGTGCTGCCCTCTGATGTGAATATTCATAAAACTGGGCTGGTAATGGGTTCTGTCTTGATTAGGGGGCTGTGGTTCTGTATCAAGTTGGAGAGACATCTTTTGATGCCAAAAAAAAAAAAATCAAATTAAATCCTTGCTTCAAGCAGAGTAAATGAATTTGACTTTAGGTGATCAAGAGGGGAAAAACTTCTAATTAGAGACACAAGCAATCATCTTGTTCAGTGTTCTTTCAAAGAAAGGCTATAGGGACACAGAATCCTAATAAACCTTCCCTCAATCACCTTTTAGATAAATGTTAAGGATTAAAATTAAATGTAATTAAAGTTTGTTAATCTGATTTGGTTTCCACTGATAGTCCTTAATTTTTTTTTTGTGCTTTGCCCTGTTCTCCTTTGCTTATTCTCCTCTCTTCCTACCAGTGTTGTGTGGTCCAGCACAGAAGGTAGGAAGGGAAGATGCTGCTTGGGACATCAGACCCCGGCTGTCATTAAATGGATGAACTGGCACTTGCCAACACACCCTCTAGAGCAGCCACTGCTGCATCTGCTCTCAACACAGGGGTTTCCACCACTCCCACCACTGCAGAACTGCAACTCTCCCCCAAGTCATTAAATACTCACACTTCTGTTCCCTTTCTTTGCCAGCAGAGATGGGTAACTAAGTCCTCTCTTTGCCATCGTTGACAATTTCCCCTCATCACTAGAAAAACAAGTGGAATCAGCTTCTAAAAATTAGGACTTAAGCTTCCATCCATTAAAAGAAGAGACATTTTTTCATTTCTTCCTAAGGCCAGAATGAGGCCATTACCCCCTCCGGGATGTCCTTGAAGCCAGACGACCCACAGAGCTGGAATTCATGGGATAACCCTTCTAAGTAAGAAGTTTCCTGCCTAATAAAACAAAAATTGCAGCTATCCCGCTGTTCATGTAGCCAGGCAGAAAGAGACTGATTGGATCTGAGCTTCTCACAAGAAACCAAACATTTATTTATCCCTTGCTGCACAACAGGAAAAAAAATCATCTATTTGTTCACTAGTAAGAACCGGACTTGATTGGGGCTTTAAGAATAATGAAGAATAATGATGATGATGAAGCTGTGTCAGCATCCTGGCAGAAGGGAGCCTGCCCCAAGCAAGGGATTTCTCCCCAAACGATGGGGTGTGAGGAGAAACCAAAGGAAAGAAAGGGACAAGCAGGTCTCTCAGTCACCTACAGAGCCTGATGCAGGTGCCTAGAACTTTTAACCCTCTAACAAGGTGTTAATTTGAGCTGTCTCCCTTGCAAACACAGCTAGGACGGGGACAAGACCGCCGAGAAGAACCACCACCTAACAAGTAGGTTTTTCCTCCGTTTATAATCACCCAGAACTAACTTGGGCAAAAGATGCCTTCCCTTCCCTGCCTGGATGCTCAGAAGCAGGATGAAATAATGAATTCCTTCCCCAACCCAGCCCTCCCTTCATTAGCCCAGACCCTTCCCTTCCCTCTCCTCCCCAGTGCTCCGGGGAGCCGCTGTTCACGGGCAGTGCCATTTAGAACCCCCAGCACGTAGGTGCCCAATGGTGAGCACGTTGGGGATCTGGGTGAGCAGCTGCCGTGTCCCTGCCAGCAGCAGACCTGTCACTGGCCTGCCCAGCTCCGTGCCAAGCCCAGGGACCACCGGGGGCCAGCAGCAGATGGCTTCTCTCAAACTCTCATTATCGGGGCTGACTGAAGAGCCGGCAGCCAAGACGTTGCCGGGTTACTGGTGGCAAACTGGGACGGTCTGAGGATGGATGGCTGACACCTCCCTGCCAGGGCGCCCTGAGATGTTGGGGAAAGTCGGGGTGAGCTCTGCTGACACCTGGCTGGTTGCAAACGGCACCCTGGGAAACGTGAATTGCCTTTTAGAAAAGCAGGAACCAAACGAAAACCCTCCCAGCATTCTCTTCAGGTGCAGCAAGAATTAACAATCCTTGCCTCTCTTTTGTCTGCAGCAAACTGCATGCTGCACTGAGCTGCACTCACCATACTCAATCTGAGCTGACAGCTCACAACAGTTTCCAACCATACCTTTTTTTTTTTTTTTCCTGAGCTTGCAATGAAAACAACAATCCCAAATTAAGTGAGCCAGCAACTCAGCTTTACCCACGTCTGGTTTGTTCACTTGCAGGAAAGAAGAGGAACAAAGAAATCAATGTTAAAATAAAAAAGTCATCCAAGCAAATCATAGAATGGGTTGGGTTGGATGGGACCTTAAAAATCATCTAGTTCCAACCCCCCTGCCATGGCAGGGACACCTCCCACTAGACCAGGCTGCTCAGAGCCTCATCCAACCTGGCCTTGAACACCTCCAGGGATGGAGCACCCACAACTTCCCTGAGCAACCTGTGCCAGGGTCTCACCACCCTCAGAGTAAAGAATTTCCTTCTAATTCCCAATCTAAATCTACCCTCTTCCAGTTTGAACCCAGTTCTAGGTTGTATTTTTAAATCTGGGCAAATTCAGAGCTAAATCTGAGCTCAAATTAAGAAGGTAGCAAGACTGACCCAAGGCAAATACAGCCCAGCCCCTCTGCCCTTGTCAAACAACCACCTCAACACCCTTGGGTCATCCATGCTGCTCTGCACTGCTCCTTCTTTGCAGCTTCATCTGCTCTCCTGCAGCAGCAGGTTGTCCTAGATGCCACAGATCTCTTGCCTCCCCCCCTGTCTCCAAAACTCTAGATTTCATCACCCAGTGAAGTACCTTGTGAGGCTCAGGCTAAGACTCAATGAACTCATTTCAGCTTTGAAAAAAAAACCCCTCTCCTTTCTATTTCAAGCCAAATACCATCTTACCAAACACACTGTCCCCTAAATTCTGGTGAAAAGCACCAGTTCTCTTTCCATTGTGTCAGTTACCCTCCTGTCTCTGAAAATAGTTGCATTATTCATATTTAGTTCCTACGACAATAAGAAATTCTCCAATGACAGAACAAAAGTCTCATTGTGGCAACTTCCACAAAGGGCTGGAAAGTCACAAAAGCCAGAGCTACCTTATCAGGAATGGCTTTAGTGAGGCAGAAGATATTGGAATGAAAAAGGGAGGAAAAAAAGGACACGTCTGAAACTCAAGCAAAATATTCTCCAACTCTGCAAAATAGCTGTAGTACTGGAGATAAAAAAGGCCACGTGTTGTTCCGTGACAACCACATGGCTGAGGGCAGCCCAAGGCTCCCTTAAATAGAGCACTCACATCAACATCACCAATTAACAGCCTTCTACAGCCTTGAAGCAACCAACACTTGTTCAGTAGCTTTGTCCAAGTACCTGCTTGCCTCCAATCCTGTAAAATGCTTCACACTGAATAAAAAGAGGCCATAAAATGTTTGTATGACTTGGCAAATAAGCTGCTTATCCCCCTGTACAGCTTCTTCTGAGTCCCACAAGCAACCTGGGGATGACGTAAATCAGCAAACATGGGGTGGGGAACTGGGCACAAATGAAGGGAAGAACAAGTTTATAATGAATGATATTTCCTCTGTATGATCTTCTAGTTCCCAGCTATTTACAGCTGAGAGATTTGAACTCAGCTACACCTGGTAACCTCGGCCTTTAATAGGTCCTGGGGGATTCTTCTGCCTCAAATTCTCCTCACTTTTTAACCCCATGTCAACATTTTGCATCAAAACAACCTGTGGCACTAAGATCCCAACTTACTGTAAAAAGAAATATTGCCTTTCATTTGTTTGGAGCCTATCAGTCAATAACTTCAGTAATGATCTCCAGTTTTTGTAAAAGGAGAAATAATGAGCAATTATCCCTTGGTTTGATACTCATGATTTAAGAAGCCTGGATCCCAGACTTCTTCCAAGTGTTTTCTTTTCCCCAGTGCAGAGACTTGGTCCTACAGTCATTCCTTGATATGGAAATTGATATAAACTTTTAATTATATTTGCCATCTTTCTCTGCATCTTCCCTAGTCCTTCTATTGGGGTTTTTTTTCTGAGGGAGTGATGACAGACAGGAAAAAGAACCCAAACCACACAAAAAATTGGAGATGTGGATGCTCCATGAGTTTATTCAATGCTGTAATGATGTTTACAGTTTTATTCTCTGTTTCTCTCCTAACAGTCACTAACATTCCCAGCACGCAGTTTGGGTTTTGAAGCCTATTTGGTGGTAATTTTGAATGCTATTTATATTCATAAAACAGGAAAGCCTCAGCTCAAATCTTATTACAATGCCCCAAGTTTCAGCAAACTTCCTTCTGCCCACTTCTTCCTAAGGTCAATTTGGATGGCTGGTAAATTCAGCCAGGATTTTCCTCATTTCACTAGTGAGTCTAGCTTAGGATCTAAGGGCTGTTTATTTCTACCTAAAAAAATCTTGTCTTAAAGTTCCTTGAGAGAAGAGGGGGGGGGATGTGGATCAATCTGCCTGCCTATGTTCTCTCCAACACCTGGCAGATGTTCTAGGGGGGACACCCTGGGTGTCCTTAGAAGCAGAGCTCCTAGAGAGCTCAGTTCATGTGTTTTTAATCACTATTCTCACCCCTGTCAGAGCAGTCACTGCTTTACAGCCCCTCAGCTCACCTGACACCTCTTCAGAGTGGTCCCAGCTATCCCTCCACAGAGCTCCAATGGCAGCAATATTATGAAGTGTTTCATCTCACCTCTTTTTTCCACTCCAATACCTTCACGTTGAGGCTGAGTGCCAACACAACACCCCCCATTAAGCATCCCTTGTTTTTTCCCTAAGTGCTTCACCCCCTTCTAGCATTTCTCATGTTGCTCTGAAGTGAAGAATCATGCTCTGAACTCTCACCTTATTGATCCAATCTTTACCCATAAAAGACTCAAACACTTGGAAGTCCAGCCCATTCCGAATGGAAATCTCAGGTTTTTTTGTTCCTAATCTCTCTCATAGGTCTCTAGGGCTTGCAGAGAACACCCTGAAATCTTGTGAAGGAAGATTCTGGTCCCAAGATTTGCATTAACACTGCTGCAACAAAGCCAGCTTAGTAAATTAAGGACTTTGTTGTGGACACACCTATACAGAATTCCAGAATCTCCTGATAGAGAAACCTGGAGGGAAGACAAACATCAATCCCTCCTCCCCTCACCCAAGTACTCTGGGTGTACAACAAGCTCCATCCCAACTAGCTCCTGTGATTAAAGCTGTCTAATAAAAATATTTCATGGTACATTCCTGCTTGTCTCACACTTGGCCTGCTGTCTACCATAGCAGACGGGGGAAATTAATTACTGCAGTTTAGAGTTCCAAGTCAGTAAAGCAGAATATCCACATTCTACTTGTTTACATAAATAGAAATTAAAGCTATTTTTGCAGTAGTATCAGGTATGGATGTCTGCTGCCTGGCCTTTCTCACTAAGAGAAATTAAGATTAAAAAAATCCTTTAGTAAAGTGAGACTATTATATCTACATTTTTACTGTTACTAGAGGTATCTCTGCTGGCCAAGTCCTTCACCTCCTCTTATTTTTAGCTTCTCCTGCTTAACTTCAGAAGAATCATCAACTTTAATCACTGGGTGGGCCATTACTTAGTCAATATAAGTCTGTTACTCTCTTTTTCCAGGGACAGAAAATGGTCTTACTCTAGAAGAGACTGACCTGCAGAGAAGAGAGTGAAGAACCCAACCAAGAAGACACCCCAGACACATCAGAAATAAGTAATTACAGAGCAAAAAGCCTCATCTGTAAAGTTTATTCAGAGAGAGAGGCACTGGCTTAGTTTGAATGCACCTATGGCTTTGAATATTGGCTAAACCACCCAATTCCTCATGCACACCACCCGTTACTAACAATTTGAGGGAGATGTGAAACCCAGTAATGTGGTGAGACTGTTCCCTCTACCCTCATCTCTTGCTTTGCAGCCATAATACAAGGGAAAACACTCCTGTGCTCACTAAAATCTTTGCCTGTTGTAGGGAGCTGGGTGCCCTGTTCAGCACCAATTACTGAGGGTTCCTCTTCCCCCAGCAGTGACAAAGCAGCCTCTGGTTTTGTCACTACTCACTGCAGCCCAGAGATGCTCCACAGCTTCAGGAGAGCATCCCAGCTTTTAGACAGGGAATGAAACCTTGGTTTTCATGAAAGCCAAAATGTTTGGGAACATTTCTAAGTCAGGTGGTGAACTGGAATCCAGTCGTTGCTGGCAGGTGCAGAAGCTGGGACAGGGCTGGGAGCATCAGGAATCTCAGAAACAAGAAAATTGCCTGAATACTCCCATATAGCCACCGTTGGCAAGGTGAAACCCAGACTTTTTTGGAGAGAAAGCAAAGGCTTTAATGCTGTGCCAGTGCCCTGGAATTTGTGCCCTGGCACTCTGCACAGGTGAGGTCCTGAGGTGAGCCTGGGGCCAGAGTCTCTCAGGCAGGGCTAAGACTTTTTAAATTAAATTCCTTTTTAATTAAGGAGCTACTCTGCGCAACTGGACTTGGAGGAAGATGTTCATGTCAGAGGGAATCATGCCTTAAAGGGTGGAATTCTTGCAGTGCAGAGACTGGGTGTGTCATGTGTGTTTGCTGTGGGAAATCAACCACCACTGGGGCTCAGTTAATTAATTGCTTGGTGCTAACAGATGTTTCAGATCTCAGCTGCAGTGTTCAAAATTCTTCCTCTTCTGCTCGAGTCGTTTGGACAAAGAGAGCAAAGTGTTACCCTTGATGGCTTTGTGATCATCACATTATTGTGTCTGTTCTCTGGCTTACATCCACTGAACTCCTGGGGTATCCAACTTTGGGGACTTCTTCACACACAGACTTAATCCTAACAAAATTACACTGATGTTCTGTGACCCACGACCACTTCTATGCAAACATAACACTCGGGGGGACTTGGGGCTGCAGGGCAGATACAGAAACTAAGAAATTAATCAACAATTTAGTTAACTAAACTGTTTTTCTTTCCTGACTATTTTCTCCAAGCTGTTTCCCTAGGCAAGTGTCTTCATTACTTGTTAGCACAGACTGAGAAATGTCAGCAGAGAAAACTATAAACATGCCTCTTTTATTCTGTCTCAACTGTTGACTAAAGCTACGGATCCTGCTCTTTACTGCAGGTTTTCAAAGTTGTAGTGAGGAATTTGTTGGTTTTTTAAATGATGCTACCCAAATGCAAAGGGAATAACATAAACCAAGCTGGTCCTCAACATGGTGAACAAGAAAAGCTGGTGGGCTCCTCTTCTTCACCTCCCCTCCTTTATTAAACCCCAGGGGCAATAGATACACGGAGGGCAGGAGGGGATCCTGAAGCACAGAGCAGGTTAGTTTTGGGGTTTGCTAGGACAGGTTGTTGGGAGAAGGTAGATCAAGAGGAGCTACCCAACTGCAGGATGATTCACAAGTTCATTGTTCCAGTTCCCCGTGGATAAATAAACTTTTCTCTGATGAAATCTGAGCGTGCAGCAAATTTACATGATTGATGAACAGATAACACAAGAATATTCCACTCATCTGTCTTCCAAATAGCCAACTACAGTCCACAAGCCAGGATAACTTATCTATTCTTTATATGTATCACACTAAAAAAAAAAATTCTGAAGGCTCCCATTTTTTAAGCGTATAACATGAAGTATGACTATTAAAAACATATTCCAGTCAATGAGTTCCTCTGAAATTATTCTAATCATCACTGCTGCTGAACCATAACTTTGTGATTCATCAGCTTAATTCCAAAGACTTTCTGTGTTCCCTGAGAAGGATTCTGACCATCCCACTGAAAACTGGAACTAGAACTGCTTCCTCCAACTGCACTTCAAGAGATGAAGAGACTTCATCAGCCTGGAATAAATGATGAAATCCAGGACAGACTCTCCAAGACACAAATTCTTGCTTTACTAACTGCTCAAGTGCTTTGATTTCTCTGGTTGTAAAAGGGCTACACATTTTAACACCACGTTCAAGCAAAAGAAAACCTGGAGCAAAATTCAGAAGAGATTTGTAACACGATGCAAATGGCAGCCCAGGAGGAGCTCCTGGCATTGAAGTTTCCCCACAGGTAGTTTGTTGTCTAGGCTTTCACCACCATCCTCTGCCTGCAGTAAACTCAAGGGAACAGGAGATGACAGGGATAACAGGAATATTTTTAAATTTTAAACCAACAATCCAAGCACCTTATCAAAATCATGATACAAAAAGCCAGATCTCCTTGGATATTTCAGCAGGTCCATGGCAACGATCTCCAAGTTCAACAAGGAGATGTGATGGTGACCAGCCAACCTTTGGGCTTGGCAAGACACTGGCTCTGCTGAAGGAGAACTCCCAGTGGAGAACTACCCAAGTCCACCTTCAAAGATTGACCACCATAAACCAAACCCAATTTCTACCTCTCTTAAGGCACAACTGAGGAAAAGCAAGAATGCTGTGGCTTATAAAAGGGAATTTTAGTGCCAAGCAAATACACTGAGGAAGAAAGAGAAGAGAGAATGGGAGGTTCTTGGCAGTGGGAAAGGAGGTAGTGCAATTCCACTGGGAGATGAAATTTAAGGGGCACGTTGAGAGAAGAAAGATGAGAAGCACACGTGAAGGGGGGGAGAGTGTGAAGCAGAACAAAGGCTGCATTTAGGTGAGAACAGAGCTGTGTAGCTCATTTCTTTGTAGGTGGCAGGATACCAGCTAGGTAGATCACTGGTGTTTTTCTATCTCAGGTTTCTAACATCCCTTATTGCTGTCTCATTATCTGGCCCTTCCACATTCCTTTGTTTTGCTTCCCTGCAGCCAAACAGCTCCTCACAGCCTCAGAAGACAAACCTCTGACCTGAGCACTGGAAGGGTAAGAAGGCTGTTGACAGAGCATCCTGTAATCACAGCAAAGTCCCTGTCCAGTGCCTGCTGACTCCCCATTATGTCTATTTTTAGCAGCTATCCAATCCCCCAGAAAACAGCAGCTCTTTAGATATGCAGATGTCTTCTGCACAGAAAGAACACAGAGGACTTCAGAGCACTGCACAGATATTTAGCTACACGACCAACATTAATGAGGGCTTAGCAAAATCCTATCACCCAACATCTTTATAGATTTGTGTTATCCAACTAACGCATTTATCTGAATTGTACAAGTGGAAATAATGCTACAAACCACTTCCCTACATCATTTTTTTTCCCCAACAAGTCATTAATCTAGACTATTTATTTAGAAGTCAACAGCTCTATGACCTGAACTTTACAAAAAATAAATGTTTGAGCCTGTATATAGCAACATTGCTTCAAAAAGATAATCAGTCACCAATATTGTGTGTTATGTGATGCTAGGGGATGACATTACTGTACACCCAGGCCTTCCATCATTTATCTTTCTAAAGAATTATTAGTTCTGAAAGTCCTAATATGGTCTACAAATCTTCTCCAGCCTGCTCCATGGGATAATCTGCCTTGATTGCCACTTTGGAATATCTCTATTTGAGCTATGCATCTATCCAGTCCCTTTGGCAGGTTCATTTTCAGTTTTAAATAAAAGTTTTGTGGACCAAAAAAAATGTCCAGAGAGGCCAATTTAAAGAAATGCTGCTCTTTTGTTCCTTTTTAAGGATTAGCATATTTAAATGTTGAATGGTGTGCATTAGAAGACAACTGAAAACCCACTCCAGTAACAGTGCAGAAAGGGCATAATGGTGTGAAATTTATTAATCTCTTACATAGTTATTCTTTTTTGTTCATAGTGGAACCTATTTGTAAAAAAAAAATAATCACACAACTACTGAGTACCTAATGCTGGGAGGTAACACAGAACAGCAAAGAAATTCAAACATCTTGTACCAACCATATCTAGATGCTTTTCCTATACATATATATATAAAATATATACATATGCATCTATGTTCTACGGATGAAATATCACAAAACATGAATGGAGGATTTTAAAGTGAATTTTTGAATTAGAAAGTCTCTTCTTCCAGAGGAAAGATGGTGCTGTGAGAGTGTCCACACATAATCCACCTGTCCCAGAGCAAATTACTGTCCTCTTACCAGAACCTCCCATGACAATTTGGAGGTTTCCCCATCTGCTTGCTCTCTGGCTCCTCAACAATTCCCTTCTCTTTCCTTTCAACTAAGAATAAACACAAGAAACTCAGATACAGCCACTCGAACCTTCCTCCTTCCTTTTCTAGTCTCATTTTCCCTTCTGATAACTCACTCTGATTCCTCTGCTCTCCTTTTTTCTAAGCCATGGAGGCAACAATAGCTCCAAGCTCCCCATTCCCCTTGTTTCTAGTCTTCACTACACAACCTCGGGCTCTCACTCCTTTAATGCTGCCTACAAAGATGTTTTACCATTCCCTTGCTCACCCTCTTTACTTTCAACCCTCAGCTGCTTGTCAGCTTATACTTTTAGCTTATATTGCTTCAGCTCCACCTTTGCCTGACGGCATTTATGGGACACCCATTTCACTGGAAATATATTAAACCTCCTAGAGCCTCTTGCTGTACCACCAGCTATGGGCTACGTTCATTAAAATGCACCTAAAAGAGATAAGTTAAGGGATAATCGGTCTAAAGTTTTCTTTAATTGTGGTAGAATTTGATCTAGATCATAGAATGGTTTGGGTTGGAAGGGACCTCCAAAGGGCATCCAGTCCAACCCCCCTACACTAAGCAGGGACATCTCTAACTAGGGCAGGTTGCTCAGAGCCCCACCAAGCATTTGAGGTCCCTCCCACCCCAAACCATCCTATGATTCTATGAATTTACAGGAACAGATGAAGGTGAGAGAGAAAAGTCAGATCATTATGGGCCAGAGAAGGCCTTGAGAAGCTTGGGAGGTGACAGGAGACTTGAGTCCTAAGGATGTTGACTGCATTGATCAACCCCATGTTTTATTCAGGAGATCTTTGTAGTTTTGTGGATACTCTCTGGGCCATGTGGGCCTGGCTGAGCATCCACCACCTCAGCAGATTAAAAGCATCTGAAAGCAGCTGGTTGACTGTGAATTCAAACCAAATCATAAGATAAGACAGGAAAAGTAACAGTCTTGTTGTTTGCCTGATAAACATTAAAAATGTCAGACCTCGTTGTGGATGGACACGTTATGTCCTTGGGGGAACAATAATCGAATTCATATTTCAATTTTACTCAGACCACATATTTATGGTGTATTTATTTTCTGTAAATTGCCCAGAGAAGATATTGACTCCCTATTTAGTGAGGATAACCCTGGAGAAGAGATGCATTAGGAAACAGACTCATTTTATAGGAGGCAGACAACGTGGAGCTTGTTTCTCCATCAAGAGTATTCTTTCAAACTGAAGTTTTTAAGGTCTGGCTATTCCTACAAGGCAAAGGAAACTCTGGATAGATTGTAGCTGAGCATTTAATGATTGCTCCTCTTTCATTAGCTGTGGGGAGGAAGAGTAAGTAAAGGACTGCAAACATGTATTCATGATTCTCATTAGCAAAAATGGCACTGTGCAAATCAATTTCCATGGATCCTGCTAGGATGGGCTTTCTAATTAGTCCATCATTAGGCAGCTAACTTCTCACCACTTCTCAGACATCAAATAGTCCATCACCCCAACACATCACCCGAGCTAACAAGGAGAATTTTAATGAAAGCCCCTCAAATTGGCTGCTACCACAGAAAGCACACAATAGGCTTTGTTATTCATCTTTCCCTACCCTCATTCTAGCTGGTGTTTTACTTTCTGTTCTTACAAACCTTCTGGTTTGCACCAATAATTTTTCCAACCTCCTGTTACTAAAGTCTAGAGCAGCTGCAACGTGGAGGGGGGGAGAAGAAAAGCTGGGCTGAAACCCAAAATAAAGGTACAAGCTGAGCCTGCTATGGGGTATTTCAGAGCTTTCCACCTTGTGATGTCCAAGAGAAACGCCAGCTTGATGCTTGTGGTTTTCAATGGGAGCAGCCTGTGAAGAGCATTTGGCTGATAGGCTCAACAGTGAGGTTTTAGATGAGCTTCCAGCATGGTCATCCTGCTTTGCACAGGGCAGATGCTCCACTCCAATGGTGGGGTTTGGGCTTGAAAACCCCATCAGCAGGCACAAAAAGGGGAACTCCTGCAAGATTAAAAGTGGCTTGACAAACACATCCACAAAGGACTCAAAGATGAAAAACCCCTCCCTGAATGGAGCTGTCAGTTCAGTATTTGAGTAGCAACATCCGTATTTGTCTTTTTTATTTTTCCAATGAGGGAAAAACACTTAAAAAGAATAAATTCTACATGGACATGTCCTTAATTTAAAATAGCTGCTCCTGCCTGAAGGAAAATCTGCTGTCCTACTGTTCAGGCACAAGGCTGCTCATACCAATTTTCTGCTTCTCTCTTTTTGCCTCCCTCTCTTCCTTATTACCAGGGACATTTACATGAAGCAGCATTTTTGCTTTTAAGAGTTCATCTGTTCCCGCTGCTTATCCCCCCACCTGAAGTCATAATCCCCCATTTGTGACGCCATAATCATTTCCACTGCAGCCCATTGTGATGCCACAAACAGAGGATTAGGGCTTGAGGTGGGGAATAAACAGCGGGAACAGATGAACACTTAAGGAACAAAGATCCTGTTTTCATGCAAATGTCTTTTGTCATCAAGAACAAGGTTAGAGAAAGGCAGAAAATATATAGGAGAAGAGCAAGGCAGCAGAATGGGTAGTAAAGAGAAATTCTCGGTGTTTTCCGGGAGGCATTCAGCTGCTCCTTCAAATTAACTTCCAGCCTAACTAGGAATTTTCAATGCTGCTCAAACGTAGGTAACTTTGGGTTTGATTGAATTGCCAGCATAATGTGACCTGAATTATTGACAGCTTCTCAGCCACGGGGGTTCAGGAGTGCATCGAAAAAAAAAGAAATCATCATCAGAAATAGGTTCAAGAGAGGTTTCTGATGGCAAAGCTCAGCTGGGCTGTTTTTCTCCCCCTTCTCCAAAATCTTCTGGTTTCAGGAGTATCTGGACTCAATCTTAAAGGTCCTTCCCAACTTCTGTGATTCTGGATAAATATTCAGGTGATCCAAATAGTCAGAGCAGCAATTTCAGTTTTAACTGAGTCTGGATCAATTTGGTGGCTGTTGCAGTTCTAATTAAAGGGCTGGAATGAATGGTGAAGCTCCCTCTAAATTTAGCCTATAAGATGCTGCCCAAAAGGCCACACCTAACAAGGCAGGGCAAATATTTGTGCTGTGGTTAATGAATGGATAGGGAAAAAAAAGAATCGGTGAAGAAGGAAAACATTGGAAATTATCTTTCCTCCTTTGCAAAATAATTTAAGAAAAATGCTCCAAATTTTCACTCTGGACTTTTTGCTTTTAAATGGCACATGTTCTAGAAAGAACTATTCAAAATACAGCTTTAAAAAAACCCATTTTCTGCGTCAAATGAAAGGGATGAGGTTAATTCCATTTGTTTGCAGCCCAGTTGCTGGATTTAATGTGGCCAGTCCTAGTGTCTGTGTTAAGGAGCTCAGTGGACTCAATGAGGTTCACACCCTAAGAGTTTGAGGGATCATTTCTTTGGCCCAAACCAACTCCACCAACACGGTACAAACTGATGTGCTGGTAGCACCACCACAGAACAGCTCTCCTGGCCCAGCACTAGAACCATTCTCCTCTCCTCAGGAAAAACTCCAGCTCCTTTAATTCTTCCTTCTCAACGATGCAGAGTCCTTGGCTTAGATCTACCCTAATTGAAATTTGGAGAGAAAAAGAGCTTAGAAATAAAAGGGGAGGAAAGAAAGTAAAAACAAGTGTGTAAGTTTTAAACCATGTCTTCTTGAAAATGTATTTTTCTCTACAGCTCTTCCTCTAAGGCAGCAACAGTGCTGGATGAAGCACAGGAATTAACTCTCTAAAAACGGGTCTTTAATAATTAAGTTACATAAATGGAACATAATTAAGTTATAGCAGCTGGGCATGTGCTATGTGTACTTGAACGATGAGGTCGGCAGTAAAAAGTAACACAGAAGAGATGTTAAGGTAATTTCTATACAATTTCCCCACTTACATTAAATGTGTCGAGCTATTGAGATTGTAAAAGGCTCTTAAGTGAGTGCATGAAGCTAGTTTATATTTAAAATTCATTTAACAGCTCAAATTAAAAAGTGAAATATGAAAAATTAAACCATCTCTCCACTATTGTCAATTTGATAAAAGGGAAAGGAAGAGGGACGATGAAACAATTACACTCCCAAATTTGCTTGCAGTTTTTGCTGTGACCCCCAAGCCATAATTCTCCAATCATCACAGAGGAAAATTACTCATTCCTTGATAGTCTCTAAAAGTTGGTGTTCTCTATAAGGCTATTTTTGCTGCATCCTGTACAGAACTGTAAAGAGAAATTTGGATTCAGCAGGATAATTTATGCCAGTTCATCCACTGTTTACAAAATGCCTCATCCTTAAAAGCACTTGAGACAGAGCTGCAGTCCAATATAGATAAATTACAACAAAAAACCCCAGCACAACCAAATCACAGGGCTACAAACCATCTTAAAATGTCCTCTAGCCTACCCATTGCTCACAAAGAACCAAGGTTTATGGTTTTCCTGAGGAAAACCCAACAGACATCCAACAATCAAGACTCCACGATATCCCAACCTACTCCACCACTTGGCAGCTTTTTTCCTGTTACAAATATTTTTCCAAGTCAAACCTCCCTTATCAGAGCTGTTCAGATCTCTTCGCCACTTCTTCCACCCCCCCCAGAGTTCAGGTGCCTTTTCTTTCTTTTAAATGTTTGAAGATTATCCTTAAGATCCCCTCTCCAATCTTCTCTTCTTCAGATTAACCAGCCCAGATCTTTCTGTTCTCCTTCAAGCACCAAGTTCTCCAAGGCTGATCCTCCTCATCTCTCCTCTGCATGTTCTTCTACTGCTTCACCTCCTCCCTGGAGCACCCAGAATCAACCCCCACTCTCCACTTGAGGTCTCAGGGACTATTTCATGAGTCTTCTTGTACACACCCTTGGATACCCTTTTCTGCAAGTCTAACACTTTGACTTGGGTGGGCTACAGAATAAGTTGTATTAACAAATATGTGGTGAAAATGTTGGCAGGGACCAAAAAACCCAGTTCTTTAGTCTTTCTATAACCAGCCAAACCAGGGCCTAGGAAGACAATTGCACTCTGTCCATTGTACATCAACTTTTCTCTTCCTTGAGAAAGATGAAGACAGGCTTGGCTTTGGTTTCTCTACACCTCCAGTGAATCCAGGCACTTGATTATGTCCATAGAAATGAAGTATTTTGACAGCCTTCATCAAGGAGATGTCAAACAAATATTATATATGCATCCATCATTACTACAGCTCTTCCTTTTGATACTGGCTGACGTGAGGGAAATGGAGAAGAAGGTGTCACTTGTTCAGTAGTGGATGAAGTCTATTAACTAACAATAGTGCTTTACTTAAGTCTGCTAAAGAAGATGCTTGGTGACCACGTGCTGTGGAACTAAGCACAGAACTTGGGTTACCACCTGCACTTAGATCACACTTAGGAAGGAAAAAGGTAGTTTTATTTGTCCTGGTATTCTAAAACCTACCACTCTTTTGTTTGGTTGTTTTTTTAACCTCAGGAGTGCATCTAGCTCATTAAATTAATGCCCCGTGCATTTCTCAGTATGGTGACAGAGAAATAGGAGGCATCAGCTAAAATAAAATGGCAATAAAAATGTTAGATGGACACCTATCTGTCTCCCCTAGAAACCCAATGCATTATTACTGTAATTTGCCTTCAATAAGGGGCCATCAATTAATCTTTTGACAAGAGAGGTTTATAGCCATGAGCTTCTATTGATTTTGAAGTTAAAATAAAACTGGAAAACAGCCACATGCAGAACCCCTTCCAAAGTTGTATCACAAGGAAGACCTTTGGCTTCCCAGCTTCAGCTCTGCAAATTTTGGTACTGAGAAAAAGCTAAAAGGAAGGTAAATTCACAACAGGGTTAAGAGCTGCAGTAACTGCAGCAAAAACTGGCCCTACTGATGCTGCACTGGGAGCTCTGTGCCTTAAAGAGGATTTCACACATTCTAAGCTCCTTGAATTGAAGAGGAAATCAATGTTTACCACCCAGAGCAACATATGGAATTAGTTCCTGGCCAACCTCTGAAAAGTCATTTATTTTCCATCCTTAAAAGAGCTTTGCATCTCAGAAAGTTAGAATACATTGAGGAAGGTCTCCAAATAATCTTTAATCCTCCATCTCAAAGCCTTCTGTCTATCTCCACAAGCTACATTGGGATGAATAATAACTTCTCTAAAGCAGAATTGGGTATTGTAAAAGCTTGTTTTTAACCAACTAATAAAACTGGGACCATTAAAGGAAGGGGCCTTTGCTTTTGAGGGCCAATACATTGGAAATATGACTTCCTCCTGTGACACTCACTGGAAATTAACTGCTTAATCACTGATAATCAAAATACTTCATCAGGTAAAAGTCACAAGCTGCATTTCCTGTGAATGAGAATTGAGAACTTGGGAAGAGCTGCAATATGAGCTACCATAAATAAACCAGAGAAGCTCACGTGCTAACAAAGCTGACACTGCAGAACCCCTTTGAGTGAGGTCTCCAGCTGTTGTCATTTATGGACCTGTGATGCATTTACAAATTGACAACAGCCCAACGTATGTACAATGATGGAGGAGATCACCAACATGCATTGACCTTGCTGGCAGAGGGATTTTACCTTTCCATTTTAACTGCAGCAATCAGAAAACAAACTGTATTCATCTTTTCCCAACGAATAAAACACTCAAATTTTGGAATATTCTTTTCCATCCCACTGTGCACCACTCCAGGGCTGAGCAGGTTCTCCTACACCTGAGAAGCCCCTGAAAGCTGCTCCCTCTCCATCACCACCACATTCCTTGCTCCTCTGTTTGCACACAATGCACATATGAAGGACTGTGCCTGAATTTGAAGTCAATTCATCACAAGCAACGTTACAGATTTACACACCATCTGACAAAGCACATGCAAGCTGGCTGGCCAGGCAGGTTCAAATCAGAGCCTCTCCTGGCATCCTGTGAGATCCCCCCCATCCCAGCAGCCTCTCATCACCAGAACATATGAGCTGACAGCCTGGGAGCCACAGCTCTGCCAAAAGCTCAAAGCTTCAGCTCTTCAGCATCATGTTCATGTAAAAGCTTGAAGATCATTATTTACGTTGAGAAAAATCTCTTCTGCAGAACGTTCTCAAATTTTTTAACCTACTTCTTAAAATTCAGATGGGAATCCCACAGCTTGACAAGCTTGAACTTCTGCATGTCTGGAATGGAGAGTTGTGGATACAGACAGAAAAAAATACTCAAAAAACCCTCCTCATGTCTCCTTGAATGGGCTAGATCACAGCTCCTGTGAAAACTGCTGCTGTTTGACTTAGCATGATCAGATTTAAAAAAAAATAGAGAGATTTATATGTTTTAATTTCCAAATCAGCTTTAGAGGGAACAAACTCGAATGGCAGCATTATTGGGGAATGCTGGATTATTAAAACTATAAATCCCTCCAAAATGAAAATAAGTCGTCGTTTTGTTTTTCTCCCCCAGTGTTGAAAAGGGTAAAAATGGTCTCCCAAAAGTTCAGCAGACAATTTAATACCTTATTCAACTAAAGTAAGTGTTTTGTTGCTTCTCTGAGGAATAAGGGGTGCTCTAATGACATATGAGTTTGGAAAACCCAGGCTCAAATCTTGCTCAGCAACAAATTTGTGTCTTAAAGCCAACACATACTCAAGGTATCCCAACTTTAACTGTGTTTTGAGATACTGGAATGGGTCCAGAGAAGAGGTGAGGGCCTCAAGTTGTGCCAGGGGAGGTTTAGGTGGGATATTAGGAAGAAATTCTTTCTGAAAGAGGGGTCAAGCATTGGAACAGGCTGCCCAGGGAGGTGGTGGAACACCTGGAGCACTTCAGGACATGGTCTAGGAGTCAGGGAGATGCTGGGATGAAGATTGGACTTGATGATCCTAGAGGTCTTCTCCAGCCTTAATGATTCTATGATGATTGAAGGTCTGCTTTCCTGAACCAGTACTGAAGCAACCCAGTGAGTAAAAGGTGCTCATGCACCACACTGGAAGATGTGATTAGAATTTAAGCAACGTTGCTAAATTCAGAAGTAAATTGTCCACAAATGAATGAGGGTTAAGGGTAATTTTCTGTGTGGGATTTTGTTTGTTTTGTTAACTGCACTAAAAAAAAAAAAAAGTCTTATTACTACTGAATTCATTTAAGGTAATATTTTCAGAGATGTGCATCCCAGCAAGCACATGTTACTGCACCTAATGAGAAAAACACTCAATCAACTGCTGCTCTTGCTCAGAAAAGTTACAGCAAAATTTAAGTCTAATTTCAGGCAGAAAAAAAAAAGGCATTATGATTGCCTCTCCTCCACCTCCCCAGTTCTTTCAAGGTATTCTTGCAGACTTCCTCCAGCTGCACATGAAGATAACCTCTTTTTTTTAATATACATATAAAGAATTAGACTGTAAATATATATATATAAACATGTATTATCATTTGCTATTTATTTCTCTGCAACACTGATTAGCTTCATTGAAATTCCACAGCCTGGAAAGAGCATGTGCATTAGCAGGACATCCAACCAGTTGTTTCAATCATGCCTGGCAACTGGAGCTGGGGGAGCAGAAGAAACAGCAACACCCACCCAGCTTCCATCAGAACCCTGTGTTGAGACCCCATTGCGTGGGGGGGCACCAGCTTTAAGAAAATGTTTAATTATGTGCAACTCATCCCTGTTGTGTGGCCACTCCAACGGGATCTGCAGTTTGCCTCCACCTCCAGCACTAAGCTCCAAACACATCCTAACCTTCCTTCCAGCACTGCTCCTGGGTTTACCCTTCCACTGCTGCTCCACACCCAACCTCTGCACCTTTTCCTCCTCTTCTAAGTGTTCTTTTTCCTCACTGTTGCTTGTGATGGGTCTTCCTGCCTCGGGTTTCCCACCTCTTCAAGCAGCTCCATCCCTTTGTTTGCTCCTCACCTCCCTGTCCTTCCAGCAGCAGAATGGAGAAGCAAAGAAATAGAAGCATGAATGTATCATGATTTAGCACTGGTGCAGCTGGTGTACAGGCTCAAGAGCCTCTATCTGTCACACTTCTAAGGCAAAGATGAAGAAAATATTTTCTTTTTTATCACTTCCTCATCCAGGAGGTGAAAAATACCAATACAGAAAAGGTCCAAAAGCAAGGGAAAAGCAAAGAGCCATTTCAAAAGGCAGCAAGTATCTCTAAGTCTGTCCTGAGCACTGATTTAAGGCATTCTGCAGCATGAGGAAGAAACAAACACACATCTGCTAACTCCAACTTTGAGAAGCTATGCAGCAGATTTGTTTCTATTCCATCTCCATATGACTTGGCTGCTCAGCAGGCATCTGTGTGTGCTTCAGGACAGATTTGCAAATGAGCAGTGTTTTGACCTTGGTAGCACCTAGGCAGAGCCCAAGCAAAAACTACTCCACGTTTACTCCAGCGTGTGAGAGGACTTGATTTGCTGTCATCACAAGCCTCCCACTCCAGCCCTTCATTCTCCCCTCCTCACAGACTACAGGCTGATTGCTCAGGCAAGGAGATGGGAAGGTAAGACACCAGCCTGTTCTCAGGAGGGATATATATGGAGCACAAAAGCAGCTAAAAGATATGAGGTAGGAAAGCTTACTCCAACAGCTACAGAGGGAGATAGAGGCCACCTGGCTGCAGGAGCTCAGAAAGGGTGGGAGGGCTCCAGTCCAACCTTGCTGATCCCATCAAACCCAGGGCTGAGGAAGGACCAAACACTTCTCCAAATCTCCTCTCTGAGCTTGGCCCAGTGCTCCAGGGAACTGCTGGCTTCTCATGTCCCAGCTCTCCAACATCTCATGCACTGCAGTCGATCACTTCTGAATATTGTTCACTAAAGCCTCATTTGAAATATTTTACCACCACTCTGGTCATTTACATTCAAAGAAGAGCAGCTTAAAGTGGGGAAGTTTTGCAAAGAAAGGTTATGAGAATGATCAGAGTAATGGAGTCTCTTAAAAAGAGAGAAAGGATAAGAAATTGCAATTACTCTTCTCAAGTCTGGGAAGGCCAGACAGATGGGAGAAGAACTACAAACTATTTCAGTCAGGGGACAACTGTTCTGCTGGAGACCAAATAGTTATAAAATTGGTTGCCTCCAAGTTCAGGCTGGAAGTCCAAATGAACAAAGACTCTAGGATGAAGCTCTAGAATGTTTTTCTCACATTCAGGAGGTAGAGATGGAGCAAGAAAAATCCGTGGTCTTTGAAGACATCCTGAAAAGCTGATGAAGAACCAACGTCCGTGGCTGGCTCTCTGCAGAAGCCTTTAAATAGGACTGGATCAGTTTGTTTCCACTGTTTTTATTTTCTATAAATACCAGAGTCAGATCTTTATGAGTCACTTGGAGGATTCAAAACCTTCCTCATCTCAATCCATTGCTTTCCTCTCTTTCAAAGCCCTAGAGAGTGGCCACAGAATGCTGGGCAGGACGTGTGGCTGTGTTAGTGCTGTGGACAGCAGCCAAAGGGATGGGACCTGCTTGGGTTTGATGTTAAATCACTTAAATTGGAGGGGATGGGAACTCCACACTGTGCCACTGCCTCATACCCCTGGCAGGATGCTAGGAGGGGTTTTTGCTTTGGGTTTTGCCAT
This sequence comes from Brachypteracias leptosomus, assembly GCA_013401335.1. Taxonomy (NCBI): domain Eukaryota; kingdom Metazoa; phylum Chordata; class Aves; order Coraciiformes; family Brachypteraciidae; genus Brachypteracias; species Brachypteracias leptosomus. The sequence continues at coordinate 767,465 of VYZX01006011.1, read as the reverse complement.
CCTCTAGGTTAATCTGGAACTTTTATCTAATAAACACCATACAAATGCACAGGCCTAAGACTCTGATATCCCTCAGACTCTCCTGCTTTATGGCACATTACAGCTGATCTTTTATTGCAGGTTATCAATTTATACTACACTGTTAAGAAGCCCATTCTCACCCATAATCTGTGGGGTTGATAACCTGTGCACACCGCAAGCTGAAGACAGTTGTTGCTCTTGCAGAGGAGCACACTCAATGATCCAGTGGTCCCTCCTATCTGGGTACCCCTAAGAATACACAGTGATAACACCCTGCAACGTGACAGTCCCTTGCTAACACTGACTGGGAAGCCAACTCTCTTTTTTTTTACAGCATGTGCTATGTCGAGGTGTTAAAGCAAAGCACTTTAAAGTGCTACTATACATTTAGCAAGAGAAAAACAAGCAGTGAACATTACCACTCTGGATGCATGGCTGGAGCTCAAAGGCTTTTCATTATCCAGCATATTTCACTGATTTTTTACCTACCTAGTTGTGCAAGTGCCTTTCAAATCACAGCCTCCTCTATTAGAGATATTCAGAAGCAACCCTGATTTCTTGTAAAGGCTGTGCAAGGGCTGGAGCACATGGATGCAATCAGGCTGGAGATGGGCATGGCTCCCAGAAAGCAACACTCCCAGGGCTCTGCCAATCTTATTTTCAAGTTCCCACATGCAGTATTTGGCTGTTGAGTGGCATCTTCCAGCTGCATCTGCACACTCTGCAGGGAGGGCTGGTTCTCCTGTTAGCAGATGGCAGCTGACCATCTCCTCATGGTGTCCAAATGGGAATTGAATAGCCCCAACAATGACTGAAATTGGAACCATTTTACAGGAAGCTTTGGGAGTATTAAGTTAAGAAATAGCTACAGAAATGACATTTCATTTCCTACTCGCTTTTCTTCCCAGCTTTCACTCCAACACTGTGCTTCCAACCAGCTTTTTATGCCTTACCAGGTTGCTCAAAGGCAGTGGTCAAAGGCTGTCCTTTGTCAGGAAAAAGAAAGCATGTGCTGTGATGTTACAATTAATGATATTAAGCACTTCTCATGCTTGCTGCAATTTACATTGCAGTTATCAAGGCTCAGGAAAACTCTGCAATGTCTTGTGGGCATCAGGCAGCTAGGGGGGGGATTTTTCATTGGTGTTGGGTTTTTTTGTATGCTTTGGGTTTTTAATTAGAAAGGTGAAATGGCAGAGATGGGGAATATACTTGGACATAGAATCCTAGAATGTTTCAGGCTGGAAGGGACCTCTAGAGGTCATCTTGTCCAACCTCCCTACACAAGTAACTTGTCCAAAACCTAAGGATAGAGAAGGGTTTTGAGAACAAGGCCCCAAACCTCACTCTGGTGCTCAAATCACAAGCACCCACCTGGAGATGTGAACATTTCTGTCCTCTGCTCGTGCTCTACCACCAAATCCTCTGTCTCTACAACACACATGGGCTGGGCAATGACAAGGGAGCAAGGAGTCAGCACCAGCCACTCACATGCTTGGTTAGCATGAAACCTTCCAAACAACAAACCCACAGCCTAACAAAACACTTCCAAATACTCTCAACCTAGTCAAGGTATAAATGATACCCCAGGTGAAGTCAATTGAGTCCATGAAGGGGGGTGCAAGGGAGTAATCAGTGCCCCAGGCTCCCTAAATCATCCCATTAATGCATTTGCTGGCTCAACATGCAGGGGTCTAAACAACCCATTCCCCAAAGTCGTGCAACTTCAGGTAGAAGGGAGCAAAATGAGAAGTGGCAGCCATGAATAACCTACAAACCACACAGAAACAGACACATCAAGGCAGAAAAATAATTCACAGTTTGGAAGGTGAGAGAGATTAGATGCCAAGATCATAGCCTGTCAATACCTTCAAAGGGGCAGTCAAATACACCAGTCAAGATGTTAGCAAGAACATAACTCTGGAGGGACCAAGTCTTGCTTTCTGAGTTAGAAGAACAAGGCATGTTCTTCAAAGCAAGACTGAAAGCACCTACTCCTGGATAAATATTCAGAAATAAAAGGGATAAGCCTTCCTAAATCATCAGTAGGGACAACCTCACACACCACAAAGATCAGGAGAGAACAGATGACCAGCCATGTCTTCATTGGCATTAAATTAGTCTAGAAAAATCTACCCTGTGCTGAAGTAGGGACATCTATGGAATTATTGCAGCACTGACACAAAATAGGTCTCCCTGGAGCAGTAAGAGGTCATTTCAGCTGATTTTGCAGGTGGGATGGCTCTAAAACAGGACTGAAATTGAGCTAATTGTCTCATAAAGCCCTGCTGCAAGTGGCACTGCTGGTGGGACAAGTGAGTAATGCTGGTAAACACATCTGGGAAAGGAATGTTCAGAGGATAAGTCACTCCCAGAGGATGAAAACCTTTGGTTTCAGACCTTGCTCTCCACGTTCCCCAAGAGACACTGCACAAACTACATGTTATCCATCTAAACAGCATTCAGTGCTCCAGATACTCAATTAATCTGATGATGAACTTTGCCCATTCATCTAATGAACTTCTCTTTGATCCTGCCATCAAGAGCCTTTCACACTCCCCCTTCCATACTCATCCACACCCCACATCTCCCCCTCCAAGGAGTCTGGGCATCGCTTGGGAAATTCTTCTCTGGTATTACCTGTGTTGTGTTTCTGGATCAAAACAAACCACAGCAGCAACACTCTGCAGCTCCAGTCTGTTCCTTGGTGGCATCACCTTCCTCCAAGAGAGGATTATCCATGCTCTGTATAAGGAGCTTGGAGCTCTAATGAAGTGTACAAGATTGAAAAGAAGGAAAAAAACCAGTTTCTTGGAGATCCACCTTAGCTTGAAGCTGGCAAAGGTACATTCCACAAAGGGCTCCTGCTGAAGTCAGTGCTGTAAACAACAGGCTGCAGCTCCCACAGCTTTGGGCACCTCCAGAACACTGTGGGTACTGAGGGCAAAAGGGCTCCCAATGCAGCTCCCAATGTTCCATATTGGTCATGAGCAGCTGACCCACAGCTCTCTTATCAGTGGAGCTCAGCAGTGGAGATGGGACTGGTCCAACTCAATACTTTTTATGGCTGCTCTTGCCAAGCTGGCTGCTTTTCCTTGAGACCTTCATTTCTCAGCTCAAGCAAAACCCCAGCTAGAAATCTAAAGGCTGGCAAGTCCCCTCACACAGCACACAACGGCTGCAGGTTTTTAAGCTAGCTCTCCTGTCTAGCTCCACATGTTTAGGACTCAGCCTTTCCCTGGACATTTTAAGGCCAGGCTGGATGGGGCTCTGAGCAACTGCTCTAGTGGGAGGTGTCCCTGCCCATGGCAGGGGGGTGCAATGAGATGAGATTTAATTCCCTTCCAACCCAAACCACTCTATGATTCTGGATCATACCATAAAGACCACTCCACAATTCCCAGCTGACTCCACATTCTTTCCAAGCTTCTTCTATGCTTCTGTTTGCAGATCTAGCATGGAATATCAATTTTATTGGGCAGAAAAGATACTCTAGCAGATCAGAATACAAAACTTAACTCCTTCCAGCAATTTCATCCAAAATGGAAAGATAAGAGCAAAATTAGTTTAACCTGAGGGTAACTAAACAAAGCATTTCAAGCTTCCACATTACAATTGCAACTTCTTATGTGCCACCAAAAATATCAGTGCAATAACATCCCTTGGAGAAAAGGGACAAAACCAAGAATAACCCTGGACTACACAGGAACTACCTTGCCACACATGATACTGGTCAACAGAAACCTTGCAAAAGGGGTTTATTGTTACATCCAGAAGGTCTGCTACAGAACATCCATTTTATGAAGAAATGTTTCCTATGTTCTCCTCCAAGCTCAGGTTTCTCTAGGTTCAGAGAGAGCCACAGCAGTGTCACTGAGGTAGAGTCTCTGCATTATCCTGTAACAGAACCACACTTGTCTAAGGAAAAAATAATTCACATGCTGAAAATTTCTGCAATTTGGGTATCCAGGTGTCTTGTGCTGGGACCCACCAGAACTCAAAGGTAGAATAGAGGATGAAGGTGAAAATGATTCACACAGCAACGTTTGGTCTGTTATCAAGTCATTATAAAGGGCTGTCAACACCAGAGTGACTCTACATCAAGCTACAATCAAAGGCCAAGCACCACTCATTAACTTCTGAAGATTATCAACGGGCAGGATGCAAAACGTGACAAGCACAGAACGTCTGTGAACTCCCATCTTCCCACTCTAAGAAATCCAAACCACTGTGGGTTGGTTTGTTTACAAGCTTTAGGAAAAAACAAACAAATCCATTTTTCACATCCCAGCAGGAGAGAAGATCAGAGCCTCCAACTCCACCTGCCTTGGCTGCCTGGGGTAAGCTCTTCACGGCGAGGTCAAGGCACTGAAGCAGAAGAGCTCTGCTCCTACCCTACCTTTCTGCCCCATGAGGAAGCTGAAAAGCTCAACCCAAAACACAACTGAAGCAAGGATTCTGTTGTACTACTTCTGTCCAGATGAAAACACAACTACATACGTCCTTGACAAATGCTGGGAGCCCAGGAACACAACAGAACTGCCCCTGAAAAGAAATGATTTCTGACCTTCCCATAAGATTTGTATTGTCTGCAGTACTTAAGAGGTAGTCCCAGCAAGAAGGAGAAAAATCAAATGCAGTAAGGCAGATGTTCTGTGGGAAATTACAGGAGTATGTGAATGTGTTACTAAGCAGGAGCACAACAGAGAAGTGGCTAAAGGTTGTCTTAACTAAAGCAGTTTTTAGAATGAGTGCATCGCTCCGTAGGCTTTTAATGTAGCCAATGTATATGCAGTATTTATACCAAATATCAGCAGGACAAAACAACACCCACCTCAGAATACCAAAATATCAGCTGGCATAGCTAAGTGCAAGCTGATTTTTCCCTTCGAGTAGGGTAGGAAAAGGAAAGAATGGCAAAAGGGAGAGGGGGAAGTGGAGAAGGTGGCACAGGTTCTACACAATGCCACCTCCCCACTCTCTGGGCAGAGATTTGAGACCTTCCAGTATCTGAAGGGGACCTACATGAAGGAGAGATTTAGGCTGGATATTAGAAAAAAGTTCTTTAATCTGAGGGTGATAGATCACTGCCCAGAGAGGGGGTGGAGGCCCCATCCCTGGAGTCATTCGAGGTCAGGCTTGCTGGGGCTCTGAGCAGCCCGCCCTAGGTAGAGATGTCCCTGCTTGTGTAGGGAGGTTGGACCAGATGACCTCTGGAGGTCCCTTCCAGCCTCAAACATTCTATGAATATTTATATAACTAAAGGATAAAACTATGAGCAAAAGCAGCACTGCATTCACAAGTGTCAAAGAGCCTCCCCTACCTGTTTTTGGTAAAATTCCTGCACTAAGTGAAGGAAAATGTTCCCATAAATGCCATTTTCAACAGCCGTTGGCCAAATGCATACAACACTCTTGATTAGCAACATCTGAGCTACATTGTCTTGTTCCTTATCCAGAGCAGATCTTTCATTCTCACTTGCCTACCTTGTGTCAGGACACATCTTGTCAGTACTAACAGCAGAGATAACACTGAAAAACACCTGAGAATATGGGTGCTGCAGTCAACCAGCTGCCATTTAGACTTACAAATATCCACCCCCAGAGCAGCCTAATTTCTGTCCTAAGGACAACTGCTGCCTTGCACACCAAAGAGATACTCTCAGAGGCAACCCACAGCTGTTTCAATAGTATTTCATTTACCTCAGAGATGAAGAGTAGGAAAAACCTGTATTGGAGACAGTGCCAAGCCTGCAAACCATGATAGATGGAAAATAAATTCAAGGCTGCACACCAGACGTTTTTCTTCTTGTAAGATGGATTATTAGGAATGCAATGGGGTTGTCAGCAACTTATTCAGCTGGTCTGTGCCCTTTATCCAACTTTCCCTTCTCAGTGTCTTTAGAGTGTGTCCTTCCAAGGAAGCCACCAGAGCTGACAAAGCTGACCTGCCATCTCCAAACACCCTCCTCACTTCTCTGGAGTAAGCTCCAGGAAGCCTTCACATTTAGTATACAATGGGTATTTTTACACAAGCATATTTTAGCACTCCTGAAAGCAAGCAGAGAGAAGGCAGGTGCTGTTGAGCCCTTCAGACAGAGCTCTGCTGGCACACCTCAGCTCTGACCTGCAGCCCTGACCCCAGGGGTTAAATTTATCCCTGTGCCAGTTTCTCTGATTCCTCAACTAGAAAAAAGGCCAATTCTAGACCACTCCTCTGACATTGTACATCACAGCTAATTTGCAAGCTCCCAAATCCTGTTATTCCTCTCCAGGGACTCATTTGAGCAGCCTGATGTAGTGCTGAGCTCCGTACTACCTAGCAACACTGAGCATGTTGTGAACCAAGAGCAATTAAGAGCTTGTCTAGAATCACCAATCTCATTGCAGTTAAATTAAAAAAAAATAAATAAAAAGAAGAAAAAACCACTTCATATTAGATGCTGCACTTCCAACACACACATTACTAAGAAAATGGTTATGAGAAAGTGAAAATTTGAGGGTGAGGGTGGAAGCAGGTGTAAATTGAACCTTAATTCATGGTTTGGGGGTTGCATTTCTGCTGGGACTAACTGCAAAGAAAAATCATGGCTGTGAACTTTCCAGACCCACACTATCCTTGCTGCCACTGAAATAAGACAGTTCAATAGAAGGAGCTATTCCAGCAGCTCTTCTGCAGGATTAAATGCTGGGCAATGAAGGCTGTATCACCACTGGCTTCCATGGAAAATTAATCTACCTGGTCTCATGCTAGCACATATTTCAACTATTTAAAGATTTTTATTTAACTATTTTCTTAAAATACTCAGACACCAGAGTTTTTTCAAATTTCAAATTACCATCTACCATCCATGTGCCACTATCCACACCTATTACCAATTAAGCCTGGCTATAGCCACTGAAAGTTTATGGGTATTTAAAAAGTATCATGAATAGTCATTAATGCAGAGGCCTTTTTGTCTTCTGGCAGTCATTAGAAATTCAAATTCCAACAACTGCCAAGCTCTCTGCAGCCTCATCTTATGGGGAAGCAGAGAGAGAACTGCCTGTCCCCAAAGAGTTCTCCAGACAGCTCACCTTTAAAAGGTTGTGACACCAAAGTGACAGAGCCAGGATAGTTTCTAATAAGAAAACAGAAGCTTGAAATCACAAAATATACTCAGTGTTTGGCACAATCATTATTGAGAAAGAGGAAAACAACAGGGGTTTGACTGCTGCATAAACCCACTAGTCACAGAAGGAGAAGAGAAGAGCATATGCAAACAAAACATTCAAGGTTTTAATTTTTAGCAATAGTCAAAAAGGGCCCTGAAGCTTGGGAATAAAGTTGTGACTAATCTCTTGACACTCTCCAAAGTGCTGCCACGCTCTACTGCCCTTAGAGACAAGGAGGTAAGAGAGTTCTAACTGCAGGAGGAGATACTTACTCCAAGGACTAATAACTTAACCAGCCTCAAGAGACTCTCTCATCACTTTATACAGGTTATATGGCCCTGCCTGGTACAAACAAGGTACTGGACGTGCACATTATGATGCAGGACAAAGATACAGGAGGAAAACTCCTCCTCATCCATAGGAACTTGTAGGAAGAGCTAGAAGCAGCCAGGGCTGCTTCTGAGTGCTGGTCACAGGTTTCAGATTGTAAAAATACTAAGTCATTGATCAACTTTATGATTTTACAACAGGAATATCACAGCTGAGTTAAAACAATGTGTGTGCATCAAACCCTGGGACTACTGAAGGGAAAGTTCATAGTTCTGGTAGGCCAGCACGTTGCTTTCAACATTCTCTTCCCTAAGGCAGAAAGAGAATTCATCTGGAATGTGAAGGCCTAATTTTTTTAGCTTGAAAACGTGAAAAATCAAAGATAATTTAAAAAAAAAAAAAAAAAAGACTTGAGCTTTGGATACTCCAGCTGGCTCTTTGCTTGGTCAGAATCTTCATATCCTGCCAACCTCATCTCCACACTCCACGTGTGACAGAGACATCAGCATTCAGCAGCGAGGAGCTTCCATGGCTGAACCTGTGAAAAATACTAGACAGTGCCCGAGCTGGAATATTTAAGCTTCAGAGAGAAAGCTGAGACTGTTGTTCCTAAGTTTGGACTGTGAAAAAGTTTCCCAGAGGCCTCAGAGCATGAATTTTTTCCATAGCAGTCCATTACCTGCTCCTGACAGCTGAGGAGACAATTTACGCAAGCGAGGTGCAGAAAGGAGCCGACAAAGTTGATTGTGACGCAGAAGAAATTAAAATGTAGAGAGCTGAAGTCCTGCCTGATGCAGGGAATTGGAAGCAGCAGCTGACTGTGTGAAGCACTCTGCTTAAACAACACTTCAAGTCACTTTAATGAACATTTCAAGGCATCAGCACCATCGGCGAGCAGCGGGAGCCTCGCAAGCGATATGGGACCCGTTAAAACTCTATTTATATCCTACCTGTAGAGTGACAATATAATCACATTCTTGCTTGGTATTGATGCTCACTACAGAGACAGTGTTACGTGAGCAAGAGGCAGGCTGGGGCTGGACACCTGCATGCAGTTGGCATCTTAGGGAAGGTAAAAAGAGATTTGTTTCCCCTCAAAACCATTGCTTTTCTTTTAAATTGGGTTATTTAATCACTGCTGCTGGAAGAGCCCAGATAAGAGTTAATTTTGATAGGAATGCACTACCACTGTTGGGAAGGTGGATTTCCAGATAAGGAGTTTAGAATCTGAGTGTACATATAACAACACAGAATCAGAGAATGTTTCAGGCTGGAAGGGACCTCTAGAGCTCATCTGGTCCAACCTCCCTACACCAGCAGGGACATCTCTACCTAGGGCAGGTTGCTCAGAGCCCCATCAAGCCTGACCTTGAAGGACTCCAGGGATGGGGCCTCCACCCCCTCTCTGGGCAGCCCCTTCCACTGATCTATCACCCTCATGTTTAAGAACTTTTTTTCTAATATCCCATCTAAATCTCTCCTTTCTTAGCTTAAAACCATCACTCCTTGTCCTATCATTAAAAACCCTTTTGAATAGACCTTCCCGCACCTTTATGTAGCCCCCTTCAGGTATTGGAAGGTCATCAGGAGAAATGATGCAATAGAGACCCAAAGAAGAGGGAAAAGATGCACCCTAGGAAAGAAGATGACAAAAAAGCTCTTAGGAACTTTAGTCTGTAATAAAAGACCCAACCCTCACTTGGGCCTCTGAGAAAAGGAAGACAACACCAAATCTACTCCTGATGTTATCAAGATCATTGCAAGTTAAGCCTTAGTGAGACCATTTCATTTAAAAGTGGCAGCATCATGAAACCAACGCTAAATCAAAACACTTCTATGACCACTGATTAAAAATACTGAGGAGTGCTTAGAATGCATCACTGTAGGTCACGGACCTAAACCCTATGTAGTCAACTCGAGGAGATGAAGAGTCTTCAAGGAGACAGCCCAGAACAATTCCATCAGGATCTTGCCTTATTGTGTCCCTTGGGAAAACCTTCTTCTTTCCTTCCATTGATTGTACAGAGCCAAGGGAAATGTGGCAGCACAAAGACAAGAAAGAAGACACTGAAGAAGTTACTTGAGAAGATAAAGTTGTATCTTAAAATCTCATCTGATGCTCCTCCTCTGGAAGGAGCTTGGGGAGACCTCCTGGGTGAAAAGTCTTTCCTATCTGCCTGAGAAGGTACTTTTTGTGGTTTGCCTGCCAGGAGCAGAAACTTGCATCTGCCTGGGGAACCAATGCTTGGGATCCTAATTGATGGCTACCTATTTTTGGGGGCTAATTTAAAAATTAATGAGGAATTCTCTGCATAAAAGTCAGACTGAATATCATCAACTGACTGATTAGAACGTGTCTGCTTTCTCCCTGCTCAGAGCTCTCCCAACAGTGCAGTACCTCTTTAAAATGGTAGCTTGATGTCTTTCAGTCCAGTTACTCCAAAAAAAAAGAAATTCCAACATTCCCATGAGCACAGACTGTAGATAAGCAAAGGATTTCATGGTGGGATGCAAAGACAGAAGCAGAATCATCAATGTTTGCTAAAGCTCTATCACTATTAGTAAAGAAAACAAGAATAACATGTAAGCAAGGAATGAAAGGAAAAAAAAATAAATATATGACCATGAACTTCTATTGCTGATGTCCAACAGTGCAGTAAAGCAGATCTATAAGCCTATATTGAGTACAAAAGCCAGGGCCACCTATTGTGTTAGATATTGCTGCCACCCTCTACTCCTCATGACAACTGCAGCAGTGTTGCTATAGGTACTGACATGCACATGATCCCATAAAACAAACTACACAGAGCTTTTAATAGATCCCTGGCAGGTGGCTGCAGCCTTGTCCCTGCAGAGGGCTGGGGCACAGGAGGTAATTGGCACTAGTTCAGCTTCCAAGAGGTTCTCCATCAAGGGAATTTTTAAAAGGGATGCAAATTAAGAATCATACATCTGCCCCAATATGTGCCAGAGACTGAGACACCCAACAAGGCTACTCAGCAAAAATCAAAATCACATCTTCTTGACCTTGAGGACCAGCACTTGTGTTTACAGAAGTAAAACGAAAAAAAAGAAAAAAATTAAAGGAAAAAAAGGTCATGTTCAGTCTACTGACCAAAAAAAACCTGCCAGGCAACAAATGCAGTGGGTTTGGTTGCAGTGAGTGTTCTGCAGGACCTGAAACTCTCCAGAACTCCAAGGAGAAGGCAGAGCACTGGAACACAGTGTCTCCTGTGCACTGCCTTGGCTTGTGGGTGAGCACTTCTGCACACAGGGGTGAAGAGGAATGCTGCATCCAGTGTTTCAATGGGAGCTCCTGCAGCCAGCAGCAAGAACACTGTGGTTGCCACAGGAATGCAGATGGTTCTACAAGAGAAGCAAGAGCTGCAGGTGAGGGGAGAAGAAAAGATGGCAAACTTTCCTTTGAAAGACATCCCTTGTTTGCTTGTTCATAGAGGAAGAAAAATTAAAATGCTGCACACGAAATCAAAATCCTACGTTTTCCCAGCGTGTTTTGAACCTGAAATGGTTGTTGCTGGACAACTTGTTCCCTTCCTCCCTCACTGCCCTCTCCTCAGCCTTGGATAGCACCATCTCTGATTAGACTGCCTCCTTTAACCTCTTTCCTTCAGCTTTTGGTAACTTATTTAAGTCCTAACAACAAGCATGAGGTGCAGGAGGCCATGATACAATCGCTCGAGTCCCTGCAATCATCTGGCCCTACACAGACCTGGAAGCTCACCCTTGGATCCCTTAGTCAATATACATCAAGTTGTGCCCTGAAGTAATAGGTCTTGAGAGCAGCTGCATCCTGAGTGATGCTCAAGCACCAGAAGCCCCAGGATCTCAGGTTAATGGAATCTCTATTTCCACACACGCTGTGTCTTTATCTCTCTCCTCCTTCATCTTCCTATTAACATGCAATAGCAAACAGAGACCTATTGGAATTCATAAACTAAGTCAATCTTCAGATTCTTGATTCATTTGTGAAGACTTCACAGGTTTCAGCTGCTGTCTCTGCAGGGAACTAAAGACCTGCACTCAATTTTGGATTATTAAACACAAATATATAAATGTGCCATTTGGTCTTAAAGTGATGATAGCTCAGAAACTCAGCTCCTTGTGCTGCTGCACAGCAAAGAGTTGTTTAACTTTAGGCACAAGACAACTGAGTCAAACCCTCCCCAGAAATCTAAATTCACCTTTTCCTTCTTTTATCCATTGAAACACTTTGGAAAATGGTTTCATGATGTCATCTATTTATCTCCTCCTCCCAGATGAGAGATTTCAGCTTAGATAAGCAAGGTGATTGCCTCAAGCACCTGCCAAGGTTTCTGTACACCCAAGTCTCCCACAGTTCTCCAGATATCCACACCCTTTTTGACTAGGTTATTAGACTAGAAAATCACCAGGCAGACATCCAGTGACCAATTGCTTATAGGAAGATGTTTTTGGAACAGCACTGAAGCAAGGAAGAGGCCAACTTCTGTCCGGAGGCAAGTGAATAACAGCCTGAAGACATCACTGAGGCTGAGACGTGTCATGCACACTGAGAAAACAGAGACAACTTGCATGACATCTGAAGATCAAAGCAAAATCCTATTTTTCCATTTTTGTATCTGCCAGAAGTCAGTCAAAAGAATCCCAAGAAAGGTCAAAAGGGCAGAAACTAAAGGAAAAAAACCTCACCTTTCCAATTTCTGCAGATCCAAGTCTCCTCCTTTAGTTAAACTATTACTAAAAAGACTCCAACAATCTCTTGCTGCACCCTCCAAGTACAGGAGCATTTACAGCAGAGGCTTTTGCTTCCCTGAGAGAAACTGGCACAGTTCTGTCAAGCTTAAACAAAAGAGCCCATCCTCCATGTGATCTGTTTCTCAGCATAAACCCAAGGTAATGTTTATCTTTATTTTGGTGACTGAAGTACACGCCCAGGAATGCAACCCATTTAAAGAAGATTTCTAAAGCACTGTATGTCCTGCTTACAGTGTTACATCATTAGGCCACTTATTAGAGAATCTTAGCATGATTTATTATTCTATTAAGGCTACTTTAGAAACCCCAATCAAGAGGTTGGCTCCGTTACTCAAGAGCCATACAAGCACATAGAAAACCCTACACTTTCCATCACCACACAGATCTCTGGCAACAATAAGATGAGCTCAGATGGAAGAAACACAAACAACTGAACAAGAAGCCATCAGCAGTTTTAGGGATTCTCATTCTTAAAAAGGGCTGGAATCTGTGAACTAGACTCTTGTGTTCCTAGCTCTGCAACCATGACCTCCTGTACACCACCCTGCTCTTGCCTTCTGTTCTTATATGTACAAAATTGATCTACTCATCCTTAGCATCAAGCCACTGATTTGACAGAAGGGCTGCAAGTATTAATTTAAAGTTTGGGAAGTGTTTAAACACTTTCAGCTGGAAAGTGCTGAAGGCAGGCAGAGGATTACATTACACTCTCTGCAGCTAACCTGCTTTTAAGGGAATATTAGGGTGGGGAGTGCTTCTAGGCAGAGAACTCATACATTTAGTTTCAGCCTGAAAGCACTTCAAACATCTGAGCTAGATAAGCCACTCACAGGGGAGATCTATAATGGAAGGGCTGAGCTGAAAGTACTATATAGCAGTCCTGCTGCTTGATACTACCATCTTCAGACAAAGCCTTCTAGGAAGGCTGTGAGGAGAAGACACAGCAAGTTACATTCAAGATGTACCTGTAGCTACACAAGGTTCAGCCTTCTCACAAAAGCAACCCACGGGAAGAACAGCTGAGCTCCCAGGGGTCATTACTAAAGTTTAGAGAAGTGCAACGCCCACGGTAAAGTCCTGAGATAAAAACTACTTTCACCATAGCCAGAGTGTCACTTGAGAGCTTTAAATACCTGCCATTAATTTGCCACTTAATAAAGAGTTCTCTTTCATTAGACAGAAGAGCTACTTCTGTGTCCTTGCAGGAAGAGAAAAAAAATTAAAGAGCTTGTTCTACAAACAATCTCCAAAACAAAACCTCTTTTCAACAGTAAATCAGAGCTCCTGTTTGCTGTGAACAGCAGCAGGAAAGTGCAGTTGAGAATAAGATAAACCTGAGAATACCAATCCCACCACAACAGCCCTGTGCTCTTCCAAAGTATGGGGGGAGAGTATTAGGGATTCCCTGCCTCCATCTCTCTCTTGCTGGGTGGTTCTGGACAACTCATTAAGCTTCTTTTTTATTCAGTCTCTGTGTTTATCTCAGTACTTCTCATGAAGTACAATTACCTGCATTTCCTTCCTCCAAAGTGAAGGGAATCAGTGCTTTACCACAGCTTGACTACAAACAGAATTCTCCCTGGCAAGTTTGTTACCAGGAGAGAAAATGAATTTAACTCTACCCTTCAGAGTTTGTAAATTGAGGATTTATTAAAAACAAACAATTCATATGCAAATGTCAAGGCAACTTCTTTGCCAATCTGCTGTGGCTGATAAGACAACCTACAGGGTGCCTTATCACTGACACAGGGTCACCTTGGGACCAGTCTGAAGATCTCCACACAGTTTGGTAAGTTCAGAGAGGAAAACTGAGATGGTTACATAAGAAGCAGTCAACTGACTTGTTCCTGTCTCCCCTTTGCCTGTGTCACTTGAGACCTTGCTGTTGTAAACAGCTTTAGCCAAAATAAGGCAGCTTCTCTGCCTATATGCAGCTCATTACCTACTCTGGATTTCTATAGCTATATTAATTCTGGATATGTGTCTAAATGTTACAGGAGAAAGATTACTAACTGAATAATCCAGTATAATCCTGCAGTGACAATGACACAATCCATGGAGGTGACTGACATGCCAGAAATTAATTCTGCTTTGAAAAGGAGATGAAAGATGGGCTTTGAAGGGCATGCCCTTACTTTGGCAGTGTGTACTTGAAGAGACAAATTTCTTTGACACAAGGAAGAATCACAGTCATTTTATCTGAGGAAAGGGTTTTACCAGTTTCTCTCACTTACAGAAGTTCATCCTCCATGCGAGCAATGGCAAGTTAGCAGTCTTATTGTAAGAGAAAAACACAGGCACCTTCTACTGGGGAGGAGAAAGGTAATAGAACAGTATTGCTGCAAAAGAAAAGCCTCCAAGCTCTGGGAGCCAAGATTGAGAAGGTTAAAAAAAACCCAAACAAACAGAGAGAGAGAACTAACATACAAGACTTCTTTCAACTTCAGCTTCTACTTTCTAGACTATATTAAGAAAGTCTTCCAAGACCTTTATTTATTTTTTTCCAAGTGGGAAGAGTCATTCAATGCACAAATGCATCATCAGATTGGATGAGAACTGGAAACTAAAGCAGACAAGAAGAGCCAGCCTGTCTTTGGGCAAGGAGCTCTCCCATTTTACTCCTGATATTGGGGAACACCTACAACATGAATAGAAACACATTCAAGGAGAAAAAAAAAATTCATCTGTGTATTCATCAAGCTTTCTGATTTGAATGAACTCATTCATTCCACTTTGCAATGATGGGGTACTCACTGTAACACACTCTAAAAGCCACAATTTAAACCACTGTGCTCCTTAAGCCTGTGGCTCAAGGACCAGCAGCTCAAAGGAGACTGAATATTAGCACAACACAGTGAAGAAACATCTTGAGCTCTTTCCACCAATCTCACACCCTCCATAAAGTAGCAAGAGTGAATTTATTAAAGGCATAAAAGTAGCTCCGTGGGATAATGACACTGCTTTAGTGCCACAACTCAATAATGAAGACAACAATCAGCAAGCAGATCAGATTTTCCACTCGGTACTAACTAATTAATAGGAGGAAGGTAGGAGGGGAAGAAAACCTGCACACAAAACACAACCCCAACAACATCTGAGAGGCTGCGCTGGCTCTGAAATGCTAATTCAGCCATGGCTTAGTCTAACAAGGTCTACACAGCAGAAACACGAGACAAAGGAGGTGTGGCAAAGGAGGAATTTTGCACAGAGTTCTCCCAGGATCCACTCCTGCCTTTACAGGGTATCAATAAACAGGGGGAGAGCAGCCTCTCTGCTACTTGGCAGGCACAGTTTTATTCCACCTTTTCTTCCCGAAGCAGCACTCCAAAAGCCTCTAAAAGTAGACCAAAATAGACAGCCATGCTTCCTATCTCAGGGAACACAGAAAACATTTGCAGAGATGATACAAGAGAAAAGCAATAAAGACCCAGACAGAAAGATAGCAACACCACCGGGTGGATTTTCAAAGGTTAATATAGAGTCCCAGAGTACTTTTTTCTCCTTAAGCAAAGAACTGAGTGAATGAAACCAAGCCCCAAATTAAGTGGTTGTGTTCTGGTAGCCACCCTGAAAGAGAAGGATGAATAGCTCAGCTTCCCCACTCCCCTATTCATGGGACTCCCCACATCAGTCAGAATGGATGCAGGGCAATATCTGAACTGAGCACGTTGTGTGAGAGGGAAAGGTACAGAGCAAATCAATCTGGAAATTCAAGTTTTTCTCTGAGAAAGGTCCTGGCCCCACAGCAACTCCTCATCTGTTTCCAGGCACTAGGCAGCCTCCTGCAGCCTCTGCACACTGCTTCATCTCCCCCTTCCTCTCCCTCCCTACCCCTTCCCTGCGCACAGCAATGAGTCAGTAGAATATTGCAGCCCATGGCTATGACAAACATCTCTGCACTATTTTCATCCTTTGATGCTCTGAAGCATCATGAATGTATTTGATATCCACAACCAAAGCTGTAATTGAATCTGAGGGGGGGAGGAAAAGGTCTATTTTCTTTGCCTGATGCAATGGCAGCTGAAACCAGCAACGATAACGTGCCAGCACAAGGCAGAAGAATGACGATCGTATGTGATACCATTTCCCAAGCCAAGATGATGATAGGTGGGTGAACAAATCAGTTTGGACAATCTCATGCTGCAGCGTTACTAATGCCACAAGAGTCTAATGCTTCATGACCCAAGCATCAACTGCACGACAGACAGCAAGACTTCCAGGCCTTTCCCACCTTTCACCCTCTTTCATTGCATTTACAGAATCAAACAGCAGCCCTGGACTCGCAGACTAACCCTGGGAGGTCATTATTTGCATTGAATCTGGCTGAGAGGAAAGTATTCCCTTAACATGGGCACTGTTTGCCTTATAAAGCATTTACTCAGCCACAGAAAAACACTGGAATGGGGAGAGGAGGCAAAGAAAATACGCTGGTTATGCCTCATTAGGACATAGCCAGGTTTAAGAATTCCTTTCTCTAAATTAAAATACAGCGAGCAGAACTCATCTGAATCACACCACTGCATCCCTGCTGCAACTCTGCTTAAGTCAAATTTGATCCCATCCTAAAATTCCCCAAGTGTTGTGTCCACACCCCCAGAATAAAAGAATTTCTAACAAAGCAATATGGGAAACACCCCAGTCTGAGAAGTGGTCCAACCAGTCATTATTGAAGAGACATTCTAGGATTCAGAAGGTAGAAGGGTTTGTCTGGAAGGCATACAGTGAATTCCCACCTGGCAGCAGGACATCTTGTACTAGGGCCAGGATTTCACTCCATGCAAGACTGGAGCTGCACCATCTCAACTTTTTAACTCATAGAAGTAGAAAAATAACACAACTCCTAAATCCTCCACCCACAGCTGTAGAGCTGCCTACAAGTGAAAGGCTTAACATCACAAGAAATACAGTTTCTGTACAGGAAGAATTTAAGGAAGTCCCAAAATCTTCAATATTGGCATGAAAAAGTCCAGATATTAACTGGCTCAGGAATGCAAGTGGAATAGGTGACTTTCTAAAAATTATATGCTGCTTATGGTACCTAACACCACAGCCTAGAGGGAAAAGAGCAGAGATGAGGGTTGTTGAACACCACGATGGGGTATATTCTGCAGGTATTTATTCCAAATAGTCCCTGGAATGATGATCAAAACCCACCCATGCTCCTTGCTGTGGTGAAAGCAATAGCAAAAGCTGCTAAGAAGCTGAGTCCACTGATTGTGGTGTAGAGTGCAGCATGGTCTGCCTGTGTGTGGGGTGGAGCTGCACTGCACCTATCTCATCAGCATTAAACAGCACCAAGAATGCTGTTCTGATGCAGTATTTCTCAATGCTGGAGAGGGGATTGAAACTAGAGAAAGAGAAAGATTAGACTGTCAGCCCACAAAGCAGGGAGCTCAGGCTCGGCACCTGCCCTGCTGAATCAGCACGAGCTGGGATGAAGTACATCCTGAAGCACAAAGATTTCAGCTTGGCTCCCTTGTAATGCAGAAAAAACGAAGCTCCTGCTCCACAGTGGGGCAAGATTTCATTATCCACAGGCTTCAGAGGAAAAGCAATAGAGCACGGTGAAAAGAGGCACTACTTCAGCCCATGTGAACTCAAACCAAACACAATAGAACAAAGTCTTGGAGTGTTAGATTCAACTGAGGAAAACTTCAGAATTACAGAAGCTGTCAAGTGACAGATGTTAGGAAGAAAGTGGAGAGCATCAGAGCTCTCACTTTGCCTTATTACAAGCGTCTCCTGTTTGCACTGGGGGGTTCAGAATGCAGGGTTGAGCAGGTCCTATTTATTTCCCTGTGATTTGAAGTTAAAAAGTTAGTACAGCTGTCAAGGTAGCAGAGCCCTGGCATGACAGCTGGCTGAGGACAAGCTGCAGACAACTGAAGCAAGAGAATCTGGCTCTATCATTATATAAATAAATACAGGTTTTAAGCAGTAAATTTATTCTCTCTTGCTTTCAAGAAGGAAATGCTACAATTCTGTGGCTGTTCAGGACAACCTATACACATACACATTTGTCAGCAGTCAATGAGCATGTTTATAAACATACCCAGAAGTCTTAACACTGAAGAAAACAAGTTTCAATCTAGGTTTCAAATGTGTTACCAAAGCAGTGAAGAAAAGCCAGGGGTTTGAGACACCACATTCCTTCAGCTGTGCATCTTCCAGAGGGTTATTTTGAGAACAAGCTCCAGTGCCAACATCCTTCTGCCTCAAGGCTACTCAAGCTGACCCTTGCACTCCCCGACCCAAAGGCACCCCACAAATGAGGTGACTTATGAAAGCAAGGCTCTACCTGCAAAAAAACCCCCCAGGAAAATAGAGGTGGGAACACTACCACTTTCAGAGGTCACCACCTCCATTACAGAGTCAAGCCAGTGTGTGTGGACCTGCACCTTAATTCCCAGCCCAGCTCAAATCCACCTTTTTCAGCAGTTGAAGAGACTGGAAGCAGCTAATCAATGATGCACTTCTCACTACTGTCTGCTATTAGGGGTAGTAGCTCACAGCAAACAATTGTAGCTGCTAACACCTTAAGCTGCTGTTCCTAATTGCATCCCATCCTGACCTTTACTTAATGTTTAAGCACCCTGCTGAAAATAGGGAGCTGTTAAGATTAGCTGGTATAGATTTTAAAGGGAGTTGCTCCAGAAGCAACACTTGGGAAGGCTGAATGGAAGGGAGAAAAATCAAAATTTATATTGAAACTGCACTTTATGCACACTAAACAAAATAAGTTATTGAATCACTGAATGGTTTGGGTTGGAAGGGACCTTAAAGATCATCTAGTTCCCTGGTTTGCTGTTCTGTGAGAGAAGAAAAAGGTTTTCCTTTCTTTGTCAGCCATGTGTGTCACAGTTTTATGCAATGAAATAACTCACTCCCTTTTACCTGGGCAATGCTCATTACTCTTTATTTTTGTGTGTATAATTTGTTTGCTTACGAGATTCTTTCTTTCTTCAGTCTTATAAAGCATTTCTTTCCACCGCTCTCTATATGCACTTTTAAAATATATGTATTTGCAGTTAAAAGTGCATATAGAGAGTTCTGGTACAAGGTCTACACAGTCAACCAGGACCAGTAAAGCAGAAAGTCAGCCCTCTGTAGGCAAGAGCTTTAGTCACAAGTGACATTTCTTTCCAATACCACCTTTCAGAACAACCACATCCATAAAACTCAAGAAGGAAAATCCATCACAGTGAGAGATCCCACAGGTTAGTCACATTTTTCTCATAACTATCAATTCAGAGTCTCCCAGTGTCCACCTTCAGCACTCTGGAGACTCACTCTCTACCTGAAGAGACATGAATATATTTTTTTTTAAATCATGACCCAAAATTCCATTTTTTGGAACCACTGGCTGGTATCCTCTAAGCATTAACCACCTGCTAGACAGCACCAGAATCCAGCTGTAAGGCAGCACTTGCTGTGGGTTCTTTCATTTATCTTTGGCCTTTTATTAACTAGGGAGTTTCTGCTCTGGTTTTTTCCCCTTCTACTGATTTTTTTGTAGATTTCAGCAAAGGGGGAGTTAAGCAGCCTGCAGAGGATAAATTAGGAACCTGATCACCAGTTACTGATAATTTGTCTTGAACTTCAGTAGACACAGTCACTGGAGCCAGGAGGGCAAACACACCTAATAAACATGGATAAACAGAAGTGTTCTTCACAATCAAACCCATGGGCCACAAAGAAAAGAAAGCTGGGGAGGGACTTTTTACAAGGGCTTGTAGTGATAGGATGAGGGGTAATGGGTTCAAACTGGAAGAAGGGAGATTTAGATTAGAAGTTAGGAAGAAGTTCTTCATTCTGAGGGTGGGGAGACACTGGAACAGAGGAGTTGTGGATGCTCCATCCCTGGAGGTGTTCAAGGCCAGGTTGGACGGGGCTTTGAGCAACTTGGTCTAGTGGGAGGTGTCCCTGCCCATGGCAGGGGCTTGGAACTAGATGATCTTTAAGGTCCCAAACCATTCAATGATTCTATGATCTTTTTCCCCACACAAAAACAAGGGACAATGAACACCAGCAGATTCAAATCACAAACATTACATGATTTTTCACAAGTATGTGTCATTGGAAGCTCCACTGTTTAAATAACCCTCAGCTGCCAATTTGTCCAAGCTCATTTTGACAAACTCCAAATTAAAATGGAAGTACATCCATTCTGCATCTTTATTTTCAGTAAGAGAGCAGAACCAAGTCTAGAATGGCCAGAGGAACTCTGTGGCACCCTGCAGGTAGGTAAAAAAAAAAATACCTGGAAGTTGGGACTGTTCCAGTGCTGTTTCTAAGCACCACTAGCATTTTAGAAGAGCTAGAGTGGTTGGCAGTGACAAGCAGATATCATCCCCATTGCTGCAAACACAGGGATGGGAGATTTTTTCCTCCAAAGAGTCCTTGGGAAGCTAAGGAGAAATGACAGACTTTGGCTCCATGCTCTTGGGTTTGCTGCTCTTCATGCAGGGGAGGGAAAGGTGTTGAGGGATGAAGGGCTTCAGAAAAAAAAAAAAATCCCTGTTCCATATCAAGGGAAAGCAGAGGAGCCCCATGCCAGGAAAGCCAGATTGTGAGAGACAGAGCTGCACCCTGGGACCACTTGCAAACCAAGCTGGTAGCAATTGTGCTTCACGCTAGCACATATGCTTGTTTTGGTGTTGAAATCTCAGTCAAGGACTCCATGAGCCTAAAGAAAGAACTCTGAAATAAAGAGTAAAGCAAGCAAAATAAAGATAGCTTTTTACCCAGGAAAAAGCTCAATATTGCAGTTGTTAAAGGGATGCATACACTGACCTCATCTACCAGCATGGTGAGCCTTCAAGAAGGGAATCTTTGAGTACCTGATGCCTCAGACTTGTGTAAAGACCTTACAAGACTTGTCTTCCACCTCCAGGCTCTTGGTTTCAACAGCAAAACTCTCATTCATATTCCCAGAGAAAAGTTTAAGAGATTTCTGAGCTACAGGATGAGATTCTCTAAGCACGTTCTCATTGCAAACTAAATTAGGATTTGTTAATAAAGAAAAACCCACTAGGAAATTGTCTCCAAACCGTGTTAAAAATGACAGGCTGCACGTGACAAAAAACACAAGCAGAAAACAACTTTCTTCAGGTGTTTTGGGGTTTGGTATTTCTTGCAATCTGTAATGTAAGAAGGTGAATTAAGGACAAAGTAGTTCCTGTGTTTCACTCACGGGAAACATACCTTCAAACCATCACTTCAAATGCAGTTTTCAAATATATATTATTTAATACACCAGCAACACATTGCACCTTGCAACAGTGCTGCTCTTATTAATGAACATGGCAGTGCCTTAAGAAAAATGGGGAGAGAAGGGCTTTCAGCAGAATCATTACACATTAAAAATTAAGGAATCAAGAGGGAAGAACAGCTCAGCACCCTTGTGATAAACATATTTCTCATTTAAACAGACCCGAAACAACATCCTAGTGTTGAAGCTGGTAACAGATTGCTACAGTGTGTGAACAGCAGCACTGGGTGTTTAGTCACCTTCTCTTTTGCACTCACAGTGTTCAAAAAGAGTGGGAAAAATTAAAAATAAAAGGACGTAAGCACCAGCAATTTATAGATCAGCCACAACTGATTTAATTCAAAGGGCTTTTGAGCGAAGATGGCAGGAGAAAAAGCCAGAATTTCAAGTAATTAAGGAAAGCTTCTTCCTTTCCTTTTCTCCCAAACTGCTGTCATCTCTTCACCTCTCTCCAGCTGGACTGCAGACCACATGAGGAGCCTGAACAAATTAGTTCATGGCTGTGTAAGCTTCTGCTTCATTACACAGCATAATGGTAATTCAGGGAAGAAGCTCCAGCCCTGCTCTCTTTACATCCCCCCTAACTCCCTATAGGAAGCACTGTCTGTCTCGTGGGGATTTTGTTAACAGGTAGCAAGTTTAGCTGATGTTCAGCCTTTTTTTTTTTTTACAGCTTTCTAATCACTTTTAATTTTTCAAATCCATTGAAAGAAAGATTGGTGACCTTTCAAATATCTCTGTCTATACCTATCCAAAATGATATAACAAATTTGGAGGAAAAAGAAAGTCTTATCTTGTTCCAAAGGCAACACACACAATTAGAAATAATGCCTCAAGAAGAGCCCAGGACATCTGTGTGCATTGAGCCAGGACACAGAGCAGAGCTCCCAACTCCTCAGAGCAGCCCAGGGACCAGAAAACCACAATGATAAGATCTGATATCCAGTTTATGCCTTAGCTATCCAGTTCTTTGGTCTTTTAAGAGATACCTTGAGTGCATCTCCCAGTTTCTCTCTCTCTCTCTTCCACCACCAGTTGGTATCATTAACTGCTAGGCTGTAATTAAGTTCTGATCTAAAATTGTGGTGCAAAAAGGAGCAGATTTCAAACTACTGCCCCTTACAATGCAACAAGCTGCAGCATTAGGACCTTCTAAGGTGCTTTGGCCTCAGTTTCTGTCTCAACTGGAGGAAGAAAGGCACCTACAAACAACAAAAACATCTCCAGACTTCCCTGAAAATCTGCTACTGACCAAACATTTTTCCTATCTCATTTTTACTTCCACATGCAGATAATGGTGTTCACAGTTCTCAGCCTGAATTTAAACAATAAATAAGTCATTGATACACAAGATTTAGTTTATTAAAGCATTAAGTAATGAGCTTAAAACTTCTCCAGGTATTTACTAGTATAATACTGTATTTCCCTGATAGAGATGGAAACCTCTCCAGATATTTACTAGTATAATACTGTATTTCCCTGATATAGATGGAAATCATGGAACTTTTGGTGCAATGTATTCAAACAGCACAGCTTCTGTTTATTTTAATTTTTAAACCAGAGCAACCACATCTACTTTACTTTCCAACCAAGAAGTGGACAAACGAGAGCAGCTACCTCACCTCATGAATTTGTGGCAACACAGCATCTTCAACTACTCTGATGAAAGCAGAAGACATGACACAAACCAGGATTGCAGAGAAACCAAAGAAAGAAAAACATCCTGTTTTCTTTGGGAAAACAATGTTGAGGCTCCCTCTGAGTCCTCTGACCCTTATTTATGTATAGACACTTCATCCTTTCCCAGCAATCGCTCTTTGAGATTCAAACACCAAGTCCAGGAAGGCAGAGAAGAAGTGAGAGGCCACCAGCAAATGAAGCATGAGTCACTCATCTGCCACCACTCAAGCACATGAACAGGGATGCTGGCACAGCCCTAGATGTTAAATGCAGTGATGACACTGACTCATCGGGAGCAGAAGTTAACCATCAATGTAGTCATCACACTCTATACTTCAAGGGAACTCTACAATAATGAGATTCTTCATGCTCTAGACAAATCCAGCAGTGGAAGGCCTGAGGCTCTGCATCAATTCAGCTGGTGTCAATGGATGAAAAAAAAAAAGAAAGAAAAAAGCAGACCTGGCAAGCTTCAAATCCTTTCAGTGAGAACCTCAGAGTTTGAAGGGTTTTGTACCTTTTATACCATGATACAGAGAAGGCTGAGGTACTCAGATGACTGTTTTCCCCCCCAGCCACACTGCTCAAGTGCAGAAGGTAGAACCACCCACTGGAGAAGATCAGCTTCGAGACCATCTAAGGAACTTGAAGGTGCACAAGTCCGTGGGACCTGATGAGCTGCACCTACAGCTTCTGAGGGAACTGGCAGATTAAGTGGCTAAACCACCACTCATCACATGTAGGAAGTTGTGGCAACCTGGTGAAATTCCCCGTTGACTGGAAACATGGAAACAACCCTCATATTGAAAAAGGAGGAAAAAGGAAGACCCAGGGAACTACAGGCCAGGCAGTCTCACCTCTTGTGCTTGGTGAGACCATGGAACAGATGCAGAGGGAGCATGGAAAATCCAGGTGATTGGTGACAGCCCACAGAGCTTCACTAAGGGCAAGTTGTGCCAAATTTGGTGGCCTCCTACAACAGGTGAAGAAGGGTTGTTGAAACCAGATCCTTCTCTTCTGAGAAAGAAATCAAAACTCCCCAAGAAAGAAAAAAACAAACCAACCTCCTCCTTCCTTGACATCATCTCCTCCTGAAATGAAACATGGGGAAGATTCAACCCTAAAACAGGGCGCCACAAGAAATAAAAGTGAGGCTGCTGGAAACCAACATGAGTGTATCCCTGCATGCACGTACAGAAATCTATTTCAAAACCCACACTTCTGCCTGATGCAATAGCTAAAGGGAAAGTCATGTTTTCATAAGATGGGAAAAAGCAAAGAGAGGGTAAAATTCTGATGCTTTTCAAGCCAGCAGACGTTTTGAAGTCAACTTCAAATGGATCAACTATTTAACCTGAAGAGAAGCTAAAATGAATATTTAAACTCATCAGCATAATAAACGTTGTAACTGTTTCTTTGGAAAAGTGTGCTAACAAATTCTGGCTTCCTGAAGATTGCCACCATCTCCTCTATCAAAACTCATTAAAGATCGAAGTGGCTGTAATTGAACCATAAATCTCCTTTGTTCTTAGGGAGATTGACTGAAGCAAACAAAATTGTAGATATTTGCAGTGATATACTTAGCAGTAGCAAAAGAAGATACTATTTCAAAGTAAAATTATAATGATCTTTCATTAAAATCCACATCAGGGGAAAAAAAATGGAAAGAAAGTATGAAGAATATAAAAAAGGAACAGCTCTAAAAGTTGGAGTCCTTGAGTCCTAGTCACAAGTTAAGGATAACATTGATACAATTAATAATCAATGAATTAATAACCTCTGGGAAAGAGGGATTATAGTCTCTGCTTGGAGAGTAGCCAAGACATTCTTGTGGCTACTTCAATTTAAATGAACACAGGCTTCCTCATAAACTCTTTCAAAATCATCTTCTCATTTTGAGTCACTGAGGTTACCCAGTGAGACAGAACTGCAGGGAGAAGACAGAAGGAGTTCTGTGAAACAAGACAAGAGATGGCCCTGGGAGACCATCCCCAACTGATCATTTCTGAGAAACAGACTGAAGTTCCTCACACATCTTTGAAACTAATAACACGAGATTTTTCCATCTCTTGGAGTTAAGTATCTGACCTTTGGCCTTTCAAGAGTAAGCAGAGGTTACTCGTCGCCTTCCAGCAACAAGCAGGAGGTTTCACAGCAAGGGCAGGCACAGGGTGCTCCAAACCAGCCCATCTAGACTGCACATGAGGTTCCTGCCACCTCACACTGAGGAGAAGATGTGGGACCTTCTTACTCTTACCTCTGTGTGTCACTTGGGGCAACAGCCACAAGACAAAGCTTCCCAAGGCAAATGCATAGAATCATTAAGGTTGGAAAAGACCTCAAAGATCAAGTCCAACCATCAACCCAACACTCCGATGACCACTAAATGTCTGAAGTGCCACATCTATATGTTTTTCGAACCCCTCCAGGGATGGTGACTCCACCACCTCCTTGGGCAGCCTGTTCCAGGGCTTGAACACTCTTTCAGTACAGAAATTTCTCCTAATATCCAATCTAAGCCACAAGATACCATCGATGGCTGACTGCTTTGCCTAAGACACACAAACAAGTACTTTGGGGAAGTTAAGAGCCCTGAACAACAAATCTTTATCTAACCAACCAAACCACCCCAGCTTCACCTTTTAGACACAAGGTTCCTCCCTCCAAAATAATTAGTTCCGCGCTTTAGGTTGAGACAAAGATTTCACTTCTTGTATCCAACAACCCCATCAAGACACAGACAGTGAAACAAATAAAAGGCACAACTCAAGTAAGCTGGGACATGTCAGTGTCCCCAAACTTCACTGCAGCATCTGTGATAGGTGAGATATTGATTTCCTCCTGTCAGCACAGATGAGCAAGCAGCCCTACCACAGATATTCCTTCCTCTGTGAAGACTCTCTTTGCTCTCCTTACATGGAGAGGGTCACAGCCTCCCTGTGGAGATGCCTCCATGGGCTGTGTAAAATTAAAACAAGGAGCCTAATGGGGATTGTTAAAGATTAAACAGGCACGTTGATACCTAGTTCAAATTGAACTGAACACCTCGACTTGCTCATGTCAATTTTCTAAAACATGGGGAAAAAAAAGGTAATTGTCAATGAATGAGACCATCAGCTTGTGGTTGGTGGGAATCAATAACATGAAACAATATGAAGCTATACAATCTTAATCAGTATTCTATAATGAAAAGGCTTTTAGACAGATACACAGAGTAATTGGCTGGTCCCTCGTGGCCCATTGTCTAAGCTATACAATAGTGCAATTAAAATAGAATGTCAGTAGCAACACAGTTTGTTTTGTGGTTTGGTTGTTTTGGGGTTTTTTTTATGTGCACTAGGTTACATCTGCTAAATCAAAACTTGCAGGCACTGAAAGAGCATCCACAGAACAGGAAAACCTGGATCAAATCCAAGGGATCAAGTTCAGGTCAGATACCACAGTCATGCATCTTAGGCTTCCAACTCACTACTTTTCTTGACCACAGAATTCACATCTCCTGGGTTCTGCCTCAAAAACTTTACCAGCTACTTTCCTCCCCCTCATGATTTATGGTGAAATGAAAGGATCATATTAGAAGTTCCTATGAGGCTGCAAGTGCAACAGAAGTTTATGGATGGGAGCTAAAGAGCAGGCAGCTGCTGCAGACAGCATGCCCAGATGGATCAGAAGCAAGGTCCACATCTCCTTACCTAGATCTACACTCTGGAGTTCACCAGTGACAAATGCACTCTTAAGACTAGTAGAAAATTTTATAATACAAGGTAAGATACAAGATTTATACCACTGGATACTGGCCACTAAATACTAGAGCAACTTAAAGGCATTGTGGTTGGTTTGTAAATAAGCTATTACACAGCTTGATTGGACCAGACACTTCAAAAAAACCCAACAAATTATTTCTTTGAGAAGTTCAAAATGAAGCTAGATGGTTCTTTTTTAGCATATGCCAGGTTGAGAATGTCAGGCCCAGCCCTGTAAGGATGTGGTCATTCAGACCTGAGATGTAGAGCTTGGTACTGGAAGAATCAATGGCAGAAGTGGGAATTAAGTTGCCTGTCCAGTGGTGCAAACACACACCCTAAAAAATTGCAGCTGTTACCCAGCCCAGTTCAAAATTCTGGCAGATCAGGTGCAAGAAGGAAGCTGTTCAGCAATCCTATAAAAGATCCAGGCATTACATAATAAAATGTATGTTACATTTCTCTAAACATGGTAGGTAGGATGGAAACTAATACTACAGACAAGGCTAAATTTAGGTTACAGAAGGCAGCAGATTAAGCACATTCACTTCAAGAAAAAGACAAGTTCTTTGGGAGCTGGGTCCCCCTTGCACACTTAAGCAGTGCCATGCCAATGCTTCATGGTTTTTTTGGTAGAACCCCATAAACAGGATTTTCTTGTCTCTTTTAATGAGAAATAACATCAGGTTATTACTTTGAGGCACCTAGATACCACGATCAATGCCAAAGAAATAGTGTAGGGTTAGCAGAAAGAGGCAAACCAAAGCAAAAACACCGTGCTTAGGAAGGATTAAAAATTCCTCAGGTGATTTCAAAAGATTCTTTAAGCCCTCTGAGAAGGAAAAGGTGTCAGCATTCCATTAACAATGCACTGATTATCTCCCATCAGCTGGAAATACTACAGCCCTTGGCATCTTCTTCATAGCAGAATCACTCATTCGATTACAAACAGATTTTCACCCTCCAAACCCAAGTGAATCCAAAGCTTTGGGAGCATCACAACATGTTGGCCACTGTCATCTGGCTTTGATGCATGAGCAGTGTTGCCACATTTCAGAGAGGCTGGAAAGCTGGGCTTGAACAGCAGCATGAAACTGTTTAATTAAGGACATTTTTTAAAAGAATTATTGAAATTATTAAATCTGATGTTGGGCTTGCAATTAAATACCCCAATATATTAAACATTTAAAATAGAGAGCTACTTTAGTGTCTCAGCTTTAGCATGAGTTTCATGTAGACAGAAGTAAGGGATGGGGGAGAGCAAAGCAGAACAGCAGCTGGTGGAAAGGATTCAGGGTGCCACAGTTCTAGGACACAAAGCACACCAGCCATCATTCCACAGGGAAAAAGGGAAATGAGGAACAGAACTGGTGTTATAGGAAAACTACTCAAAAGGCAACAGCCCTTCAAGAAAGGACATTGCTGTAATGTCCCTTTTATCCCTTTAGTGCTACTCTTTGGGGGTTTTATACAATTAAAGCTTCCCTGCTACTGGAACATTTACCAGCTCTATAGCTCCCTTATTTGTTAAATAGTGTACAAACCCTACAACCTGGTGTAACATTTACAGGGCTTGTTAAAGGTCAGCAGCAAACAGTCATGGAAAGCAGAGGCAGTGGTAGATTAGCTTTTGAAAGTGAAGTGGAAAGAATCACTAAAGACAAAGGGGGGAAAAAAAAAAAGTCAGAATTCCAGTAGCAGCAAGTGGTGCGAAGAAATTAAACCATCCTACCCTGCCAAGCCTCTTTGTTCTTCCCCTGCAAATGCCAAAGCTTTTATCATGCAGCTGTCAAATACCAAGACATTGTTTATCAGGGAATAGGAAAGTGCAAAATTCAGTGGTAGAATTTTCATATTCTGCAATGGCACTTTTATACAAACAAAGGGGAGCTCTCTTATCATTAAATACAAATTACCAAAAAACCCAACCCCACACAGGACCTCCATTAATATTTGACAGCATTCCCATATTCATTTCCTAGCATGCCAAAGGTTTCTATTCTTAGTGACAGTGTTGACAAAGAGCAGCCACTCTCAGCAGATGTATCTGAGACTTAGGGGGGGTCCTGTGAAAATAACATAAACCCAGTTTTGATTGGGTGAGATAAATACAGCAATGAGATGGGTCTTTTTCAAAGAGATTACCAGTCACATTTAAAATATGCATCGTTAGAGAAAACCCCCTAGATGTGTGAAAGGCAGCTCACAGTTTGGAGCTGAGAACTCCATCAGTTTGCCCATACTGATTTATATATAATATATAAAAACCCCCTCAACTCCTCCAGCTTTCTGCCCCAAGGTTCCCCCTCTCTTGGAATGACATCTCCTAAAGCAACCAGGTATCACAGATCATACCCCTTCATGTTTGCTTGGGTCTGTGCTGTACTGACAGCTAATATCAATTAAAACCTCCAGTAGACCAAGGTCTATTAAGAGACATAGAAGAAAATTTCAAGCTAAACAAAGCTGGGGAAAAAAAAAAAACCCACCACAAAGACACAGAGTCTACTTTAGCTGAGCTACTAGTTCTCTGGAAAGCCCCCAGGAATGGTAATCCAGCAGAAGAAATCATAGTTTAGAGATGCTTTCCACTGCCTGGCAATTTATTACTGAATTTCAGAAGAACCCTATAGCATCTAATAGCACCTTTCTGTGGGCATCACCTAGGAGCAGAAAGAAATGCCTGAAGAGCCCATTGAGTGCTGGAACCACAGGTCATGCTTGTCTTTCTCACCTCTCCTCCTTTATTTAAGGATATTTTGGGTTGGTTTTTTGCTTGTTTTGTTGGGGTTTTTTTCCCCAGTTTCTGATGTTCATCAACAGGAGATTTCACTGTGTTTGTGCATTTTGAAATGCAATAAGCTGACATTTTAACATCACATTCTTTAGCATCAGCTCAACTACTTGTCCTTCCCTTCCTGTATTCCCCCCTCTCACTCCACAGTCACACATGAGGAAAAAGTTGTGAAAACTGATCTGTTTGCAATATTTTGCCATGAAAGCTGAATATAACTGCCCCTTCTAAAGGGCTGGTAGTTACTACTTTCAGGGACATCCATGTGACAAGACAGTTGTATAAAAATTCAGCATATAAGGATCGTGACAGTTGAAGAAATTACAGATAAAAGAAGGTATCTGCCAGCAGAAGAGCCATAAAATTGTGTGATGGGAGAAAGAGCACGAGTGGGATTGGTGGGAAGGAATGTTCTTCATTGCTTTTTTTTTCCTCTCTCTTTGAATTCTTTCAGGCAAAGCTACAGTTACTCCTTTCCCTCATTATTTGAGGAGATTTGAGACAGTAGAGGAAATTCATGACTCAGGTTTCATACAATTCACTAACCTTCCTCCATCCTACTGTTGCACATACATCAAGCACATGTTAGAGAGCAAGAGTGAAAAGGAAAATATTTTTCCAGCTAACTCTGTGGCTGATGGCACTCTGCTCCTGTCAGGGTGGCAAATGGAGTCTACCACAGTGTACTCATCTGTATTGAGAGAGAAATTACTCCTGCCCATCACTCACTGAATGGATGAGGTACAAAAACCCTTCCCAAGATGAATAAATCACAGTTAAAAAAGGTCAGGATGCCTTCAGTGTCTGCCAGGGACAAACCTCGTTTAAGGTTATTACTTTCTTGTCAAAATCTTGACCAGAGTCAGTTACCTACTTCTTTCTTCCCTTCTTGTATCTCCTCCCTCCTTTTTCTGAAGTCATCCAGCTTTGCTTTACTTTTTAACACCACATTGTTTTCTCTAGCAATCTTGCCATGTTACAATGAAGACACTTTTAAGTTCAAATAGTGTCCGCTTCAAACTAAGCACTAGGCTGGGGCTCACCCCTCAAACCCACCCATTGAAGAGAGTGAAACTCCTGGTTGTCCAACAAGAGGCTGATTCCTACATCTGAAGAGCTGGATGTTCAAAAGGGAAAAAATCTGACTGCAATTTTTATAAACAAGAGCTAAATCTGCAGCTAAAAGTTGTGCAATTCCCCTATTTCCCAGCTGCAGCAGCCCAAATATATCCCAGGTACTCCAAGAGGGGTTGGAGATTGTTTTCCCCGTCAGCTCATTACTCACAGCTCCATTTTCCAGCGTGGTGGAGAGATGTAATTTAGCTGAAGTGACCATCTGAGAACAAGAGCTTGTTCAGGACAAGCTGAGGGCAGGGAATGGTTGGCTTCTCTGAACTAAAAGCTTTCTCATGATCTCAAATCCAACCTATGACTACTAATGGACTCCAACTAGGTCTTCCTGAGAGCCTGGCAGAATATTTTTTCCCAGGCTGTCCTCTCAGGACCCTCCTTATCTCCATCTGAAGTCCTGATTTTTTTTGTCCAGCAGGGAGAAGAGAGGTCAGGTGAAAAACCATTCTGTTCTTTTACTCTCCAAACAATTTTTAGCCACAAGCTACTATAAATTCACGAGCCATTTAAAAGAACTGCTGCTATGTCATGGAGACTCCAACTATTTGGAAACACTCTTATTTGTTCCGTACTTTAAGCGTCTTCAGAGATTTCTCTTTTTGGCTGTAATTCATGAAAGCAGCAGGAAAATGTGTGTGTGTCCCCTCCCAGCAGTTCACTTGCTGCTGCTGTTTTCCCTCTGCTCTAGTCACAGTCCGTGATCTACAAGCATAAAATTTGTTCCTCTGGGACAAAGAAAAAAAATCATTCCGAACAGAAGGACTAAAGCCTCAACTTGGGAATTAGCAGGTACATTTAAAGATGATTTTTTTTCCCCCCCTTGCATACACCTCAAAGGAAAAGAAAGCAGCTACTGTGTTCAAGAAGAACAAGACAGCTTTATACAACGAAATACTTTGTAAAATTCTCAGAGTCAATAATCAGTCAAGGAATTACTCTGCTTCAGGAAGGAATCAGCAGGCAAACTGGAAGGGAAGCATTCAGGTGACAAAAGAACCACCCCAGCTTGCTGGTCAGGGGGATGAGGAGTGCTCACCTTCCAGCACCTCCTCCTCCATCCCTCCCTTGCAGGAGGAGCAAAGGGGGCCCTCCGAGGCCACCCAGCTCCAGGCTATGCCACATGATGTAGATCAGCAGTTCCAGACAAGAGGATTTGTGTGTTTTTCCAAGCATTGCACATCTGTCTGGAAACACGTCAGAGGGCACATTTTGCTCGAAGTGGAATTGCAAGTGCCCACTGTCTCAGCAGAAGGGTTTTTGTGGGGCTGTGAAGCACACTTTGGGGCTGAAAATCAAGCTGTGT
Organism: Brachypteracias leptosomus; assembly: GCA_013401335.1. Classification (NCBI taxonomy): domain Eukaryota; kingdom Metazoa; phylum Chordata; class Aves; order Coraciiformes; family Brachypteraciidae; genus Brachypteracias; species Brachypteracias leptosomus. The sequence continues at coordinate 735,283 of VYZX01006011.1, read as the reverse complement.
GGTTACCAATACTTCAACAGCACCCTACAGCTTTCACTCCTTTGGATATACAACCCTAGTTCCCCGTTTGGGTTAGAATCATAGAATGTTTTAGACTGAAAGGGACCTCTGGAGGTCATCTGGTCCAACCTCCCTACACAAGCAGGGACATCTCTACCTAGGGCAGGCCGCTCAGAGCCCCATCAAGGCTTCCTTTAAGGACACCCTGCAGCTGACTGGGAAACAGGGGATGGTTTCCACACAGAGACCCCAACAGGAGAGGGAAGATAAAAATCTCATGAAAAATCGGCTTGGGCCTCGGCTGCCCCCTGGCGGCCGCCGGCGGCAGCGCGGCGGGACGGAGGAGCCCGGGGAGCCCGAGCCCCGGGATGGAGAAGCCCCGGGGCCGCCCGAAGCCCCGCACCGAAGCCGGTCCCGGTCCCGGCTGAGCCCCGCAGGCTCCTCCCCGCCGTGCACTTGGCAGCCGGCTCCTCAGTCTCGTTTAAAGTGTTTGTTTTTTAATCGCACATGTCAGCGTGCCGGGTGGTTAACTCGCAACGTGTCACACGCGGCAGGAACAAGCCTCCCAGTTAATCAAACACCAACAAAACGTCTCGCATCATATGAACGGTACCTGGATGGCAGCCAGGAGGAGCGGGTTCGGAAGCCAAGATCCCTTTGCTTTCCTCACTAGTTTAACTACTGTGCTGAGCTGAAGTTGCTGGAGACACAGGCAGCAAGAGATGACCTCCAGAAACACAGGCAGCAAGAGATGACCTCCTGCACGCTACCAGAAAAGGGGTTTTTAATGATGCTCCTCTCTTCCTTGCTGAAATGAAGGAGCCAGAAGAACCTCACAGCACACCCTGGACCCAAAGCCTGTACCTGGGCTCCACACAAGCTCACAGACACATTACAGGCTCTCCTCAGCTGGACAACCCACCCTTCAACTGAGGGTCCATGGGAATGGTGGGGCTGTTGACTCCAGCTCCATCTCTCTGGGTGCTCTGCTGCTCTTATGCTAGTGCCCAAACACACCCATGGCCATGGAGCATCTCTTCCAGGAGCTGTGTGGACACACCTTATACTGAAACCAACCACCAATGCTATATTTTAATTAGCTGGGTTCAGTTAATCACAACCTTCTAAATGTCTGCACAAAGAAAACACTTCTTTGCATAATATAAAGGAGATTTTAAGGCAATATTCAGATTTGGTAAATGTGTTTTTTCCTTTTTCAGTGTAAGTGTACAAGATCCATCCAACATAAAGGGAACAAGATCCACAGACTAGAAGAACTCACCCACTTCCCTGATTAAATAAGTCAAATATTTTGAGCAAAAACAGCCCTCAAGACACTAGGAACAAAATACAGCAATAACAGTAACAATAACATTCTGGAGCTATAAAAACACTAAACCAAACTTGCAGCCTCAATTTGCATTTCCCAGAGCGAGCCCGAACTTTCACATACTGTAATAACATTGTAGGAAATCTTGGGGGGTTGTTCTTGGGCTGCTGGGAAGATGCCTGAGAGGTACCAGTCACTTTATATTGTGACTCTTGCTAGCAACAATGGCTGGTTTCACCAAAGAGGATGACTACACATAATTAGCTAGAATTATTCCAATGTTGTACTCAAGAGATACAGGAACTTTCTAGGGGAAAAGCAAATTAATAAAAAATCAAACCCAGAACACATCACCAGCACCACACAAATCTCTGGAGAAGTGGGGGAGTGGAAAGAGAAGGAAACAAACAACAATCTTGGGCTCTGAACTTCTGCCTAAGGCAGAAACTTTATTATTATAAATTTTATTGTAAAGGTAGAATAAGAATAAAGCTCCAGAAAGGTAAAAGCAGTAGGAGGCCACAACACTACTAGTTTCTTTCTTAAATGGATGAATTTTGGTGACTGGCTCACCCAGCTACAGTGTAAACTGTTCATCTCCTGCCTACCTCTTGAGGGCCTCTCACTTATTCCAAAGATCAGGTCTCGGGTGCTAGAAAATACCATTTGTTACAGTTCAAGACTCTAAACCTGCTCTTTCCACTCTAAGAAGATTCCAAGACATTCTCCCAGATTCTGAGACTATCTCACAAGTCACAGCCAAATTTTTAGCATTACTTACAAACTGTATTTAGTATTTTATATGAAGAATATATTTCCTTTTGGATATGAAAAAAGACATTATTTTTTCATAATACAAGACACAACAATATAAAGACACCTACTTTTTATCCTACTGAATATTCCACAAACCCAAACCAGTATTTTAGTGGTACAGAGAGGGCAAGACAAAGGAGGAAACACAAAATTTACCCTCAGCTAAACTCTGACCAGGCAAGAATCAACTGGATAATAAGAGGACACATCCCCTGTAATATGTCAAACAAGTATATGGCAATACCTTGAGTATCTTTCATATTACTAAGGAACACACATGTGTCTTCACTATGAGCAGGAAAATAATAGAGAATTACACACACACAGAGTAGGGCGAGACTGAAATTGGGTAGAACTCTGGAGTGATTTCTGTAGAGAACAAAGTTGATGATTTTCTTTTCCTAGAATACTATCCCAGAGGGCAAGCAGCAGTGACACAAAATCCCTTGCTTTGACAGTTGATCCCTAAGTCCATAAACAGCCAGGAAAAGAAATGGACTCTTCAGAATGAGGTTGGGTTTGTGATCCAAAATGATCAGTGCAGGAGAAGCCAGATCAGCGCAATTACACTGGGAATGAAAGGAGCGCCTCAAAGAGCTGAAAACAAGAGAGGCAGCCAGGTTGAGAGTACAGATGTTTATGAAATGTTAACTGGGCATTTCACTCAGTTCTGAGGCAGAATTAACAGCCTCCTGCGCCGACCTTATGATTTAATTGCCTGCTATAACACTCTGATAGTGCAGCAGTTCAAGATATCATCATTGTTAACACGCTGATAAACCGAGCCAATTTCACTCCTGACCTGGATTTACTGCTCTGCTCATTCTTATTTAGTATTTCAGGCTGCAGCTCTAAGGGAGTGAGACCTGCTTGCCTCTTTTTTTAGTCCATTAGGAACAAGTAAGAACTGCTTTTACATTCTTTTACAGTCACTGTCGTAGCTCATTAATTGGTATAAAAACAGAGGCAAACATCTGCCACTTCAGGCTGAAGGAAGACCATAGAATCATGGAAGGGACCTTAAAGATCATCTAGTTCCAACCCCCCTGCCATGGCAGGGACACCTCCCACTAGACCAGGTTGCTCCAAGCCCCCTCTAACCCAGCCTTGAACACCTCCAGGGATGGAGCACCCACAGCTTCCCTGGGCAACCTGTGCCAGGGTCTCACCACACTCGGTAAAGAATTTTCTTCTAATTTCCAATCTAAATCTCCCCTCTTTCAGTTTGAAGCCATTACCCCTCATCCTATCGCTCACAAACCAGAATTCCTTCACTCCTGCAAGACTAAAATACATTCACTAGTAACTGATAAAGATCTATCTTCTTAGACAGGCTTCCCAGCAGCCCTTCACCCTGAAATCTCTTTACCTTTGGCTGCTGCACATCACTTAATTTCACCCTTTTCCCTGGCACCCTAACTATTGTTGCCCCATCCTCTGTGCAAACCCCCTCAGGGAAAACCAGAAAGCTACTGACTCACTTCACAACCTTATTATGTTAACAAGATCCACTGATAAGAGGTTTCCCACACTTAAGTCACAAGAAATCTTCTTGCAGGCTATTTATGCTGCCATTACCAGCATATGCTGTGCACACATGGAACAGTTAGTGACAGAATGATTTGCAGGGCATGGAGTAGGCTAGAGAAAAGGGATGCTGAGCTGTCAAAGTAACATCTCATTAGATCATATGAAAATAGTGACGAGGAAAGAATAGGGCAGAGGGAAAAGTGGAATAAAAACAATTTAAATAGCTTTCATGCTGTTTCTAGGAAACCATATAGCAGAGCTGCTGAGTGGAAGATGCCTGTTGTCAGCAGCAAGCAAAAGGGAGCACACACAGACACCAGTTGAGGATTATTCCCATTTCAGATTGCTGGCTGCCCCCAGAGAACAGAATTAAATAAAGCATGAGGAAGCCAATATAGCCACTGGAGGATTTCAACAAAGAAGAATCTCAGTTTTCACTAAAACGATGATAATAAATGAAGCAGAAACACAACATTAGAACTTGGGTAGATGCAGAAGGGTTTTATAGTTCTACCAGGATCACTAAGGTAGACTTTGAGCACAAGGCTCAGCTGACACACTCCAGGTCATTTCTTCTGGTCTGGCCATCAGGAGAGCATGGCCTTAAAGAGAGACAGATGATCCTGAAATGCTGCTTTTCAGCCTCGGGCCATTTGCAGAAGCAGCTCAGGAAATGTTTTTACAGATGAGAGGACACACCAGGTACATAAAGTCCCAGCTCCACAGAACAGAGAGCGTTGCTGCTAATTTCTTTCTCTGCTTTAAGAAACCTGCTTTGCTCTTTGAAGTTACCTGACAAGCCCAACCACCCTTTTTGAGGGCTCAAGAAAAAAAAAAGCAGCCTGACAAGCTATATATCAGGCAAAGTTCTGCATTATTTAGACATTATGATCACATTTGCTGTTTCAATTGAAGTACCTTCTTCCTCTAAAAGCCTAAAAAGTTACAATTTGCTTTTTCCCCCTTCTCATTTATAAATAAGAGCAGTCATTTCTGTTTCATACACAGAGTTCACAGAAGGCCAAACTACTTGACTAGTGAGGAGCTCAGCTGAGGTGCTTAAACAGGCATGTTCTTTTGGCATTAGCTGCCTTCAAGAAATTGCCCTGTTCTTGTAAGAGAATGAAATTGCAAGTCTAGTTGATTTCAGAAATGTCAAATGCAGGTTAGTACCTCAATGGAAACACAACAATTAGATCTGTGTAGATAATAGCCCAGGTAAAACACTTGTATCCAAAGCCAATCCTAAATCATCCACAGAACTCCCAGCTACTTTGGATTGGAGATTCCCAAAGTGTGGATGAGGAGTCCTAAAGCTTCCCACAGAAGCATGCAATATCCTTTTATCCTGCAGATGATATAAACCAGCAGAAAAGTCTCTATGCCTCCATGGAGACAGATTATAAGGCTCACACAAGATACTATGTTCTAACTTGGTGCAAATCATCTGATTTACTGTAACTATCCATGTGTGCTCTTTACCCACAGCAAGCGTAAAACAATTTGAATTAGGAACACCAGAGTTATTTGGAAAGTAAATTTCCCAAGATTTGTTACATACTGCAGAGCTGCTAAGACCCACTGCTTTTAATAAAGCTATTCCACAAGGCCCAATCTGTCTGCAGCAAAGAAGGAACATCTCTGCTGGGTCTGGAAATTGCAGGAGAGGTAGCAGAAGGTTCAGACACAAGACTCAGGCTTATTGTCAAATTGGTCATAGTAGATTGGCTGATAAAATCTTAGTGCTTAATACTTAAAGACCACAGAAGAAGGAACTAGTTTGTGAACTCTCAAGAGTAGCTGCTGCTATTCATCAATGACATGGTTTCCAACCAGACTGTACCACCAATTGTGTTTGTTTGTCCTGTCACTGGGCACCACTGAAAAGAGTTTGGCTCCATCTTCTTTACACATTCATTAAGATGCTCTAATCCTTCTCTCCAGGCTGGCCAGTCCCAGCACTCTCAGCCTTTCCTCACAAGAGAGACCCACCAGTCCTTTAATCATCTTCATGGCCTTTTGCTGGACTCCTTCCAGTATGTCCATGTCTCTCTTACACTGTGGAGCTCAGAACTAGACACAGTCCTCCAGGTATGGCCTCACCAGGCTGAATAAAGGGGAAGAATCACCTCCTTCAACCTACTGGCAACAGGACCAAGGTCAGGGTCACCAATTCAAACAAGGTGAGATCAGGATCCAGGTTGTTCAACAAGTAAGATGTTGGCATTTCATAATGGAGCATGTCACAGAAAATTTTATCACCATCAGATTTCATTGCTATCACCTTCCCTGAGTAATTTAATGGAAAGAGACAGCAAAGCAAGGTGGTGATAACAATTAACAGTGCAACAGAGCTCTCAAAGGGTGGGTAAACAAAGCCACAGCTACAGCAAGGTGCTGCTCTACCTGGGGAACTAAACCTCCTTCCCTCACCACAGACAGAAGCAAATATTTCACAGCAAGCACTCAAGATCACATCAAATCTACCCAAAAGTGGCTCAGTGCTCGAGCTCACAGCAACACAGATTAAATTGCTCAGCTCTTCCAATTCTTCTCTCTTCACTTATAGTCTGAAAACCCACATCTAACACTTTCAGCCCTGCTGAACCTCCTGCAAAGGGTTTCACACCATGTAAACCAGACTCCAGAGCTCCCTGCCCTGCCAAACGTGGAGCACACCAGCCTGAGCATCACTCCTAATCCCCACTGCTCCCACACAGCACCTTAATGAGATTGAAGAGAAAGGAAAGATGAAGAGGAAATTAAAAAAAAACAACCCTAGAACTGTGAATCGGGCAGATTGGATCATGAAGTCAAGAGGTTAAATATCATTAGGGGATAACCAGGCAGAAAGTGTGGAAAGCTGCCCTTGTAATATTACAAAGTAGCTTAGGGGAAAGGCATTAATAGGTTTAAGCACTTTCTGCAGCTCAGGGATGGTGGAAATCCGGGCTCCCCGCGGCACCGCGGGGAGCCCGGATTTCCACCATCCCTGAGCTGCAGAAAGTGCTTAAATCTTTAAGTTTCAACTATTTAAACCAGTTTAAGTCCGTGCCTAAAGCCGGGCCTGCAGCGCCCCCCCGCGGCCGCGCCCCGCACCTGATCTCTCAGGGATTTCCTGGTTAAATCTCCTTTATAAACCACAACATTTTGGCTCAAAGTGCACCTCAAACCAGCGCCTGCTGCTCAGCACCACTGGTGACCCCCACACAGCACATCTTGGCAACTTACTGGCTTGGAAAATTGCCCCAGGGTGCTCCAAGCCCCATCCAAGCTGGTCTTGAACACCTCCAGGGATGGAGCAGCCACAACCTCCCTGTGCCAGGGTCTCACCACCCTCAGAGGGAAGAACTTCCTCCTAACTTCTGATCTAAATCTCCCCTCTTCCAGTTTGAACCCATTATCCCTCGTCCTGTCACTACAAGCCCTTGTAAAGCTTCCTTGCAGGTCCCCTTCAGATCCTGGAAGGCTGCAATAAGGTCTCCCCAGAGCCTTCTCTTCTCCAGGCTGAACAACCCCAATTCTCTCAGCTTCTCCTTGAAAGAGAAGAGCTCCAGCCCTTTGATCATCCTCATGGCCCTCCTCCAGATACACTCCAACAGGTCCACTGACCTGGTTTATTTTACTGCAATATTTATATAGCACCAAGAAAAGAGTACTGAATGACATTTAACAGCAAATGAACTTCACAGATCCATTTCTTTCCTGGGGTATTTGGAATCACTCCTGCAACTTTCCATAGTAATCTTTATAGTAATGCTGGTGGTAGACAGCAGCTTCTAGGGAAGGCTCAGCTCCACTAACACACAAAGCCAGTGAGAAGTTCAGGATAATCCTGATGGCTCTTTCAGTAGCAATTTTTCCACCTCTTCTCACAAGCAGCCTCGAGTTTCAACACTCTCAATATCCCTCCTACTTTGCTACTCAACACTGCAAATTCACAAAGTAAATTTAAAAAGTAGGTGCTGAGCTCAGACTTTAGCAGAACTCTCAGTATCTGCTGTTACCACCGCTCAACCAAATCAGCTGGACTTGCAGTTCATTTTCCTCCCAGAGCACATACTCCTTCCAGGCCACCCCACAAGACACAGCAGTGGAACATTCAATACTGACATTTTTCATCATCATTCAAACTAGTGGAGTTGCAGACAGCAGCAAACACTTTCAATTACATGCTTTTGCAAACCAAGTTTTTGTATCTACATTAAAAAATCCCACCCTTCACAATTCAAAGTCCAAAATCTAAGACTATTCCTGCTAAGACAAGATGAACTTCTGTGTTTTACATTCTAGAACATGGTCTCTAGGTTCAGGGAATCATCAGCTCAGGCTGGTCACCAGAATTCACACTTCAACAATGCACTGTCAATGACTTAGCATTACTTAGGGGAAGGAGAAATAAAACAAATATTTACAAAAATAAATCAAGATTACTGTGTATATAGACACAGAGGATATAAACACAACATTTTCCACATTTATTTCCTTCTGGCTTTATAGGGGCTGTAAAAGAAACTTGCCTTTCACTTACCTCTATATACTGTAATTTCCAACATAGAGTATATGAAATGGCAGAACAAGAAATTACAACTTAATGAGAACACTACAACAGAATGCTCAACAAGAAGGGATGGAGCAGCAAATTCCTACAACCACCTGCTTGGTTCATACTCCCTTGAAGAATGGCTGTGGGTAGAAATGCTGTATCAGCAACTTATTCTTTTAAAAGGGAAGGTACAAACCACACTCCTGTTTCCCAGAGACACATCACAGCATTTGAAGGGTAAGTTGCTAATAACAATCTCAGCACTCACTGGGTTAAGCCATCCACAGTGATTATGTTTTAGAAGCCACTGAACTGGAGACAAAGCTCAAAAGGTACCATCCCTTGCAGCAATGTCAGTGGCTGCAATTCCAAAGCAAGCAACACCTACTTTGCTGCATACAGAATATTTACACAGTGGGAAAAATCCATTCCCTGGATAATCCAGGGCACTTCATTGCAAACAAGGTTTTTAATTAAAATTGGCATTTTTGAGCCTCCTACTGACTGACAGTGTCTCACTGCCTCCTCCTCAGATGGCTAAACTGGCTTCCAAGAGAGAGAGGAAAGAAACAAAATCACTACAATACCTAATTTTGACAAGTCTCTGCTGGGGATAATTTCAACAGGAGGATGCTGCAGAGAGAGGTAAGGAGAGAATAGATGGCTGCTTAGAAAGTCTTCTCTAATGAAGGCTCAAAACATCACAAACAAGACAGCAGAGGAGGCATTTTATCTCTAGGCCTAGAGACAGGATGATCAAGTAGGACAATTACAATCAGAAACCATATTGTTAAAAAGGAGAATGCAGAATAATGTCCACACCTCAGTGGGTGCAGCTTGCTTTGAATGCCAAAGTAGGCTCAGATGTTGCCTAGACCTCTGGCTGGTGGGCTGGCTCAGCTGCCAGCCTTGACAACATGTTATCACACCCAGAAAACAGGCAGACACAGGCTCTTAAGTCAGATAAATAAACAGGACTCCCTTGGCCAGACCATTTTCCTCAGTTCAATGCAGAGAGTTGCTATTGACCACCAGCACTGTACCTTCAGGAGGCTCTTCCCGCAGGTGAGGAGGCAACTCTTCACTCGTCGTCTCTGCTCCATCCTCCACCATCTGTGTGTCTAAGCTGGGGCCCTGCAGAACAGGACAGAAAGAGGAGGTAAACTGGAGAAAGTGCAGAAAGGAACCACAAAAATAATTGCAGGATTAGATAATAGGCCAGGCAGTAAAGACACAAGGAGCTCACTTTAGCTGAGGAGAAAGAAAGCTGCTGGGAGATGTGTTTAATTTTTTTTATTATTTCAAAGTTTAATGTTAAAAATTAAAAACAATCTAGACTGAAGGGTGGCATTTCAAGCTTAACTTTTCCAAGAGCTGTTTTTGCAAGAAATCTTGAGATTTCCTGGTTCCTAAATGAAGTCAGAAGTGTTTTCTATTGAATAAGCCAAGTTCTTATCGCATTGATAACTTACCATGATATAGAATTACATAATTATGTGATATAGAATCTAGCTCTCCTACAAGAACAGGCTGAGAGAGTTGGGCAGGTGTTAACAACAAGACTACAAAGTCTCTTTACAATGGCTTTATCTTATATAGCATATCCATTGCTTTTGTAGTTATATCTGATGAGTTCCATTCACCAGGTCTGCTGCAAGCTTGATAATCAATACTTAGGATATCTGCAGTTCTGGCAGCACAGTAATCAAAAATTCCAGGAAATTACCTTCTAAGAAGATCTATAACCATGTTATAGTTAAAGTTGTTGGCCTCAGCAACTTGTTTTTTTTCCTTCCCACTATTACTTGAAGAATGAGGCTTCGGTTACATCTGTTTTTTCATTCTTAAGGATCCTTGACAGATAAATAGGGGAAAGGGGGATGCACAAGTGTGGAAGTTCCTGGCTTGCAGACAAGCAGCCATGCAGTGTCCAGCAGCTCTGCCATAACCCTCCTGAGCTGCAGCTATGACAGAAATAATGCCCAGCAATGCACACACATGTTGCTTCTGCTTCTAGGAGCATCTAGGATGCAGGAAGATGCACCAACAGTTCAGAAACACCAGTAGATTATTAACTGTACAGTATTCTTTCAATTACTTAGGGTTTACACAGCCTTAATTGAAAGTGTGGTTCCATTCCTCACCAGAGCCACTGGAGAAGCTTTAATCAGATATTACTACAGCACAGTCAGGTTATGGCACAGTGCCTAGAAACATCTAAGAACAACCTCTTGGCTCTCCAGAGATGGTCCCTGCTCTCCCAAGCAAGCACACTGTACAATTCCCTCCAGCAACTGATGCATTGGTGACTAGGAGCACTATGGCAAAATATGATGCACAAAAATTGCCATAAGATCTAAGCTGACCAGAAACAAGTCAACTCAAGCAGAGGCAATACCCATCCTTCTAATCTGAAGTTCTAGACATGCCACTTCCAAAGCAGCTCCCTCTGTCCCCTCCCAACAGCTTCAGTGAGCTGCAGGGAAGCTGTAAAGCTTTGTATAAACACACCAAATGGTGAAAGATCAAGAGAAAAAACCTACAGGGGTTCTCACAAAAACTGCACAAGGAACATATTATCCTATGGTCTGCTCGCACCGTGTGACTGCTGACCTTAAAGTGCAGATCAACTCATCTATTGTGGGCTGTGACCTGGTAAATTAAGTGTTTATTTGCTGCCTTACACTGTTTTGTAGAAGGCTGTGTGTTTATGGACTGTCAGTCCTGAGCTAAACAAGTGTGACAAATCACCTACAAGCATCTCAGGCTACACCTCATGCCTCAACATGTTCTGAGAACAATTCTGACCTTCCATTCCAGCTCAGCCTCTAGAAACACAGTATTCTTAAGAAGAAAATAAAAAATTAAATAATAATCATCCTCCACATAAACAAAACCAAAAGAAAACCTACAATGTGAAGACTCTTCCCTTGCAGAAGTCAGAGGAATGTAAAGCCCCTAGTCATGACTTCACTAGCACTTCAGTGTCTCTGTTCTGAGTTTCCTTTGGAAATTACTCTAAAATCTGCAGCTTTAGCTACTACTTTCCCTGGGTATTTTCAAGTGAAAAATGGTCTTTATTTCCTGACCTAGATCATCTTATTTCCATTCTTGCTCCCTAACACTTTACTCCAGTTTTTCCCTTTCTGCCATTCATCTTCACATTCATTTCCACTCTGGACTTGAGCCTAGAATCTCACTTCTCTCCCTGCTCAGAACTGCCTCATTCCTTGTAAAACCTCCCCTTAAGAGCCCACAAGGTCAGACCTACTTCATCCTGTGCAAATCTTTAACTGCCATGTCCTCTGTCCTGCCTAATACAGGCTTTCAGACAAGGCATTCTATGTAGGCACAATTCCAATAAAGCAATTTAGCAGAGGAAAATTAGTGGCAGCCCAGGCTTCACCCCTCCACATCTGTGATTTCACTCCTAAGCTTTCCCAGCACCTTTTTCATATAGCATCAAGCACATCTCCACTGATAACTACAAAGGATAGATGCACCCCTAAAGAATTACAAGACTCAGTGAGTCTGTGGGAAGAAACAAACGAAGTAATTCCCAAGCATGGAACAGTTTAAGTGCTTTGGGAAACTACAGTGATTTTAATTATCTCAGTGAAATCATTGACTATTTTTGCATCATGTTTAAAAAATGTTTACTGCATACCCACAAGACTAAAACCCCCAGTTTTCTGCACATTTGAATACTCTGCATACAAAAACCTCAGCTCTCCTCATCCCAGATTGACTCCCTCCAAATGGGTGAGAGAGGATCCATATTACGACTGGGCTGAATATGTGTAGATGTCAAAGGGCTTGTTAGATCCAGTAATAATGAAGCTGACCTTCATTAGGCTTTCCTCCCATGACATCATTAATGACAGCCTTCATTTGGGATCTCTCCTCTACCCAATCACTGTTATGAAGTTCCTCAGAACTTCCCTTTGATATTCCATGTCCAACCAAACTCAATCCCTCCACCTGCCATATTTGAAAAGTGGTTTCTGGCTCAGAATGTCCTTTCTGCTTTTACAGAAAACCTCAACTCCTACAGAAGAGAGGTTTGTTTAAAAAAATAAAAGGATTTTAACCACGCAGACACTGGGGAGGTAGTTCAGCATCTCTGGGGAGGCAGCTCAACATGACAACTCCCTTTCCTGAAGATCTCCAGGTACTTAGCTTCAGTTGAAGCACTTCACTACCCAACATCTCCTTACACACCACTGCTCAGACAGTGGAAACAAGTTTATCACTGTACCTGTTCTAGGCTGGCCTCTATTGCAGCTACACCTTCTCTTTCAGCAGTGGATTTGCAGCATATTGGGAAATTAAGACTTTCATTTAAAATTTTCTGAACAGAACAAGTGGCTGAATCTGCCTCACTATTGACTGCACACCTACACCTTAGAGGTTTCCAAAGCTGGTTGGATTTTTCCTGCAGATGAAAAAAAATTGATCTGCAACCATAAACATGGAGGTTTTTTCACTTTTCTGTAGGTTTAAGAAAGCCTCTTGATGGATGCTTTGCTTTTAATTGTGCCAAACAAGGATGGCTCCTAATGAGAGCTCGTGGGCCAGGCTTCAGCCCAAGGGGAATTGGAGTTGCAGTTATAAATCCCTGAGAACACTAAAGGAAAGTACAGAAATAGAAGCAGAGGATGACTGCAGTGTAAAATTATAGCACTCTGAACAAAGTGCACTGTGAGAAAGGACTAGAAAAGTTGCTTGGATTATTTGCTACGATTTTAACAACATCTGTCTTGACAACAGGACTGGGGGAGAGAGGCAACAGGAGCAAGTTTTTATGCTGCAAATTCCAAATCAAGATTGAGCTCTAATGTTCCAAGAGTCAAGAGCTATTTCCACAGCAATAAACCAACTTTGTGCTGTGAGTAATGCTAATTAGGGTTTACTTGGCATAAATAACTTTTCAACAGGACTAATGACACTACAATCAGCAAGTCAGTAAACAGTCTGGTTTATACTTTAATTCACACTTTATATGGGGCAGATAACACCATCCATATAGCAAAACACCCATACAGGCTGCTCACTGGGGGTTCAGACACTTCTGGAGTTTGGACTAATTACTACAGTAAATTTTGTCTTGATTGACCATTTTTTTCCATCTAGATTTCACCTACTGAATCAGTGTTAGCACAGAAAGAGTCAAGGCAAACAAACCACACTCCACTTGATGGTGGAGAGACCTGACCCAAAGAGAACACTCTTCACTCCAAGCAGATTAACCAGAGTAATTATCAAAAGGAAGCCATGCACAGGCTGAAAAGTTGTTAAAGTGGAGGACAGGCTAGTATGTAGGAAAAAGTCATCACAGAAACACCTACAAGACTCTGAAACAGAGAAGAACACGATGACATGCAACGATGTGGGGCCAAACATGACCCTGCATCACAGCAAAGCTATTAAATAATCACCAAGATCTCCAAAATATCAATTAACTCATATTGATAACTGACCATGCACTGATTTAGGTAATTTCAGTGGGAAGAAGCTTTCCTACATCTTGTCAGTCACTCACTGTCAGGGGAAAAAAAATTCACCCAAGACAGCTGAGATGCCAAACCAAAAGTGAGCAATAAGACGACTTAATGACCTGCAGTTTTATTGCATTTTCTACAATTAGCAAACATAATATAAATGTATTTTCTCCAGCCTGGTCCTTGACCAGTGGATTTAACAATTCATGCCAGTTTTACTCAGAGAAAACTTCACTCTTTTTGTGAAGACATGAGATAATGCACTCTGCAGAAAGAATATTTTCCTAATGAGATGTGGAAATGCCACATGAGAGATTTGTCTTAAAAAATTACAAGTATAGGTCTATATGACTGAGGTTATTAAAGTTTTCTTAATCATGCTGGAGGGTTATGTAGCAGCACCCTTTCCATTACCCTCAGTAAGGTCACAACTTCAAAAAAACCAAACCAACCCTGAAAAACACACTCCTGGAAGGATGCAGGAGCCAGGATTCTACAGCAGTGGTTTCATATGGCCTGCTTGAATTACCTGACTTCATGCATTTATTTCCTTGGCAGTGTGTAGCTACTGTTAAATTTCAACTCGTTAAAGCTAAAACTAATTTTTCCAAGAGTTCTTACAGCTAGAACATAGTAATTTCTACAATAAAACCTGAAGTACATAAGCACCTACCCAACTTTAAAAATAGGAGCAGTCCACCCCCTAAAAGACAGTCACAAAAAGCATCCCTGGCACAGTTTGAAACAGGTTATCTTGTCACAGACTTCATTTCTTTTTAAATTAGACAAAATAATAATGCTGCAAATCCATCTGAAGTTTAAAAGTTGTTCCAAAAGCTAGAAATTGAGGTGAAATGTCAAACATTTTATTCACTCCAGACCTTATTTCTGTTTCCTTATTTCATTAGGAATTTTCTGCAAGGCATCAAACATTGCTGAATTAGCCAGGAGATTGGAATATGATGCATTTATCACATAGATTTTAGATATATTTTGTTGATGGCTTGGTAGTTAAGTATTCCCTTCCTTCCAAAGGAGTTCTGAACTGAGATCAGAGCTCTTTTAGATGAGTGCTGCTTGTTGTTTTATGCATTTATTGGTGTAGTGTTTTAAAGGAGAAACATTTCACATTAAATATTTACTTATTCCACAGAACAAACATCTTCTGGTAACTATCAAGCTCTTCAATTCCACACCAAGCCCACGTGCCTTAAATTTGACAGTCACTTCTGTGACTTCCAGTAGGTTCAACCACCAACATTTCTCAGGAAGTATTTATGAGCCCTTTTATTTTACTGCCCTGACCAATGCAAGCACAGAATTAAAATGGTCTGGGTTGGAAAGGACCTTAAAGAGAATCTGTTTCCAACCCCCCAGAACTCTAAGGGCATGTAACCTCTTTCCAGCTCTCTGAAACTCAGCTGAAACATGGGGAAAAGAAAACCACCAGAAAGTCTGTAAGGAAGATCACCAATAAAGGCAAATATTTAAGTCAGAATTATCTACAGAATATACAGTTCATGTCCCCTTCTACTCTCACATTCACTCTCCTCCTGCTTCCTATAACCAATTTGGGACTACATGCCAGGAAAAAAAAAAAAAGAGATTATTGTCCACTCCTTTTGTTTCTTCTCTTTTTTATAAGCTACTGCTTTCCCCAAATACTTTTCATTTCAACTGTCAAGAGCTCTGCTAAACAGGATCAGAGACATGGGGAAAAAAAGTTACATAGACATCAAGGCTTGACAGGACAATCCGTGACACCCGTCAGGAGCAGAGCTGTCCGTAAATAAAGCAAGAGAAATATTTATTTAGGCTTTCCATAACTTTTGATGCTTCATCTTCAAAATCCCTTGCCTTTATCTGATCTCTAGGATTCAGCTGGCAACATCAAGTATTACAGGCAGGCAGATAAGCAGAACAACCATAGGAAATAAGTTCACATTCATTCTCTTGAATGCAGCTCTAAGTTCCTCAAAGGAAAAATGCCACATTTTTGACACCTGCCTTATCCCCAAATACATAAATGTGAGCACACGTCAAAGTGCCACAAGCTCTCATTCTACTTTGAAGAATCACTTCAATACAAAGGGGAGAAGCTACTTAACTGGGTGACATCTTGAGCTTGCTTTCCCAAACAAGAACTTCAATATGACCTGACACTCTTGATGCCTTTCACTCCTCTGATTGCAGATTTAAGTTAGAGCAGTGACAGGAACACTCCTACCTGTAACTTCCATGCTGCCTGCCTCTCTTTCCTCTCCTATAGAGCAGGAAATAGGGGCTTTAAACAGCCTGAAAGGGCCCAAAAATACCATCTTGCATCACTGCCATTGCTTAAGAGAGATGGGAACAGAAGCAAAGTACATGTAGAGACCACCTTGAATCCAATTCAGCTTCAACACCTCAACTTTAAAGTATGACTTTGCCAACTGCTTTAGTCGGCTCTACCTTTTTAGTAGGATACTTAGGTTATTTGACTTAAAATTAAAATACACCAAGCTTCAGTTTCCTCAGCAACTATCAGACATTAGTGATGGAGTCTGAAGGGATCAGACCTCCCCCCAACATCACCACTTTATTCCCTTCACCTGCTTCTTCCACCCTGTAAGCAGCCAGGCCATCTTTACACACAACAGCTTCCACCTGTGCCAGCCCTGCCCTCTCAGCAACCTGCATCAACAAGGAGAACTCAGAACAGATGAAAATTCACCAACTCCAACAGATTTCCCAAGACATAACAATTAGTGGAGGAACAGGGAAGATGACTTTTCAAAAAGCCTGGTTCTGGTGTATTCCCTGCAATGATCAAGAAAAACTTTGATTTATTTTAAAGTCACACTATTTCTGAGCAGGTCCATAAAAGGGATTCAAATCCAACTTCCACTTTTTCCTTTCCTTCCCTTTTTAAGGGGCAAAAAACCTGCACAGTTTGATGTATTCCTTTTGTTAATTATCTAATTATCCCCACCTGACTTGAGACTTTAAATCATGCATCTGCAATGATCTTACACAGAGGAAACTGAGGCAGCTGCTACAGCAAAAGGTGGCACTTAGGAAAGATACACTGAAAGAAATTGGCCTATCAGTATTTTTTTTACACTGAAAAGCTCTACACAGTGCTTATACCTGATCAATTTGTTAAAAAACAAAACATCTTTAAAAAAACAACAACTCTCTCCCCAGACACATTTTCCTTGCAATCAGAACATGACTCCACTTGCATCTTGCTGCATTTTGAGCGAGCACATCTAAAATAGCCACGAGCTTTCCCCACTCTGCTGGGGCAAAAGAGGAATTCAGCAGAAGTAATGGGCTTAGCAAGAATAATAATCAGCTGTTTACTCTGCATGCAATAAAACAGAAGCTGAAGGAAATCTCTTCAGTTTTGGCCTCGAGCTGGATGTGCTGTTCAGGCAGCACTCTGGGGTTTTTGTTTTGCTCTATAAGTCAACAACTCACCCAGAGCCAATGGCCACCTCATATGTACTTCTTGTTAACCTCACATGATTTGAGCCAACAAGCATCCAGATAAAGAAAGAAAAAAATATAGTTACTCTTTACTAGGAGGCTTTGAACAAATGCAACACCAAAAAATAACACTGCATGGAAGGAAGCATTCTTTTTACATATATTAATTTCACCTACTTGGAAACAGCCCATTTCTTTCAGCTGCCAGACAATAATAGATGTGCACAGAGCCCATGGTGAACCTGAGGGACTGACACACATGTGCTACCCACAACCTGGCAACTTCCAACACGTACTCAGTAGACAACAACTTCCAACACTTACTCAGTAGACTCCAAGGCTTGGAGGAAGGCCTTGAGCCAAACTTCTCCACCAGGATAGCTACAGACCATAGCTACACACAGTTTCTGCCTCCAAGAGCTTACAACCTAGCCGGTCATTAATTGTTTTACTGCTAGACAAGTTCAGTTGATGGGGAACACCTGCCATGCCTCGTGTTCCAGACTGATTAACGAGGGGGAACCACTACAAAAGCCATATACCTGCGAATTAAAGAGCTATGACAACATAATGGGAAGAAGGACAGTACCTGCTGACTCCAAACCATCTCAAAAGCCAACACCTCAGCTGAGGGCCAGTGTATCACTACTGTTACAGCCCAGCCAGCCTCGGCATCCACCGGCTGGGGTCTGCACGTTCCTATCCTAATAGTTTTCCAAAAAGAAAGGCGGCAGTCTCCTCCTTGCCCTGGGCAGGGCCTGCTGGAGAAGCAGCAATGGTGAGCGCCGGGTGCACGGAACCCGGGCTGCCTGCACGGCCAGGGGAAGGTGTCCGGGTAAAGCCGGACGATGCCTCTGCAGAGACCCGAGCTCAGAGGGGGAGCGGGCATGGGGCAGCCTCCCCCGGCTCCCCCCTTCCCCTCGGGAGCCGCGTTCCCTCCATTACCGGGGAGAATGGGGGAAATAATCCTCCTCGGGAGACGCTTCCAAGCAGCGGCCCCGCATCCCCCGCGAAGTTAGAAGCTTCTGGAAGTTGTACTTGGTTACGAGCGCGAACGTCCACCCCCTCCCGCCGCCGGTTACCTCCTCAGGCTCAGGCCCAGCCCCCGTCCCGAACCCCCCGAGCCCGCCGGCGGGACCCCCCCGCACACACACCCCGGCGACAGCCGCCAGCATAACCTTCCCGCCTNNNNCCGCCAGCATCACCTTCATGCCTCGTCTCCTGGAGCACCGCCCGGCGGGGATGGAGGAAGGGAGGGAGGGCGGCCGCGGGCTGCGTCCCCGGCTCCCCCGGCGCTAGGGCTCCGGCTGCTCCTGCCCGATGTAAACAGAGAGCGGCGGGCGGAGGGAGGGTGGGCCGGGGGGGCAGCGCCATGGCAACCCCGGCCGGAAGAGGAAGCGCGGGGGCAGCGCCGCCATCTTGCCGGGGGCTCTCCCCGGGCCCGGGCGGCCCGTCGCCTTTTCTCCGCGGTACATCCCGGCACCCAGGCCCCGTCTTGGCGGGAGAGGTGGCTGTGGGAGCCCGTGTGGGGCTTTCAGTGATGCTCCGAGGGATTCAGAGCCGAGAGGTTCCGCCAAAGTCTGCGCATCCTTCAGCGGGAAGCTCCGCCAGCCATGCTGAAGTGGAAAACTCTCCCTGGCATTTGAGGTTAACAAATTGGAGCCTATTCACCACCTCAAATTTCACCTTCATCTGTTTGTTCTTCTCTGTCTCAAGTCATTCAAAGGGGAACATATCACTGAGAGAGAGCTCAGCAAGCTGGCCCCAACAAGAAGCTTCTCCAAGCGGCCCCAACAGGAACTCTTCCAACAGATCAGCTGCTTATTGCTGCTTCTCTCCAACTGGTTCTGTTCCTCCTCCCCGGTTAATATATCTCTGGCCTCACCCACCACCCCAACAACAATCGCCTGGAGAAAGGCAGAACCTCACACAGGTGGGGCAGGTTCTGCCTCTGGGGCCTTGGGGAACAAAACATGTTGTTGGGTTGTGACCCATCCATAGGTCAACTCCAACTCGGGGCCCACAACCCAGCCTTTTAACATGTAAAGTTTTCTTTCTCACATATTACTTTAAAACTATCATTGGACACAATCCCACACATGGATAGAAGGGTGTTGCTGCTAGTGGATGGTTTGATGCAACACGTGAAGCCAAAGCCAAACAAAAAGCAGGGTGTCATGTTTGCAGTGTCTGTAGCAGGTTCAAAGAATATTCCAGCTGAAAAATCAGAATATTCTGGATGACAGACAAATCTAGGGGGGGAAAAAACAGAATGGGAAATAAATTGTGCACATGACTTCTGGGTCTTGCAGATGGAAAGGAAGAGATGTTGATAATCCTGAATAATCTGTGACACTCTTCATGTTTACAGCAGGTTTGGTGACTGCAGGCTATTAGAAATGGATCCTTAGAACAGTACTGCTGCACAAATGAATGGAAGTAACAGCAAGATCTGAAAGCACTTGAGATTTAAAAATAGGGAAGTATTTTTCTACCAGTATATAACAAATTAGCTTACTAAAATACTTATAAAATCAGGGTAAGGTTATGCATGAAAACATCCTCATGACTGGACACTGGTGTAATAATAGGGAGGATGGAGACTCTACAGCCCAGACCATGTCCCTGGTATGTCTGCAAGTGTTGAGCCTTACTGAGAACAGCATGAAAAGCTGGTTTTCTGAACTGAAAGGCAAAATATAAAAAGCAGACACTGAGAAATGTTCATTAAAATAGTAAACTTCTTTGCACCTCACAGCTGACAACGGGTGAGAATAATTTATTAACTCTCAAAACTGTTTTCTTCATGGCTATTGCACACAGCTGTGATTTTAGTCTAGGATTTATCCTTTCTCCAAGTTTTTTTGCTTTGTGATGTACCAAGGAAGTTTCAAGGCTGTTAGCTGAAGGGTTCCACAGCCTGTGCTGCTGCCAAACCTTGAGAACCTGCCAGACCCAATTCTCCTGCTCTGCAGCTCAGCCTCAGGTCACTCTAAGTTTCCCTATTAATGGGAGAGCAAAATAAAGCCATTAACTGATTGTCTTGTAACTTTTCCTATTGATGACTGTAATACTGCATTTCATTTCTTACCATAAGCATTAAAAATAAGATGGAAAACTACTTGTGATTGACCTTTGCTTTTATAATGTTTTTAATTCCCTTTTCCCCCCTCGTTTGGTGTTGTTACATTACTGACAGGGTTGGGCATGTTAAATATAAAATATAATTCTTCCAAGGCTATAAAGGTGATTTATATAATACTGAAAAATGGCATTAATAGGAAGAAAAATATCTCAGCCCTCTTGCCAAGCTGAAATCATCTGGCTATCAAGTAAATATATGAAAAGGACTCTACATGTTGTTGCTTCAGATTACAAAGGGTACTTTGGCTTCAGCCTGTTGGGATTTTTCCCCTCATTGGGAAAATTCTTCTCTAAAATCCATTTCAAATCTCCTGAATACAGACCCATTGCCTCCTGGAGCTGTTCTGTCATCACTCTGCCCACTTCTCTGAAGGAAATGGGGTTTGCTCAGTTCTGTAAAACCCTGAACTCCAAACACCAGCTTGGCTTTATCACCCATTCTTTGGGGCTCTTTGTTGTGTTTCTTTATAGCTCTTGGAAAGAGTGTTGTTAAAGGAGGCTGGCTGTTGAAATGGCTGTGACAGAGCCCTTCACAAACTGGTATATGACAAGAAAATAAATATATCAAGGATGATATGAGGAGACACTGAGCTATGACCATGGGCTGCTTGTTCTGAGCACCAAGACAGGATGATTTTCCATTACCCTGTGGCAGGCTTGTGTTAAATGGCCACAGCAGTTCCCCCAGCAGATGATGGCACTTTTTAGAGAGGCTTTTACAACATGGGCTGTATAAGGGACATATCATTGCCAGCCATGGGTTCTTAGAGCCTCATTTTTCACCTGCCATGCCTCTTACACCACCCCTGCAAGCACAGCACACACTGGGTGCAAAATGCACCCACCTGGAGGGGTGGCAGATAAGGTTAGAACAGCCATTATAGAAGCAGAACTAATAGCTGCACCTTCTGCTCATTAGATAAGAGTTATCAGAGCAGTCCTGGAATAAAATCCTGAAGCCACTCAGAATTCCCACTCATTTCTATAGGGCTAGTCTTGCTTCAGTGTGATAGCAACACATCAGATCCCTTATCTGTTTAATTCTCCAGCTGGCCAAGGATTTTATTCTGCCTGAAGTTCCCATTTTCACTCTTCTTTAGTAGAATTTGTGTTCTTTAAGAATGAAGATGACAATGATTTTAATCTTAATTTTATCCAGGTAGTCAGTTTGTTCACAGAGTAGATGGTTGGGGAAAAATAAACCAACAAGACTTGAAAGCACTTTATAGCAAATAAACTGTGAAGGCATCTGTGCTTATGATTCCAAAATTAAAACTCAGATGAGATTAATTGAAAAAAATCTACCCTTAAGAGCAACTGGAAGCTGCATTTCCTAAAAAGCCACGGATTTGGCAATGAAAGCAGGTTTGGATCATTTTAATGAGGGGAAAGAAGTGACTAGAAGTGATTTTGCACTTTGGGGTTCACTTAAACAAAGCTGCTGCATTTCATAGGCCTTTAGTTATGAAGCATAAAGGCAATTTAGTTTTTTATGTGGGCTTCAAAGTCTTCTTCAAACCCAGCCCTGCCAAAATGCCAGGATACATCACTGCATTCACATATGGGCTTCAGAGCATTTCAGATGCACTCTTCCTTTGAACTCCTGCCAGAGCCTCTGAACTGTAGAGGCAGCAAAGCTCTGCTAGTAGATCCTGCTGACATTTGCAATCACCAGTGATTTGTTCTCAGGATGCCAGAACAAGGCTCGAGATAATATTTCACTCCCATCATGAGCAATAGAATTCATAGGGGGGTTTCTCTGTTTTCAGGATTTTTCTGACCTTTTTGTTTTAATAATATTTTTTTCCACTTACACAGGCAGTAAATTCTTTTTACAGAGAGGAGACAGTGACATGATAATGCTGGCAGAGTTATGGCATCTCCTTCAGCCAGTGCTCCTGGCCAGGATCCTCTAATGAATTTATCACCCATTTTGTGATGCCCCCTCCCTGGAGGAGAGTTTCTTCTCAACATTAATAACAAGGAGGAGAAGTCAAGTAGCAGCCTCCAAGCTCAGGAAAGGAAGAATATTAATGGTACTGAGCTGAGCTAGACTTTTATTCCAGTCTAAATTGTACCTTACAGTGTTAATGCTTAATTAAATATCGCCCTAGTTAACCTGCTGCTGAGTTTCTGAGCTGCTTTTGGAGTAGGTGGAGTTTCCCTTCCCCTGTTTTTCCTGTGAAACACTCCTGCTTTCTCCCATCTTACATAGATCCCTTTGAATTATATTGGCCCAGAGTTGCAGGCAGGAAAAAGTGGTAGACAGAGAAGAAGAAAAGAAAGCAAAAATCCTCCTTTTTCAGTTGTTAAAAGAGGTGGTGGACACAGTAAAGGAGAAGAAAGCCCTTCAGTCCAGCCAGTGGTAGGTTAAATGCAGGTAAGACATGAAGTATCCAGGATTTTAGTTCACTCAAGTGGGAGACACCAGCACTTCAGAGCTGATGGTATAATCCATAACCACCATTTGACAGGAGTCCAGTTCCACCCCAGCCCCAAGTCACAGCAGCGGGGTGGGGGAAGGAGATTCAACCTCCTCCTCACTCCTAAACCACACACAAGGATTTTACATAGACTGTTCCAATTCCTCTCTTACACATTCTTAAAAATCCCTTGCAAACAAATATTTGTTAATGTTTTTGTGCTTGCAAGAGTCAGTGACCACGTGCAGAACCCTGGGCTGCTGCATTTATGGATTCACTGGTGTGTAGGGACTGGCATGGACAATTATCCTAATAAAATGTGGTAGGACCATTACTGCCAAGCAAAGGAACTTTCATCTCCTGCATACCCTTCATGTTCTCCACTAATGGGCTGAGCCTTGGTAATTATAGCTCCAGAAGGAAGAAAGTTGACCTGGGCTTACCTGCTGTAGAGCTGCCATGGAGAGAAGGTATTAGCATTGCCCCGGAGATAAAAGCACAGGCAAGTTATGTGGGTTTGAGTAACTGCTGAAAAATAGATGAACTATTTAAAGAGCAAAATGCTGAAGGTGTGAGGTCTCAGTTCTCCACTGCACCCAGGGAAAGGACCAACTTTGCACAGCAGAGCTGCAGAAGAATCAGGGGAAAATCCCCCAGCACAGGTTCAGATTATTACAACAGATTATTCTGTCCCTTTCTTTTCCTCTTCTTCCCTTCCCTGCTTGAATTTCACTGCTGAAGTACCCAGTTCTTCAGCTGATAGACAGCAATGTACACTTTATTTTAGCCCCTTTTCAGTCTCCAAGTACAAGGCAGTGAACAACTGAAACATTTTTTGCCCCCCTGTAGAATATTGGGCTCTAAAATGCCTTTATCAGCCACCACTCAGGTACCACAGTGGATTCTCCAGATTTGCCTGTTCAGTGACACCCAGGATGAGTCCAGAATGCAGCTGGGGATTATTTTCTGTACCAGCTTAGGCTGCTTCTATGACATGGCCCCAGCATGGAAGCTGCTCACAAGTAATCCAGAGGTGAAATGGCACCATTTGGAGATTCCTGAGACAATGCAACTCTAATCTTTTAATTGCTGTTGTTATCAAGTCCCTGCAATGCAATCAGTCCAACTGCTACATGTCTAACTCCTGAGAGCCTCCAGAATTCAGGTTATCATGTGTATATCTCCTGTAAGCCCAAGGCAAATAGAAACCTGGAGAATACCTGTGGAAAAGCATTTTTCAAAGAGTCAAGATAAACAGAAGAAACTGTGCCCATTACTAAATATATCACTTTTCCTCCTGTGAATTATCACCAGCTGACACTCACAGCTTGCTGTTGGAAAATCCATGTTTCAGATGAGCTATAAAATTAGGACCTCAAATATTTATTATCCTACCAGCTTTCCCAGGATGTGCTGCCAGGTCTTAAGCAGTTGAGAGCACACATATCCCCACACTGAGGGAAAATAATGTGGTGATATTAGCTCCTAAATGTCTCTTTTGCATAGAACATGATCATTTTCCCTGGGGTAAGTGAACTGTTTGCTGTCTCTGTTGTCCCATTCCTCCAGCACACCTGGAGATACACATCCTCTTGCACATCATAAATGGCTTTGCCTTTTCTTCTCTGTTCTGGGCAACCCAGCTCTATTTCAAGCAGCCTCATTTTGCTTTTCTTACCTGAGACAAGAACCCCTTAGAACTGTAGGATTATAAAGTTGTATTGCCCCAGGTAAAGCAGTTCTCTGCACAACTATTTCAAAGCTGGGTTCCTGAGCTCTGGGAAAGCTGCAGGTCGGAAGCACTTCTGAGAACCATCCCATACACCTGAAGGGGCTTCTCTGTAACAATCAGCTTTGAAAACCTGGGCTTAATTCCTGCTTTAGAGCAGAGGTAAGAGCACCCAGCTGCTTTGTAAGCACTTGCAAGAGAACACTTGGAGATTAGAAGCAGAAAAGCTGAGCATCCCTTAGGGTGCCATGTGCTCCTGAGCAGGGCAGGTCTGATCCTGACCAAATCACCCCTTCCAGAGGTTGAGCTGAGGAAATCTCAGGTTCAGAAGAACGTCTCAGGAAAATATCCTTGCTTGGAAGGAAGAGCTTTAGCAGGAGATGGTGCAACACACAGAACCACATTGCTAGGAGCAGTGACATTGGGGTGAGCTGCAGTACCGAGGGGTGGCCACCAGGCGGCAGCACCCCCTGCCCTCGCCTGCCCTGGCCATGGGCAGCAGTGACTGATGCTGTGGCTGCCACCACTTGGGGCACCTCAGATACCTCCTCACAGTGCTCCCCTCACCTCTGCTGCCCTTTGGCACACAGCTTGTCCCTCTGCCCCTGGCACACACTGGCCTGTTTGACCCATTCTGACTTCTTCCCTCCACTCACCTTGGCTGGTGTAACAGACTGTTCCCCCCTGAATCAATAACCCTTCAATGACTGTACGAGGGGCAGCACAGAGCCCCTTGGGAGACAGCAAGCTCAAACATAAATGGGGTATGAGACTGGGCTGCCAGAAGCCACCCACATACAGTGCCAGATACCATTAGAGGACACTGCACTACATGTCTTGAGCCCAAACCGTGTAGTGGTTACAGGAGACCTGAGTACAGGTGCTGATGGTCCCAAAACCTCATGGAGATCCCTCAGACAAATGCTTGGTGAGAGCCACTTCTTGCCAAAATAGGCACTCAATGAGGAAAAGCTAAAGGTGATACAGAGGGAGCTGTTGAAATCTCAGTTCAGGAGTATGAGTTACTCCAGACAGTGGGATGGTTGTATTGCCTCAGGTAAAGCAGTTCTCTGGCAGACAGCAAGGGTGACCAGAACACAGCTATTGAGTAATAATGGTATCACTACTCACCTAACTCCTCTCACAGTCCATCTTCATCACAAATCTTTACTTCTAAGGGTATTTTAGGTCCTTAGCAACGTTTTCATGGGCTCCAGCTTCTCAATAACCATCAATAACCCATCATTAGTACCTGTATGATCCACCAAACCCACTTTCAGAGCAGTATTCTAACAAGAGCTCGTGTGTGATGGGGAAAAGGAGGTGAAGATTAGGTGTGCTACTACTATCTGTGGTCCTTGGGGTTTAAGGCAACACATTTCATCAATTATTCCAGAGATTAACCATGGAAACACTGACTCTGATGTGCAGAGCCAGACAACTCCCTCAGCACAACTATTTCAAAGCTGGATTCCTGAGCTCTGGGAAAGCTGCAGGTCAGAAGCACTTCTGAGAACCTTCCCATACACCTGAAGGGGCTTCTCTGTAGCAATCAGCTTTGAAAACCTGACCTTAATTCCTGCTTTAGAGCAGAGGTAAGAGCACCCAGCTGCTTTGTAAGCACTTGCAAGAGAACACTTGGAGAAGCAGAAAAGCTGAGCATCCCTTAGGGTGCCATGTGCTCCTGAGCAGGGCAGGTCTGATCCTGACCAAATCACCCCTTCCAGAGGTTGAGCTGAGGAAATCTCAGGTTCAGAAGAACGTCTCAGGAAAATATCCTTGCTTGGAAGGAAGAGCTTTAGCAGGAGATGGTGCAACACACAGAACCACATTGCTAGGAGCAGTGACATTGGGGTGAGCTGCAGTACCGAGGGGTGGCCACCAGGCGGCAGCACCCCCTGCCCTCGCCTGCCCTGGCCATGGGCAGCAGTGACTGATGCTGTGGCTGCCACCACTTGGGGCACCTCAGATACCTCCTCACAGAGCCAAAACTTCATAGTAGTTACAGGACACCTGAGTACAGATGCTGATGGTCCCAAAATCTAATGGAGATCCCTCAAAGAGCCACTTCTTGCCAAAATAGGCACTCAATGAGGAAAAGCTAAAGGTGATACAGAGGGAGCTGTTGAAATCTCAGTTCAGGAGTATGAGTTACTCCAGACAGTGGGATGGTGCTGCCAGGTTGGTCTGATCCAAGCATAAGGTTCTAGTGCCTGTCCAGGAGTGTCCATGGTGTCCCTTTCAGCCTCAATGTAACAGACAGTTCCCCCATCCAAGGTCAGGCCTGATGGGGCTCTGAGCAGCCTGACCTAGGTAGAGATGTCCCAACTTGTGTAGGGAGGTTGGACAAAATGACCTCTAGAGGTCCCTTCCAGCCTAAAACCCTCTATGATTCTATGATCCAGGACCATATTTGAGCCACCACCCTCCCATGACCATGTAACCCTCTGACAAAACTCAAACAGAGACTCTCTTTCATCACCTTGGTCTTCAAAAGTAGTTTCCTTCCTCTGCTGACAGTCAACAGAGATATCTTCATGCCATTCCTTGAGTGTGGGGTGACCTTTGGGTATCTACACTGCCAAAGGAAGACAAAATTATCATGTTCTGATAACCTACTTCATCCTCCAGGTGGAACAGGGCTCTGAGCAACCTTACCTGGTTGAAAATGCCCCTACTAGGTGACCTTTAAGAGCTCCTTCCAACCCAAAACATTCTACCGCCAATTAACACAACCCCAACACCAAACCATGTGATGAGGACAGGGTGGGGCTTAAATACTCCAGGCTCCACCCACCCCCTTTCCCACAACCCCCTGGGAAAGGGGTGGACCCAACCCTTAGAAGGTATAAAAGTGGCTGGAGGAGCAACAGGGAGTTTTTTTCCTCTGCCTTAAGTGTGTCCAGCACTGAAGAGAGAAGGTGACCCTCATTGGAAACAATCCTACTTGCTCTTCTATTGCCTCAACAAGGTGACCAGGTAGGGAGTGAAGCTTCATTTTTATGGGATAAAGATAGAAAAAGATAGATGACCTACTAGACTATGGAGGGAAACAGCTTATTAAGTGTATTAACAAAATTATTATACAGAATTATATACTTTAGTTTCCTATAGAAACCCCCAATGCTCTGGGGTTACACTTTCTTTCTAGGAACTACATTCTGGATAGGACTGAAGAACAAAGCAGAATTGGCCCTTGTGAGAGTCTCTTCTCTGTTTGTAGAGTAAATTATTCCCTGTAAATCACTGAGGGTTCACTCACCTTGATGGTCCCTCCAGCTGGTTCCCTGGACAGAATGAGCTCAGCCCCAGAGGACAGAAAACAGGCAAAATAACACCTGAGTGGCTAGAACAAAAATAAATGGCAAAACATGCTGAAACCCACCATGTGAGATGTGTCAGGATGAATAAATGAAGGTTATTGTGTTATCTGCAAAAGATACGAGCTGATAATAGACATCTTTGGGGTACCACAGACCAAATGGACACGTACTATAAGGCAGAAAACAAAACTACTGTTGTGGAGCACAAAGGTGGCTTCAGAAAAGGTTCTGAGCAAAGAAGAGGCATCATTAGAGGGATTAGAGAGGTCCTGAAGGGAGCAGAGAAACCAAAGAAGTCTCCCCCCTTGGTGGAGCCATGCTGATTACTCCTGGTAACCTCCTTTTTCCCCCCGTGCCTAGAGATGGCCTCCAAAATGAGCTGGTGTCTCACTATTTATACTGAAATTTGGGTTTTTTTAAGGAATGCATCCTTCATTTAAATAAAAACAGATCTAAAATGTGAAAATATGTCAATATAAGCTATGGGGTAAAATAACCTCCACTGAAACTGGTTAATTAAACACTTGAGCACTAGTTTATACATGAGCACATAATGTGTTGTTCTAGGACAGGTTTGGTTTTGCTGCCTGGTAACTGGGGCAAAGTAAGGACCAGATTTACAAAGTCTGATTTGTGGTGATTTTGACCTTTGCTGCCAAAGCCAAAAGTCTTTTTTTTGCACTTGATCAAGGTCAATGATTCAATTACTCTAAACTGATTAACTGAGTGGCAGCTGAGAAGCAGAAAAGCTCCTTTTCTTCTCCCAGTCAGTAAATAATCAGGCATGAATTGGCTGCTTTCACTAATCCCAGCATCCTAAAGGATGCAATACCCGTGAAGAGATAACTGTTAAATAACATTGTTTTAAGCACAAAGGAAGTTTTGTGTGTGCTTTCTATTCTTTAACTCTTTTCAGCCAGTTGCAGTGGCTACAAAGTCATTGGAAAATGCTCTTCAGTGGAATCTGGTTTCCTTCCAAAGGCAGCATTACCCAAAAGAGGTTTAAAAAGAACCATAAGTGCAATATTTTCTCTTCTTGTGGCTTCAACAATTAGGGCTCTTAATGTAGCCAGAACAATTGGCCTGTTTAAACATGTAGAGATAATGGGGAAGCCTCCTGAGGAGTAATAAGCTGCTTAAGGTGCATTTGGAGCTGGGGTCTGGAGCAGGTCCAGAGAAGGGCAATGAGGATTTTGAAGGACCTGGGGAACAGATCTTATGAGGAGCAGCTGAGAGAACTGGGGGTATTTCCTCTGAGGAAGAGGAGGCTGAGTGGAGACCTTATTGCTCTCTTAAAGGAGGTTGGAGAGAGGTGGGTGCTGGTCTCTTCTCACAGGTAACAAGTGATAGGAGAAGAGGAAACACCAACAGGTATTTGGCCCTTCTGCCTTTGTCATTTAATGTTATTTCAAGAGGGACTTGGATGACATGGTGAAAAGTGCTCGTTCTCTGCTGTGGAATGGAGGTGAAACTAAGCAAGCATCACTAAATGTGATAAATATCATATTAAAATTGCTTAGAGGAGTGATAAAATATCTGGCAGATCAAGGGCAGTGTGGCTAAGAATGAGGAATGTCAGAAGGAGAAGGTGTACAGGAGAAAGAATGTGAGGTACAGCTGTGTAATCAAAATATTTGGGTAGATAATGAGACCAAGATCTGAGCATTATTCTCCTAGGATATCAAAGCAGGCAATGTAGACAAGCAGCATCAAAAAGGAAATTTGCATCTAGGAGGCAACTTCTGATAATGTGTTATCAGGTGATAGGAGACTTTGGTCTGTTAATTAGCCTGGAAAAATACCCAAGTCTTCCTGACAGGAAAATGAATTAAACTGTGGGATAAATCTTTGGGTCTCTTCCAACCCCAACCATTCTGTGGTTCTATGAAACCTAAAGATTCTGATGCAGCAAATCCTTGGGGTTTTCTGTAGCACCTACCTGTTTGTGCAGGGGCTGAAGCAGGGGGAAGAAAGCAACATCTGCCTCCCCATGGGGGTTCTCTAAGAACATTCTCCATGGGGTTTCTAGGGTCCAACCTGCCTTTCTAGGCTTGTTTCTGCCCATGGACATCAAAGGGAGGAGGGCTTCCCAGAAGGTAGGAAGCCAAAGCTCTGGGAGCTGGTGGTTTTATTTATTTGTAGGCTCCAGAAAGACACACAGTCACTGCCAGGGATGATTATAGTGCAAGATATGCTATTGGAAAAACAATTTCAACCAACAATCAGAGTCATCTCTGGCTCCCAAGAGATTTCCAGTGCTCCTGGCCAGCAAATGCTGCAGGCTGATGTGTTCCATAGAGCAGGGTGGCTCCTGGCAGCAAGTCAAGGAGTTTCTAGGACAGGTAGTGAAGTGTGGCTGGATCAAAGAGTTCCTTGACATTGGGTTGTGCTGTAAACAGACTTACTGGATATCCTGTCCCTTGGCCAGCAGTGAAGGGACCTGCAGCAGCTCGTGGCTGCTGCTTAAAATTAAAGATGAGTCACTTGAAGTTTGCTGGATTTTCTTTCCTATTGCTCCACTTCCTCTGGTTTCTGAAGATAAATAAGAAATGAGAGCCTGGAAATTCTCTGGAGATGTCCTGCAGCTTGTTTGTTTGCTACAAATACTTCTTGTTATCTCATTTGGTTGCACTTGTTAACAACGGGAGCAGCTTTCCCATAAAACTTGCCCCAAGTGAAGCACCCACAGCTTTGAGAGCAGAGCTGAGATCATCTCAGAACCTTGAGGATGAAGAACTTTCTTCTGCCAGCTCATTTAGCATTTCTCTATAGCCTTGCACTAAGTAAACCTGTCCAGGTGTGTCCCTGCTCTCAGATGCTGAGAATTTCCATTGCTGCTGCTGCTGAGTTGCTCAGGGTACCTTAAAAGTAGCTACAAACTTCTGCTGCTGTGATTTCTACCTGATAAAAGGTTCCTGCTCTGGAAATAAGCCTGTATTAAAAGAGATGCCTTTTTTCTCTTGCAGATACCTACAAGAAACAATGACTTAGGTGAGTTTGATTGTCATTATTACCTAAATAACTGTAGATTTCAGTGGGGCTGTTTCTCTATACCTCATTCTCAAAAACATCCTGAATAATGAGAATATTTTGCAGCATCAGTGGGAAACAATTCACAGGATTGAGATGTGGTTTAAAGTCACATTGGGTGTGATTATTTATGCTGTTGTGATAAAGAAATGCAGAAGTTCTTGAGCATTTCCTGTGTGGAATGTTCTTTTCCAGCAAATCAGAATACTTTTCACTTTGATTTCTTTCCTCTGTGATGTGAGGCACTTTCCTGCCTGCTGTACCCAAAATTATTGTACATTTCTGGCATAGGAACCAGGAGCTCTTGCCTGAGAAGTGTTTTCCAAGTATTCTGGAGTCAGAACTGAGGAGCATGTCACGATGTCAAATTAACAGTTAACCTGGCAATTAACAGCCTGCATGCCTTCAATATGCATGACAAAAATAATAATGTCTTTTGTATGATTCACCCCATTTTTACAGAGGTCACTCATGAATTTCCTTTCATTCCACAAGCTCTAATGAAGAGAATAATAACTTGCAATACTTACACTCTGAAGGCTCTCAAAGCTTCTTAAGCTAAAATATATTTAGTCACTCCTGTGCTTACAGCTGCACTGTGACATCTCTATTAATATTAATCTTTCCTACCCAAGAAGCCAGGCAGAGACCTCACCAGCCTCAGCACGTTGTGAACGTTGGGTTCACTCAGCCTGAATTTCCTAGTGCATTTTCACAGTAGTGGGTAATGAACTTCAGGGAAAGACATTTCCAGGGGGACAAAAGCTCAGTTAGTTGCCTTCTCAGTGCCTTGTTCTTTATTTCCTCCACCTGGCAGGCAGTGAAATAGCTGTGCTGGAAGGAGACCTCCTCCTGAGGAGAGGACGCCGCAGCGCCATTAACTGTGAGAGCTGCTTGTGGCCCAAGTCACAGGATGGACTCGTCAAGGTTCCAATTAACATCTCTTCTGATTTCTGTGAGTGCATGCAAATGGGTGCTGTAAACTCAGCATTGATCTGCCAGGCCCTTGGCTCTGTTATTTAAATTTTTTTTTGTCCAAATGGGGCTTTACTGGCATGTCTCTTCTGCTAATCTGTTAGTCCTGTGGTAGCTTCACTAAGACTCCAAATATTTCAGTTACAGATACTAAAATCTGTGGTTACTTGGGCAGTAGTTATATAAATACCAGCTAATTAACTCCAGTTACAAATATCAGCTCGTTCCTGCTAGCTGCAATGCACTTTGATATTTAGCAAGTACAGGAGAAATATCATTTGTTCACATTAGGAATGTATTTTTGTCACAATTACCACTAGGAACCTTTTTTGAACATGATAATTTTATTTCAAATCTCACATAGAAATCCTGTAGAGGAAAAAATCCTTGGAGATCTTTTTTCCCATATTTCCCTCTAGCCAATCAATAGCTCTGTCCCAGGAAAAAGGCTGCAGGACCAAAATCTAGAAGATTTTGAATCAGAAGACTTCAGATGGGCTGTGTAGGTCTTCCAGCTCTCCCCTGCTGAGGCTTCTCTGCTCTGAGGCTTCCACACAGACCCTTCTTCAAAGAGAAAATGGCATGGGAGTGAAATACAGCCTGTGCCTGGGGAAAGGGAACCTGTGTCACCATCTGAGCTGAGGAAAGCCCAGACTTTATGTTCTCCAGGCTGCTCCTCTGCCCATGTGCTCCTGGAACTGCAGCACACACTCCTGAGGTTAGGTGAGGGTTATTCCATCTGCCCCCCTCTCTCTCCAAACTTTAGGGATGAGGAAGTTGAGATAGAAATCAGTTGTGGATGATTCATAACCAAGGAAGCCAAATTAGGCAAAAACTGTCCAAGAGCAGATAAACACTCTGATCTTTATTTGGTACCTGAATAGAAACACTGGGATCTTCAGAGCCTCCAATCTTGGTTGTCTCAAGTGATTCCAGGGGGGCTGGAGCAGACATTTGGTATCTCTGATAAACAAAATAGATTTTTAGTGCTTAGTTATGCTCAGCTGGCTCATTAGGGACACTTTAATCCAATTATTTGTATCTGAAACTGTTTAATTTTTTCCATTCTAATGCAAGAACCACCACCAGTCTTTTGCTTTCCACCCTCTGTCTCCTATAGAATATGCTTAAGGGTCAGCTAAAATTCTTACAGCTCCCCTTAAAAGCCCAACCAACTTCAAGACCTCTGAAGGCTTCGTGCCCTTTTTTAATTACACTTGTATGATACAAAGCTAATGACTGCTGTGAAGTTTAAAGGGGTGCACCCCATCAACACACCTTGGTTTTGATTCTCCTGGTCTGTTTGTCTTTCCAGCAGTGACAGAGAAGTCCTGGATTGTTGATGCTCTGCAGGAGATCTCCACACTGACCTGTGTGCAGTTTGTAAACAGGACTACAGAAGCAGACTATGTGTATGTTGAACGTGGGCAGAGGTGAGCTCCCTGGCTCCCCAGAGTGGGAAACCTCAAAAGGTCTTTCAGCTTCTTCCCTGTTTGGTTCTGGATTTAAATTATTGCCCATTTTGATCCTAGGAGTCAAGATTCAGAAAGCAGGTGTAATTTTCCTTTTTGTGGTAGATATACTGGTAGTTAGATCAGGTAATAGGCTGCAGGAATAAATATATGTGTGGACTTAATGGGGTGTAATTCAAAATGAGATGTTTTCCTTAATTGTAAGAATTTAAACTAGGATGATTGTTTCAGGTTCTTTGCTTAACTACTTAAACTGCTTCATCTTTGAAACATTTGTAGTGACAGGGTGAGGGTAATGATTTTAAGCTAGAAAAGGGCTGGACTTTAGGAAAAAGTTCTTTAATCTGAGGGTGACTGATCACTGGAACAGGTTGCCCAGGGAGGGGGGGGAGGCCCCATCCCTGGAGACATTCAAGGTCTGAGCAACCTGCCCTAGTTAGAGATGTCCCTGCTGATTGTAGGGGGTTGGACTGGATGACCTTTAGAGGTCCCTTCTAACCCAAACCATTCTATGCCTTTATGATCTTAGTTTGATATAGCCATGTTTAATTTTTCCATACTCACCACAAAGGCTTTATTTCTCCTGCCCTGCAGTTTGGCAGCCTGCAGAAACCCAGATATCTCCCACCAGTGCCTCTTTGCTTCTGTGGCTACACATCTGGAGGCCCTTGGTGGCTGAGCTGCTGCCTCTATTTCCTCGTAGCTGCTGAGTGTGATCATTTTGGTTATTGATTGCCTCTTCTCAGCTGCTGGTCTTACTTTGGGAAGATTGGAGGGCGCCAAGCAGTGGGCCTGGTGAAAAATGGCTGCATGGATAAAGGAGCAATTCAGCATGAAATGAACCATGCACTGGGCTTCATCCATGAACAGGCCCGGAGCGACCGGGACAGGTTTGTCAAGATCCTGTGGGAGCACATTGTGGCAGGTATGTCCCCTAAATCCATAGAGAAAGCACAGACTTGGAGAAGAAACATCCTCCTTCATCTGAAGAGTGATGCAAATAAGAGTCGTGATTCATGGTGGCTGAAATGCAGCAGCAGCACATTATATGATGGAATTTCTCAGGGTTTGTAGGAGGGGAATTTCTGTGGTTACACCTATATTAGTGTGGTGCTCCAAAGCAGATGCAGCCTAAAAGGAGCTCTACATCCTTACTTTGATGGCCATCTGGAGCCCTGACTTGCCTTCTATCCAGAATACCAAGGACAATGGGTATTACCAAGGCTCAGACTGGAAGAGGGGAGATTTAGATTGGAAATTAAGAGGAAATTCTTCACTCTGAGGGTGGTGAGAGACTGGCACGGGGAAGTTGTGGATACTCCATCCCTGGAGATGTTCAAGGCTGGGTTGGATGGGGCTTGGAGCAACCTGGTCTGGTGGGAGGTGTCCCTGCCCATGGCAGGGTTGGAACTAGATGGTCTTTAAGGGCCCTTCCAACCCAAACCATTCTGGGATCCTATGAAAAGAAGCAGTGGGGACTGGTAAATCTGTAGGGGGAAAAGAGGTGAATGTTTTTTAGGGAAAGGAATGCAGGGTGAGTAGTTTGGGCATGTGCCCTTGATCTGTGTGCTGGGAACATGGTAGAGAGAATGGTTGGTGGTCCCAGGGTAAGCCAGAAAGTGATAACACAGAAGTAGGGGAAGAAAGGATGCAAGGAACCACTTGTCTGACAGCTGTGAGAGCTGGACAACCCCCAGCAATGGTAAACAGATAAAAGTGTACTTAATTCATTATAGAAAATAACAGTAAACAGGGCTGGACAATGGGATACCAAATTCTAGTAAGTCTCTTCAACAAATAAGATATTCAGCTCTTCTCTGTCATGCACAGCTAAAAATACATCTATCTTCTTCTCCAGATGGAACTTGATTGTTTTTATTGCAAATTCCTCACACACTGTTCTCCAAACTTTTTTTTTCAGCTATTCCCATGATGTTCTCAGTAAATTCCATTTGTGCTGCTCCAGCTCTAGTGTTAAGGTGTCATTTTGCTCTGGTTTGCCATTGTACAAGGGTGTGCCATGCTTGAAATGCTAGCAAAGGATGTGCTAGGAGAGGAGCTGGAAACATGAAGTTGTAGCAAAGACACTTGGCACACATTTTGCAGGGAAGTCCCCTGGTTCAGATGTCATCATTCCTAAAGGGTACAGATGGAACCAAGCTCTGATTCAGGCACAGAATCATGAAAAGAGGGGCAAGAGGTGAAGAAGACAAGGCTATGCAAGAAGGAGATGGGGTACATGGATGTATGGATGAAGAAACACAGCTCTGTTCAGGGGGACTGTCATGAAAACATGCTGCTATGAACAGTGCTGCAGGCAGACCTCCTGCTGACCTCAGTGGTGCACAACTAGACCTCAAGATCTTCTGCAGTTTCCCAGCTCTCCCACACAAGCTGTTTTCCCTTGCCAGGACTGCAGTGCTGTGGATGTTTGCTGGGGTTTGTTGTTACCTAGCAATTCACCCTGGAAGCCAGCCTGCTGCTTTGTTTGGACAAAATGCAGCCTGATGGGTTGCTGTCCACTTAGCTACTTGAAACAACTTGTTTTTCCCAAACTTATTTGGGGGAAAACCAAAACCTGGTCACAGAGTACTCAGCCAAAGCTTCCCTTTGAGCTCTTCTGAGCCATTACACTTAGATTCTGGCAGAGGTAGATTCTTTTGAGTGGAAAAGATGGGTTAAGTCCCCACACGTGTGCAGGTCTAGACAGCCAGAGCTCTCTGGTGTGTGATGAGGCAGATACTGGTTTGCTGGCAGCATCTCTGTCCAGCCAGGCTGCTGTTATTTTTCTTTTTTTAGCAAAGCAATTCAGCAGAGCACTGAGTGCCAAACAGTAGCCATATGCTTCAGTGTCTCCCAGCATTTGAACTATGTTCTCTGTTCACAGCCTCAAAAGAAGCTTGTGCACTTGCTGATAATTCTTTCTGAAGTCAGTACAGCAGATAAGAACAGCTGAGATAAAACCCCAACAGACTCAGGGAAGCCAATGCTGTTGAGAACCAGTTTGAGCCTTAAGTTTTGGAGCTATGAAAAGTCCAAGGTCATGTTTATCCCCAAGCTTTCTGTAATTTGGGATTTTGAAGCCCTAGCCCTTATTGGGACCAGTGCTGAAGGACATTACTGGAAGAGACTGGCTCTGGTTGCAAGCCTGCCAGCCAAGTTGTGCAGACTCCAGAGATTTTTTCTGACAAGCATCCAACCCTGAACTCTTGTCCAGATGGTGTGTGGTTTATAAAGCACTAGTTACACTAATGAAGGTACAGATGTTGGACTGGAAAGGGGTGCTCAGTGGGCAGGGCACTGCCTTCAAGGCCAGGCTGACTGTGTTCAGCTCCCTGCTCTGACATTGCTCCTGTCTCACCATGGACAAGAGGCCCAGGGTGCAATTCATATTCATGCTCTCTGGTGCCTGCAAATTAAACTCCCTCCAACTGTGTCTCTTTCTCTCCTTTTCTGACTGTTTTGGAAGCCTTGATGAATAGCTCCAGTGCCTAACTTAAAGAAACAAAGCTAGGTGACATGAATTCTGGGCTGTGTCTCTCAGGGCCCCATTCCTGTATCAGTATTAATGCTTTCTTATCTCATATGTGCTTTATAAGGCTAAACAGATGAAAAGTGCTCAGCAGCTATACTCAGAATGTTTCTAGCTGGTCTTACTGAGTCCTTTTCCTTCTTGAGAGCCATATCACATCACTGTAATCACTGCTGATGGGTTTGACCACAGACAAAGCCAGAACATGGCTGATAACATGTCCTTTGGGGCAAGTTACAGGCAAACTGTATCCCTTTTGTGGTCTCAGAACCCTTTGGTGGAAGGACTCAGCAAGACAGGTTGGTGGTCACCCACACACCTGAATTTTTGATCTAGGTGGTCAGCCAGATTTCCCTCTCAAGGTGTGGATGCAGCTTTGGGGACACAGGTTGGATGCTTATAATGTCCAAGAGAATGCACTGAAATATATTTGGAGACACCCTCATGAAGATGGACAGATGAACACCTTCCCTTGAAGAGTGGAATGGATTTAAAATTGGACTGATTTGATTTGGTTTGTGTTCTGAAACCTACTAGACTGGCTGAAAATGGGGTCTTGTGGGCTTCAAAAGACTCTGGTGGTTTTGACAGACCCAAGATCTCGTTTGTATCCTAAGTTCCTCTTGGGATGATGAGAGCAGGCAGTGGACTATTTGAGCAGCAATAATTGTTCTGACTGAAATGTTGCTTTCCTACCTTCCAGGGGAACAAGGGAACTTTGGGAAAGTGAACTCCAAGAACCTGGGCCTTCCTTATGATTACTCCTCAGTGATGCACTATGGAGCGTAAGTTGTTTTCTGAGGTGTCCTTTCAAAGCAGCAAAGAGCTTTCAGGTCTTCTGCTCAGCTCTAGGAAGAAGGAATTGCTCTGCAGGGGATGACTTTTGCTGTTCACTTGAAGTTGAGTGACTGGACATGATGAAGGGTGAGCAAACTTCCCTTGTCAGCAGGATTCCTGGAAAACAGAGTTGATATGGAGAGAAGAAAAAATTAGGGGAATGTTTTCTTTCACTCCACTCCTGTCTCTTGCTAGAGACCTTTGACATGGGCTATGGTCCAAAGTCTAACTCTGAGTCATTGATCTAAAACAGTTCTGAAGCCTAAATGCAGTAAAAGCTAGTCACAGACAACAATAATTAGGTACAGAAGGAAGAAAGATGGATTTTTTTTAATATCATTAAGATGTGTGCTGCCTCATTCATCTGGGAACACTGCCTAAGGTGGCATTTTAGTCCATAATGTGCATGCTTGGATCATGGACCTTCTCCTTTATTTCCCACTAGCAAGTAACAACTCCTGAGCAAAACTGGGACATAAAACTTGCCTAGCAGGAGATAGGAAGTTGCAAATAGCAAATAAACAATTAGTAGGTGACACAGAGTAGCTGCTCCTCTGCCTCCAGAATCATGAAGGTGACATTCTTCAGGGAATCATCTTCTCTGAGAAGCTTCTTGCTCTTTTCCCTTCAAATTGTGTGCATGTGGGACATGAGTATGATTATGCAGTTAGAGACCTTCCCTGTTGAAGAGGAGGGATCTAGAAATGGGATTTCCTTATTTCTACAGGTATGATTTCTCCAGTGCTCCAGGGAAACAAACTATTGTACCAGTTCCTGACCCCTCTATCCCCATTGGGCAGAGAGAAGGGCTGAGTAACTTGGATGTGGCTAAAATCAACAAGCTCTACAAGTGCAGTAAGTGCATGTGAATCCTTCTACAGCCAATGTCTGTCAGACATACCCCAAGGGAACTCAGCCCCCAGGCTTTTCAGTACCTCTCTCCTTCACCCTCCAGAGCTGTGGGGACACAATTGTCCCCGTGCCAAGCTGCTGCCTTCTTGAAAGGACAATTTGCTCTCAATAATTCACTGTCACTCTGAGTTATCCTCACCTAGCCCTGCTCTTTGACATATGCAAAACCAGCAGAGAAATCCTGGTTGCTCCCTCTGTCAGCTGCTTATTTCAGGAGGGCTCTGAAGGTTGCAGAGCATGTCAGCTATCCTCAACCACTCCTGGAGCTCAGAGCCATGTGCATCACTAGTGCCAGCAGGTTTGTGGTTGCTTTCCACTGGAAAATGACTGCAGGGTGTCATTCAGGCATTCAGAACATCTTTGAGGGGAATTGCCCAGGATTTTTGTATGGTTAGCTACTTCCTTGCCCTATCACTGTGGTACCTTAAGGTCTAGAAATACTTAGCATGCCTCTGTAGCAGCTCTTCAGTTGAGGTGCACAAAATACAGGTGAAACCCAACGTTTCTGCAATGCACCATTTTTGGCTGGACTCTCTAATTGATTTATATGGTATTTGACTTGTTAGAGATGTTAATCAATTAGTTTCCTCCAAACCAGCGAGAAACATTAACGTGGCTTAAATGTTAGTGTATCAAGTTCTGCTCTGAATTGTGTTAGAACTTAATTAAACAAACATCAGTAATTGGTGGGGATCAGCATTGCTTCACTTGAATAATTAGGTACAGAAGTCATGCAAGGAGTGGTTCCTCCCAAATTCTTCACTTCATGGAATGTTTTAGGCTGGAAGGGACCTCCAGAGGTCATCTGGTCCAACCTCCCTACACCACCAGGGACATCTCTACCTAGGGCAGGCTGCTCAGAGCCCCAGCAAGCCTGACCTTGAAAGACTCCAGGGATGGGGCCTCCACCCCCTCTCTGGGCAGCCCATTCCACTGATCTAACATCTTAACTTCAGCTGAAACTTCAACACCATTATTATACAATTTCATAATTAGATGTGTATGTTTGGGAGGAAAAGGGCTAAATTCAAAAACAGAGGAGGAAAAAAGGGGCTTAAAGGACAAAAAAATCATGTTGTCTCAGGGAAAGCAAGGAGCAAGAGAAAAATGTTGTAAATTCATATGTTCAGATGTCATATGTTCATATTTGTAATTTGGGGAGTTGTACATAGCACAATAAAGAAAGATGAAAGGCAGAGGAAAACAGAATTTGTGTACTAGTCACTAGGTCTGGAGCTTGACTCCAGTGCTCTCAATGTTTTCCCCTCTTTCCTTTGACAGAATCTGGTTTTCAGGCTTGATTTTTGCATACACTTATGAACACACATCCATTTGCTGATAGGAATTGATACACTGCTGTCATTGAAACTACCTCTGTGACTGAGGTTAAAGAAGTTCAGGAAAGATAGAGGCCTTTTTTAGTAAACTAAAATATGAGTGAAGCCCTGCTGTCTTAAAAATCAGTAGCTGAAGCAGGTTAAGTACCTTAACTAGCTTTATTTCACTCCCAGGTTTTGAATAACTCTGCACCAGGGCCATCAACCCAATTGTAAGCATTATTAATTTCTCTTTTACAAGCTTCTCTGATGTAAATGGTTGGAGGGAATTGTCAGATGTTTCTGGAAAGAAATTTTGAGGTTTCCATTCTTCAGCACTGTTTGGTTCTTCTCTTCAGATTGCTGTAGCTCTGTGCTGCCTAAATCCAAAGGCTCCTTCTCATCTGTCAATTACCCATCCCCATACCCAAACAACAGCAACTGCCTGTGGCTCATCCGCATCCGTCGAAGTAAGGTAATTTTTAGGGGCAGAATAAAGGTTTGAGCCCCAGTGTCAAGGCTACACAGCATTATTTCATTATTATGACACCCCTCTGGGAGTCATTTTCATGGACCTAGGCATTTATTTTGTTAGGCAGTGAATGGAAAGACAGTCTCAATTTTTTTTAAGACCTAAATGACTGTCAGATGCATTATTTAACTTGATTTTTTAATCCAGTTAAGATTGGATGGCTTGTCAAAGACAAGCAAGAGTCAATCACTGGGCTCAGGAACAGGGTAGGCAGGTGAAATTCTTCTTATAAAGTAAAATTTCAGGGATACATGGAGAGTAAAATGAATATGAAGTCCTAGTTCACTTCATAACCATTAGGTGGTTTGAATCTTTTCCCATGTATAGCATTAAACATTTGTTCTCTTCTATCTCCAGATATTCCTGCAGTTTGAGGCTTTTGATCTCCAGCCATCCCCAGGCTGTTCTTCTGACTATATCAAAATTTACAATGGGAACAGCAAGAATTCCCCTCTCTTGCTGGACAGATACTGTGGGAAGGGACCACTGCCTGCCTTGGTGGCATCTGGATCAACAGTGCTGGTAGAGTTTGCAAGTGATGAGAGCATCACAGCCACAGGATTCAGAGCCTCCTACAACAGGGGTATGGACAGAGCCTGGAGAACAGCATGGATAGGATTTGTATGGAAGAACTGGAAATTTTGGATGTATACTCCACAGAGTAGAGTTTTTTCAGTGTTATTCTTTATGCTTTCATAGCAATTGCTAATGCAGAAGGACAGGCAATGATGGAGCTGAAGGTTAGCAGGGAAAAATGGGATGTTGTCTCATCTTAGTAGTCCTGAGAACCTGCTCACATTCTTCTGAGAGCCTCTGTGAGGCTTCTTCACATCTTCAGAACAATTTCTTTAAATAAAAACAATGCAATGACTGCAGCTGATAGGAGCAGAGCAGCCACAGAGAGCTGCAGAACCCCCTGAGATGTAAAGGATAAAATGCTGGATAAAATCCTGTTGTGCTGCAATGTGCTTTCAGTCAGGAGGCAGTCACCCAAATAACTTGTTATTGCCTTATTTCAACTCAAAATGCAAACTTTTCTTAAAGCATAAATGGAAGAAGTCTTAGAAAAGTGTCATTTTTTTTCCTCTTTTTGCATTAGTCTTGATGGAGTCATTTCTAAGTAGCATTAGATCTACCTTGGTGATGCAATCTGGAATACTTGAGCTCTGTGGAAGTGCAGCAAGTTAGGACCATTAGGAAGCTGTGCCAATCAGCAACACTCAATTGTAAAGACAGATTTAGCTTTAGATGGAGCTGTTCCCTGCCCTCCAAAGGTTGTTTAGCAGCCATGGGTTTAGTTCCTCCAGCACAGCTGCTGATAGAAATACTAAGCAAAGAAATAAAATATTTCAGCAGATTTCCAAGGTATCAGGTTTTTTTCTTGGCTTGAAGAAAGAATACAATAAGCCAGCTCACTTCCACTGCCAAAATACTCTCATTAACATGCCTCTCTCTGGTTTTCTCCTGTATTCCCCAGTGAATTGTGGAGATACTTTCACAGACCCAACTGGGGTCATCACCTCTCCAAACTACCCCAATAAATACCCCAAAAACCGAGCGTGCTTCTGGGTCATCCATTCTCCAGTAGGATACAAGGTAAGGCACAAATTCATTTGTGGGTTTCATCAGTGTTCTCTAATGGAATCAGTTTTTGCCTTGGAGAGTTAACAGCTGCAATGTCATTTTTTCTTAAGCAGAGTCAAAATCTGAACAGAGAAATCCAGTTTAAGAATTTATCCTGGCTCTTGGTATCTGAGGTGTTCAGCAAGGGAAAACCTTTACAAATGCATGTGAACTCTTATGAGTTTAGCTTATACCTGTAGGCTTTGTTCAGAATAATCCCTTGGTAAGAGTTCCCACTAGAAAACTGAAACATTGCACAGGTGCTGGGTTTATATTTCTCTAGAGAAAAGAATTTAAAGCAAACAAGATCAGTCTTGTCCCTTGCTTCTCCTTCCCATCCAAATGCTTATAAACTAAGCAAATAACTTGCTATTAATCTGCATTATGATATGGGATCAGGATGTGGTGCAAACACAGGATAAAAAAATGGTGCCTCCACACAAGGAATTTAGACTGTTTGTTACATAGAGGGGGTAAGAGAAAGGGCTAAAACCTGGAAGCAAAGTGCTTTGGTTGTATTTTCTCCAGATCTCTCTCAAAATGTTATCCTTTGAGCTGGAAGACAGTGACAGATGCATCTACGACCACTTGCTCATACATGATGGAAGCAGACCTACATCACCTGCAGTTGGCCCTTACTGTGGGACAGACAAGGTTGCAGACTTCACCTCCACTGGGAACTTTGTGCTGGTTGAATTCCACAGTGACATAGTTTGGGAGCTGCCTGGATTTGTGATGAGCTACACCTTTGGTAGGTAGCACTATCCAGGTGGGAGCTGGAAAGCACAGGATGAAAGTGAGAGACCAGCTAGCAACAGCTAAAAGTCAAGATGCCACTGATTTCAGAGAAAAAAAAATATAGCTACCTGATATACTTAACAAGCTTGAGGCTTGATCTCTTAGTCTTACATCTGCAGTGGTGTAATTTGCATGGTGAATTACAGACCAAAATGTTCCTGCCCATGGGATGCTTCTGAGGCTGCAAGCTTTCTGTCACAGCATTCCCACTGCTGCTGTGGCATGGCCAAGTACAAAAGCAGAACTGAAACTATCTAAGCAGATTTTTAAGTATTTCTAATGTTCTAAACTGTATCCAGAAAAATTTCAGACTATGGCTATGTAGCTCCTTTAACCTGTACTCAAAGAATTACACTACTCCTCTGGGAGATGAACCAGGGCAGGGAATAGATTTCACTAAAGAAACACTTTAAAAGTGGTAGGAACAAGCAGTGAGGGAGAGGGAAGAAAGTGAAGCATGGAGTGAAGCACCTGTTGTTGCCACTTTGTTGTGGCCTGACTCAAGTATTGAAGTATTACCAAAATATTTTTTAAAAATGAGGGCTGAAAACCTAATGCAAAGTCCATGGAATGTAAATGGAGGCAGTAACTTTGGAGAACACATTAGATGTGAAGTACCTTGTCTGTAGAAACCTTCCAGCCCTGAGGAGGCATCTGAAGAGGAGAAAGAAATCACCACTGTAGACAGCTAGCACTTTGCCTTGGCTTGATGTATCCAGAACTAAATGCCAATGCCAAACTGGAGGATGCCAAAATGTAACAAATAAAAGTTCTTGCTGCAGTTATGGCTCTGCAAAGAAGAGCATATAGAAAATGTGATGAGTAAGTTCTCTCTCTCACAGGAAAAGCTTTTCAGTCTGAGGTCTAAAGGTTCTGCCTGTCAGGAGTTCTCTCAGGGGTCCTTGTTAACCCCTTTCCTTAAGGGGTGTGTTAGCTGGAGCTGCCACACATGCTCCAAACCACCTCCTGACCCTCTGCAGCTATCAAAACCTTCAGCTTGCCTCTAATTATTGCTAAAATCCTCTGGTTTCCTTCCATCAATCTCCACTTTAGCTATCTATAAATCTGTGCCCTACCAAACAGGCAAATGCCAGACACAAAACATCCTGAGTGGCAGCTGCCTTATAATGAGCTGCTCACCTTCACCCCCCGTTAGGAGCAAATCTTCAATGGAGTAGCTGTTAAATTCACAAACCCTGCTGAGAGTTCAGGTGTAAGTGTAAGGGGACTTGCATCTAACAATCATCCCCCAACAGGCATTGCCCATATAGAAAAATGATTTATAAGCCTGCTATTAACATTCATATTCTGAAATACAGGAATTAAGAGTGACCAGCCAGCACAGCCAAACATTTAGGATTCAAATACCACCACAGGAGGATTTTGAGATGTTCAGCATTCACTTAACACACCTTTGAAATCCAACATGTAAGGATTTAACCTTAAAATACAGAGGTGATGAATAGATAGATTATTCCCATCTATGCAGCATGTACCTCATGGCACAAGCAGGTATTACATTAATTGCATAAAAAACCAGAGCTGTGCTGAGAGAGACCCACTTGCACCAGCCTGTGTGGAAGAGACAAGAGTGGTTGTGTCCACCTACTCCAATCCTACCTGCTTTGGGCTGTCCAGGTTCCTATCTGGGGGGCAAATCAGGGCCTTCAAGTGGGGTGCTTTAGTAACCTGTAAGAACCAGAGCAGAGACTTGTCAATTACTGCTGTAAACCAGCCTGGAATAAAGTGCTACAGAAACACCCCAGCCATGTACTACTCAGGGGTCTTTTTTGGTGTTTAATTTAAAACACATTTTTCTTACATAAGTCAATAACTGTGGTTGAGCTGATGCTTGTTTGCAT
This sequence comes from Brachypteracias leptosomus, assembly GCA_013401335.1. NCBI lineage: Eukaryota > Metazoa > Chordata > Aves > Coraciiformes > Brachypteraciidae > Brachypteracias > Brachypteracias leptosomus. The sequence goes on along the minus strand of VYZX01006011.1, from coordinate 690,581 downwards.
GACCAGTCATAGAATAGTTTGGGTTGGAAGGGACTGCAATAAGGTCTCCTTGGAGCCTTGTCTTCTCTGGGCTGAATAACCCCAACACTCTCAGCCTTTCTTCAAAGGAGAGGTATTCTAATTCCTCTGATCACCTTTGCAGCCCCCTTCTGGACCCACTCATATTTGAGCCTGCTTAGTAGGCAGACAGCCATGTTCTGAATTAATTTGAACTTTTCCAGACCAAAAGTTTTCCTTCTAGATGTGTTCTATTGCAGTAACCAAGCCCTGAGATTACAGAGGCTAAGTCTAATACACTGGGGCACAGTTTCACAGCCAGTTAGAGGAGAACTCAGCATTTACAGCTATAACTGTGTCAGACAGAGGAGGTACAACTTCTGTGCGATAACTGAGTTTGGCAAGGCAAAAATATATGAACCAAAGACCATTTAATCTCTCCTGCACTTCAAACAGAAATTGAAAACCTTATGGGCTAAGTCGTCACACGGGGTTTTAATACTCAGAGTTCCCTTTATCAGGGGAAACATCTGTGGGCAAGAGAAGAAATAAAGAGAAGCTGCTGCTGTTCAGCTGCCAAATGGCCCTCAAGTGCAGGAGCTGGAAAAACTGTGAGGGCCGGGCCCCCTCTGGTGGACACCAGCAGAGGAACATCACGGTGCCTCTGTCTCCAGACACTGGAGAGTGAGATCTTCTCCTTCCCTGGACTTTCAGTTCCATCTGCTGTTTCTAAACAGGTAAATTCAAATACTTCAACTGACTTGCTCCCTCCTGTGGTGGTGCTCTCTGGGTGAGAAGGTTCTTTGGGTTGCTGCTTGTAGTTTGTATTGAAGAGCAGCCCTCCAGATTACACCTGACAAGAGGTAGGTTGCACAATAACATGCAGATTGAAATTTCCTCCTCCTCTCCTCCCATTGACCAGTTCAATAGCAAAGACAACATCAAATGAAGTCTTTTATTTGAGTAAATTCTGGTTTATATTTGTCTCGATTCTCTGCCTGCAGTACCTGGATTTCCTGGTGCTGTCTAACACATTTGCAGGACAGGTGCAAAGTTTGGCTTCCAGGTTTTAGAGAGATGTCTTTCTAAGGTTCTTTATCATTAAAACAACCCAAAAGCTTCAGAGGGGAACACCCTTTTTTTTTTTTCCCCTTTACGTTTAGAATCATAGAATCATTAAGGTTGGAAAAGACCCCTAAGACCATCAAGTCCAACTGTCAACCCAACACTACCATGACCACTAGACCATGCTAGGTCTACACATTTTTTTAACACCTCCAAGGATGGTGACTCCACGCTGACCACTTCCCTGGGCAGCCTGTTCCAATGCTTAATCACTCTTTCAGGAAAGAACTTTTTCCTAATATCTAATCCAAACCTCCCCTGGCACAACTTGAGGCCTTTTCCTCTTGCCCAATTGAGCTTTGTTAAGATATTACTGAGCCTTACTTCCTGCAATAATCTGCCAGTTTCCTAATTGAACTGTGTAGGTCTTTACAGTGTGGACTTATCAACCTGGAAAGAAGGTAAAATGTAATCACAAGCCCATATGATTAACAAGATGACTCAGAGGAACTAATGCTACCTAGAACTACACTCAGTAGTTCACCATTTTTATTTACAAACCCCACAGGATATTCACTTCAGAAGGCATGCAAACAAACACTGGCAGAAGCCTTGCCTGGGGATAACTGGAGTCTTGCAGTTCAGATGATTTCATGCTCATCTCAACCAGAATCTCACCAAAAGATTTAATACAAAAAAACCCACAAGAGTAACTTGAGTACAACCAGTGAGCATTAAAGAATTTTGTCTTATTAACACCTAATGACAACTAATGGGCAAAAAAACATTTTTTAGGGTTTTCAGGTCTACTAACTCTGCCTGCTGTACTGGGAGTAGGGCTTAACCACTGGGAGTTCCTTAACCACGTTGCAATAAACTGAGGAATTAAGCTACTTAATCAGCAGTAGGCCAAGGACTTGCATAAACATGATAAAAACTCTCGAACCAGAGGAACCAGCCAGATCCAGATGCAACAACAACAAACCGTAACACACAGGGGCAAGGCCCCCTCAGACACTGGAAGGCCACAATAACGTCTCCTCGGAGCCTTCTCTTCTCCAGACTGAATCGTTAGGGTTGGAAGGGACCTTAAAGATCTCAGTCTGTCGATTCCATCCAGGATGAACACGTTTCACGCTGTCAATTCCATCCAAGATGAAGGTTTCACTCTCCCAGCCCCGCCAAGGAGCCGCCATTGCGCTGAGGCCGCCTCTCCCCTCAGCCCCGCCCGGGCGCGCTGCATGCCGGGAAATGGAGTCCTCTCGGGCCGCCCCCGCCTCTATGCCCGCTACCGGCTGCCTACAAGTACCACAATGCACCGCGCAAAGACCCGGATGTTAGTTCCGGCAGCCTGGGGGCGGATCCCTGCGCAGAGCAGTTTACCCACAGGTCGCCGCCTGGTGGGCAGGAGGGCGGCTTGAGGGATTCAAGTCCCCGGCGGGCCCGGGGTGAGAGGACGGTGTCGCGGTCTGCCCGTTACCGGCGGTTCGAGGGCCCCAGGAGGAGGGGGAACGGGAACGTGGAGTGGCGGCTCCGGTAGCGCCATGGACAGCCGGTGCTATGGGTGCGCGGCCAAGTTCTCGGTCTTCAAGAAAGAGGCAAGTCCGGCAGAGGGGGGGCAGGACCGGCCGGGCCCGCGGGGGCCTCCCTCTCAGAGGGGAGCCGGGCACGGCATCGTTAGCGGCGTTGTCCTCGCTTCCCGAGCTCTGGTGGTGCCTGGTTTCGGTGTGTCTTTAAATGTGGACGATTACTGCAAAGAAAAAAAGAAGGAAAAAAAAGTCATTGGGTGTCAATATTGGGTCTTTGCCTCAGAGAATTCACACACGCTTCATTCTGGCAGGGAGGTTGGACAAGGTGGCCTTGAGGGGTCCCTTCCAAGCCAGTACATGCTATGATTGTACTATGGGATGAGACAGCATCTCTGCTGGTGCTCAAAGGCTGTTGAGAGCCTCCATCTCTTCAGCAGCAGCTCATTGAAAATTTGCTGTCGTCTTAAAATAACCCCAGCCTTATTTATCCCTAATAACCCCCCTCAGCACGGGCATCCTTCCTGCATGCAGCCAGCCACGGGGGTTGTGTGGTGAGTGGGTGATGAAGCCTTCTCCTGCCCCCCTCTCTTGTGTCTCCACAGTGTGGATGCAAGAATTGTGGCCGGTCGTTCTGCTCGGGCTGCCTGAGCTTCAGTGCTGCTGTTCCCCGCTGTGGAAACACCCAGCAGAAGGTGTGCAAGCAGTGTCATGGGAAGCTAACTGGGTAAGAGACAGTGTCCTGCTTGCTTTCTTCATCTTGCATCCCAGGGTTGTGTTGTGGATGTCCATGTGAGAGCTGTACCTTGCACTTGTGCACACATGCTGCCCAGATCCTGGAGTTTCCAGCCAGACCAGGACTGAGGTGCTGTTTTGTGAGCATAACCCCACTGTGGGTTTGCCCAGAAACCCCTTTGCAAGCACTGGCGGTCTTCACATTTGTAGCATTTGAGTGGCCTGGCAGTAAGGTGTTCAAAGTGTTATTACCTTTGTGGGTAAAGTGACCCAAATCCTCATTGTTGAGGGGTCTCTGCTGTGTGTAACCTGAAGACCTAGAATTTTGTAGCATAAAATCAGTATTCAGTCTTTTGGTGTTGAAATTTTTCCATTTCCCTTTCCAACTCCAAAGCCATTCAGAAAACAGGGCAGCTTTTCTCCATGTGTTTGTGTTAGTTCTTCTTATCTGTTTAATACCAGTACTACAGAGTTACAGCAGGAGAAAATCCTCCCTGGACTGGAGAGTGGGTAGATAATGCACGTGGGCTCCAGCTCTAAGTTGTTCTTCACTCAAATAACTTTTAGAACTGGGAAGTGGTTGGACAAGGTTTCATTCATTTATTACTGTACAGGCAGATAGGTTTGTAGCTGTGACTTTTAAGAACTAATAAAACATTCTACCTACCTTGCATAAGTAGGTTCAGCAGCTCAGCCTGAGTACAGCAGAGTAGAAGGTGGCTACACAAGATGTGTTCCTGGGGAGCAGTGTCCAAGTGTGCTGGTGGTTATATAATAATTTTGGTAACATTTGGGTTAGCTTGTGCATTATATAATCCTGTGTTTGTTGCATGCCACAGCTCCTTTCAGAGTGTTCTGCATGGGAGCTAATTACCATGAGAGTCTTACTTAATTCCTCTCTATCTGCTCCCTGGACTGGGAGGTACAGGGATATTTCAGCCCCACCTCATCTGGATCACAGGTGGCCATATTCAATCATGTTTTGTCCAGATGCAAAACAACTGGACCAAAGGACTAGAAATGAAGTCCTCAGCTGTCCCAAGTAGCTATATTATCTTAATCCCTTACTTAAGCTAATCTCTCTCCATATTAATGAGATTATGAAGGGGGCTGTAGCAGGAGGTAGAGAAACCTATCCTGATTCCTTTTGAGTTGAGAGACTAGATTTTGATTGAAGCCTTGCCAGTATCTTGAGTTCAGAGAAATCATTTTGTCTTCCAGAGAAGGATCTCAAAGCAGCCCAGCAAAATGGTCACCACCAGAAAACTACAAAAAGTGAGTTGCACTCCCCAGTCAGGTGGTTGTTTCTGCTGCAGAGTGGCCCTTCAGGCCCTCACTCCTCTTCCCCTCTAGAGACCAGAAGAAATGGGGGTTGTGATGTGGGTATTTGCTTGTTCAGAGTTAGACTGAGGATTAGGCTTTTGTTGTTTGGTTTTTGTTTGTTTGGGGAGGTGGGGGGTGATCTCTTTTGAACAGCCACCTGCCTAGGTTTATCTATAACTGATTGGGGTTGGCTTGGAAACAGAAACCTGGTGGTGAAATGTTTCTTGTCTCCTTGGAAATGGCTCCAGGTGTGCTGCTCCTGTGAGCTAAGGTTTGCCATACTCTTGGGAGTATCTCACTGTGTCCATATGGGGAAAGCCAGGAACAGAAGGGATGGTTTCTGTTCTGTCCTACACCATTTTCTTCAAATAGCCTCTTGGATGTTTTCATATCTCAGTATTCTCAGTTGTAATGTCTTTTTTCCATCCTTGTCACAGGCGTGTAGCTGCTTTTGAGGCTAAGCAAAACCAGCTGAAAGAACAACAGGAGGCAGCTGCAAAACCCCCAGGTCAGGCAGGCTCCAGGTACCACAGACTCTCCAAAGAGGATAGAGCTATTGCAGAGAGACTGGAGAGGCTCCGGGAGGAAAGGAAACCAAGTGAGTTTGGGAGGATATGGGGGATACCTTGTGTGGGAACACTGCTACATGGGAAACATGGAACCTGGGAGGAGAGGGAGGTGCTGGGCTTTCAGAGCCTGCCTGTTTAGGAAATTGAAGGGTTAAAATTGGGCAGAACACCCACGTCCTGCTGCCACAATGCCCAGATTAATGTTCTGGTTTCTTTTTGTTTCTTGGGGTTTCTCTTGAAACTGCTTCTTGATTTTTGGGGTGGTGTCTTACCTGTAAAACCACTTTCTCATTTTCCATCGTTTGGGGTAAAAGCCAGTAGGAGCAGAATGAAGTTCCTGAACAGTCTTGTGGTGCTTGTGGAAGAACAAACTATTTTTTAAATGATGTGATCTCCAAAAGGGAAAGAACACAGCGCCAAGTGGTGACCTGATTATCATAGAATCATTTAGGTTGGAAAAGACCTTTAAGATCATTGAGTCCAACCATAAAGCTGACACTGCCAGGCCACCACTAAACCATGTCCCTAAGTGCCACATCTACGGGTCTTTTGAGTATCTCCAGGGATGGTGACTCCACCACTTCCCTGGGCAGCTGTTCCAATGCTTGACAACCCTTTCTGTGAAGAAATCTTTCCTAAACCTCCCCTGACACAACTTCCTCATGTCCTGTTGTGTGACAGGGGAGGGTTTCAGTCTGATGGGTCTAAGATTACATCAAGAGACTGTTCTGAATCTGATTCCAGAAAGAAATACAATTTTAAGAAAGAAAAAAAATATATAATGAAGGCTTTTGTTTTCAACAGCAGAGTAATCTCCTCCTTTGGGTTCTTCTGACTTGCAGAGTCCATTCCTACCCAGGCTGAGATTGAAGCTAGGCTGGCTGCCCTGAAGGAGGACTGCAGGGGACCTGTCCCATCCACGCAGGCAATGGAGGACCGCCTGGCTGTCCTGCAGGGCAGGGACCCTCCTTCCCAGGCTCCCAGACCTGTAAGCAGCCCCAGCTCTTTACCCAGCAGTTTGTTCTGAACTGGTAACTGGTGTCCTTCTTCTCCCTTTGGAAATCTCCCATTCCTGTTGGTATCATTGCCCAGCCTGGGGCAGTTTGCTGCTTCAATCTGAATGCAGCATGTTCCTTTAGGTCAAATGGAGTCCCAGGTATTTATTTTTAGCATTAGATGCTAAGCTTTTTCCACTAAGTTGTATACCTGAGCTCTCTGATATTTTTTCAGAGCTGTTTATGTTTGGGGCTTCTCAGCCCTACCTTCTAATTGTATCCTGTAGTTGTTACCACATTCCAACTGGGCAAAATCCTGTTGAAGATGAAGCCCTGAAAGTCGTACACCAGAAAACCATAAGCTGAGTCCCTCAAGATCAGTGGCTGCATCTTTTTATGTGATCTTGGTTACCAAACTTTTCCTTTGATGGAGTATGCCACTTCCCTCTCATTTTCCTTTCCCCACACCCCCCTTGTTTCATAGGTACACCAACCTCCTGATACCAGAAGTCAGGTCCAGCAGACAGATGACCTGTTAACTCAACTCTCTGAGGAAGTTGCCATTGATGAGCTTTACAGACCAAGAACCCAGCCTCAAGGTATCCATTCTGGCTTCCCAAGGCCTGTTTCTGTCTGATAATCTTTGTGCTATAGTGAGGAGGGAATATGTGCCTCCCTAGCACCATGTTCTCTGTGTGTTTGCAGCTGCTGGTAGCCAAAATTTGAATGATCTCAATCGGGAGAGTGAAGATGGTGTTTGCCCTGCAAATCTAGACCCGAAACAGTTGGAGGAAGAGAAGAATAAACTTCTGGCAGAAGCTGCTGCTGAGCTGCGGGAGGAGAACACCAGGCAGGAAAAGATCCTACAAGTTGCCAAGAGGTTGGCAGCACTCAGAGGAGAGGACCCAGAGAAAGGTGGGTAGCAGAGAAGAGTACAGTGCCAAGAGAGGAACCAAGTTCCTGTGATCATTTCTTTTCTGAGAGGAGTTTATCCATTTAGTTCCTCTATTCTACAAGAAACAGGCTGATATTTGGTTCTCTCTGTAAAGTTGTACAGGTTGATTCATCATGAGATCAGTATAAGAGTGAAGACCAGTCAGACTGCTTTGTCTTGCACCCTTTGAGATCATTCTAGTATGCTCTGGTGAGCTTAACAAGGCTTTTAAAAGCAAAGCTCTGGTTTTGGTGGGGATTTTTTCCTTCCCTTCTTCCAGGATTAAAAATAAACAGCAACACTCTTTTTGGAGGAGCATCCATCCAAAAAGGAGCTGTCTGTGGCAGAGCCAGGGTGCCAAAACCAGCTCCCACCACAAAGGATTGTCTCTAGCACATAAGTGGACACAAGTTTTGTGGCAGGTGTGTGACAGTCTCCTCTCTCTCCCTCCTGCAGTTACACTGGAAACCTATAAACTCCCTGACAGTGATGAGGAAGGGGCTGAGGAGGAGGCCATTCGCCGAGTGCTGAAACAGGTCAGAAGTGGCAACTGGGGCCTTGTTTATTTTCCTCTCCATTATTCCCAGTGCTCAGTGTTTTAGCTGAAGGCCCCTCCTGCTGCACTGGCTGTTCACAATGTACCTACGGTGTTCAGAGTGCAGACAGAGCAAGCTCACACTTGTCTGGATAACACCAGATGCATTCAGATTTGTCATCTCCTGTTCCTGCATGAGAGCAAGGAGAAAGGAGAAATTTAGCCTAGAATGAGGCTGCCAAACTGTGTTTGTAACAAGAGGTTTCTTGCTTTGTGGTGTTACCAGCTCACCGAGGAGGCAGCCCTGGATGAAGCAAGTGGATTCAACATCCCTCCAGATCAGCCCACTCAACCAAGACCCTTGCAACAGAACCTGCATAAGAAAGCAAAGCAAAAGGTCAGTGAGCTGGGCAGGATCTCTTGAAATAACATGTCCCAGGGTCTCAGGAGAGTGCAGTTCTGCAGTAAAAGTTTGCTGCAGGAAAAAAAAACCAGAGCAGACAAGCTGGGTGGCTTCTGCAAGGCTGAGCATGAGTCATCCTTGTACTTTCAAAAGGAATTTCTCCCTGGAATACAATTCCTTTCAGTCTGGCTTCCTGATGAATGGAATAGTGTCCTCTAAACCCAGAAAAGTTAGTATAGACCTTGCAAGATGAGTATCAGAGAATGGATTTTTAACTCACTGATATAATTAGACTGAGAAGGCCACAGCCTGAACCAGGGGAAGTAGGAGGCTTGCCAGTGCTTTCAGCATGTGCAGAATAGAGCCTCTAGATAGTAATCAACTGTCTGTGTTCTCATATAACATCAGAGGAAGGAATTAGTAACAAGATATCCTATGCTCAGAATGGATTCCAGCCTATTATGGAAATGCAAACACCTTGTCTAATGTATATCACAAGAATTAAATGGGCTTGTGACTCACAGACACCTGACAGGCCTGTCCTCAGTGGAAGAAATTAATTGTAAGCATTGTTGAGAACATCCATCTCCTTGGGAGGCCACCTTGTGCTTCTGGGGTGACTGATGTAAGAGATAGTGCCACCTTACTGCTGCCCAGTGTGCATTTTCAAGTCCACAAGAGTTCTCTGTAAAGCAGAAGGAGAAAATAGGTGGCCTTATATGGATACATTTTAGGTTCTGATTTTGGAAGATCTTTTTGGCCCAATCCCAGGTGTAAATCAATAGTAGGAGCCTCGTGGCAAATCACCTCCCTGTTACAGAAAGGAAACTGGGGGACAAACATCCCCACACCCCTCCCTGCTGCTTCTCCTTCTCACATAACTGCTTTCAGCAGAAGCCTGGTTGCTTGTTTTTGTAGCAGGGGTCTTGCTGTAGTACCTGCCAGAAGATCTGGGCTTCATGCCCTTAACACAGCGTGGACAATGTTGGTGGATGTTGCTGGAGTTGTTAGCTGAGGGTGAATACTTGATTACCATCCAAGCAACACTGAGGGAGTACCTGGGGGTTTTATTTCATGATCTAGACACATCCAGAGCCTCTCCTTGGGCTCTGCTCAAGTTCATCTCACAGACTTAGGATCAACAGAGTGAACTGGACCGTGTGATGTGTCACCATGGCTGTCATGCATTACAATGCAAGCCCTCTCTTGTCTCTGCTGGGGTTTGAATGCTGTCTCTCTGTTCCCTTTGTGGATTGGAGCCAGACTCCAGCCCCCACAGCTCTTGCCAGGGCAGATGACAGTGATGAGGAGGAGCTGCCCTGGTGCTGTATCTGCAATGAAGATGCTGCTTTGCGCTGCCACGGCTGCGACGGGGACCTCTACTGCCAGCGCTGCTTTCGGTGAGTCCCCAGGGGCAGGGCATGGGGGAGCTCAGTTGCTTTGTGCTGCTTCTTCTTCCTGCTGGGCAGGAAAGCAGGCAGGAGGAGGGATGGTTTGAGGAGCTCAAATCTGAGCTGAATGCCAGTCATTCTGGAAATAGCCATCAGGAGTTCTCCCAGACTTCAGGGACTAAGCTGGTCCTAAGCAGAAATGTTCTGTCTGCGCTGCTCCAGTGCATGTTTGAGCTCATTGTCTTGAAGCTGCTGATGTGCTGCAGTGTGTGGGATGGGATCAGCAGGACCATTGTTCAGGGACTCCCAGCCCAGTGATCTGGGCTGGATTCCCAGAAGAGGGGAGAGCAGATAGTATAAATTCCTGTGGCGTCTCTTAGCTTGAGACTCGGTGGTCTTAAACCATATAAAATTTGTGTGGAGCACATCAGTCATTTTGACTGTTGTTCTAGGACTTGCTAATATGCCTGGGAATCAGGCACAGTGCTGAAAACAAGCCACCAGTGACCTGAATCTCTCAAATAAGGAAAGAGACTGGGGGATCTATTGACATTTCCCATTCCAGCAGGCAAGGATCAACAGATCTTTCCACAAAGCACCTCAGAAGCTTGTTACAAGCAAATATCTCAAGTGTTCAGTCCATGTGGCTGCCAGTTGGTTCCTCCCAGCTGACCCTTGGGATAGGTTTCTAGGAAGCAGTGGCTAAGGGTGAGTTCCCTGCCTGCATATTTACTTCTGACTGCTCTTTGTTTGCTCCTCAGGGAAGGCCATGATGAGTTTGATCTGAAGGACCACCACACCTCCCGCTACCATCTTCCTCGCAAGCAGAAGTGATCACAGTCTTCACGGGCAGAAAAGATGGATACACAGGAAAAGAGAGGAGTTGGCCAGATGGGAAGAGTCCAAGTGGATTTACAGCCACAACGGGTGATGTTTGGGACAGTTAAAGGATGTGCTGTAATCTGAGAGAGGCTTGGAAGGGGGTGTGACTTTGTCCTCATAAACAGCAGAGAAGTGCAGGGGTTGCTGTGAATGCTTGAGGATAAAGGAGGCCTTGATCTGAGGAGGTGGGTACGAGTCTGTAAACACAGATGGTCCAGCAGTGTGGGAAGCAGTAAAGATATAAGTTTAAGGCTGATAAGTGACTTCCTGGTTTTGCTAACAGCTTCCACACTGGCTCAACAGGCAGCAAAGCACTTTGCACTAAGAAAACTACTGTTGTTGTTGTGATCACGTGTGGTGAGAATTTCCAAAGCATAATAAAAACAATTTACAGAGGCCTGTGGCTAAAGTCTCTCCTGGAAATGCCTGATAGCCCTTTACAAAGTGTTGCCCTCTTGTGATGGTGTCTTAGTCCTCATGTCAGGTGGCTTAGGGGAAGAAACAAAGGACCATGAAGTCATCAAAGATGTTTCAGTGATGGAAAAGGTGGAAAGGTTGGTTATGACCTTGAAATGAAGGATGCTTTGTAAAGGAAATCTGCTCTGCAGTGGCTGTGCCAAGGTTCCACATAGTCTCTAAGAGCAGGGTGTTAGTCTGGAGGAGTTGTGTGTTAGTCTGCAAGCAGCTCTGTGATTATTTGGTGCTCTGATAGGATAAAGATGTTACCTGTGTGATGCTGTTTACCTGGCTATGAAAGAAGCTCAGTTTAATACACTCATATCCCTTCCTGGAGACAATCCAGGTAAAAGTGGAATTTAACAGTGACCAAAGCACCCAGAATTGCTTCAAATATGTGACTAAACTTGCTCTAATATCCCATCAGTCTTCCCAGGACTATAAAGTGACTTCTGAGACAGCTCTCTAAGGTTGACAAATTCCAATGGAAAAAACAAAACCAACCAAAACAAAAAGATTTGCCTTTGGCAGGGAGTTTCCAACGAATCTTGCCTGTCTGGTTTGGCCCTGCCACTCCCCACCCACTGCCCTGCCCCTGTGCTCAAGGTCACTGTAGGTGAGGTGACAAAACAGTGTTTGCCTGAACCTCAGCCACCCCTGGCCAGAGCACAGCAAGTGAATGAAACTGCTGCTGAAGATGGGCTTGTGCTAATGTGCTGGAGTGGATCCTGAAGAGAAACCTGCATCAGACAATGTAGGATGGTGATATTGCAGGTTAACACACTAAAAATGGCAAGTGCCATCAAAACCCTTTGTTAGGAAGGGCTGACAAAGCCTCTTGTGGAGGATCTTCTTTCTCCTTGCAGTCCTTGCTTCACCAGTGCCTGTCTCTTTGGGACAGGGAGATAGATCAGAGTTGTTGTGATGCAAGAGCTCACAATGAGCCCAGTGTTACACAAAATTAGAGACTTACTGCCCTGAGGAGCTTGCAGGCTTAAAAATGAAACCAGAATGCTGCTCTGGCTTTGTGTGATTATAGGAATGACACCTTTTCTTTGCTGTTTGACCCAGATAGTTAGTCTGATGGCAAGAGAGCCCAATTCTGTCTAAAGTTAAATCCCTGTACAGGAGAAGATGCAAATACCTGTTCTTCCATCTCTTCTCAGACTGATCTGCTCCAGTGGGTCTCAGCCTGTGGCCTTTCCAGGCAGGCAGTAGACACTTTAATTCTTGCTTTGCAGCTGCCTTTTTTTTTTTAATATCTTAGCATGTGTTGCTGTGCTACTTGCAACATTTTGAGTGCTTCATCAAGCTTTGAGCTCCTTGTGCAGTTGGGCAGCCTGTGTCTTGCAAGCCCTGCCCCTTTTCCATGAGCAGAGAAGGAGCAGGTTAGAGGCAGAAGCTGTTCTAGTTTCCCAGGTTGCTTTCTGTGGGGCCATCCCAAGGAATCCAGAAATGCACCCAAGCCAGTACCCAAAATAGAACTGAGTCACACCTGGAGGAGTCTCTTTGGTCACACACACACAGAGGCTGATGCTTTCCCTGCACCACTAATGGACATTTTTGTGGCTGCTGAGCTTTCTGCAGGTTAATTGGCCATTTGAGTAGCAGCCCAATCACTTTCCTCTGAAAAGCCATCCCCGCTGTGGCTGTGGCTCAGTGACCTCCATGTAGGAGGGGCAGCAGGGGTGTCTAGATGAGCAAACCTAGCTAAAGATGTCCTGGTGGAAGAGGAATGCTGCATGGGCTCTGCACTTCTAGCTGTGTTGCTTACTCCTTGTCCTTGTCCTTGAAAAGGTGCTGGCAAACAAAGATACTGGTGACCAACTGGGTCCTGACAGGCCAGATCAACTTCAGTTGCAGCCATTCAAGTTGGTATCTTCAAGAAAGAAGCAGCTTCTTTGCCTCTGTGTTTGGAGCAGGCCACATGGACAAGATTTTCTTTCCTTCTCCAAATGTTTTGTATGTGATCTACCAAATGTAGGCTCCACCCCAACAAGAATTCAATATATAACACAAGATTGAACTTAGATTAGCTGACAAAGAGCTTGTAAAGCTCAGCTTAGTTAAACTGCATTCACTTGCATTTGCTGTAACGTGGTCATGGGTCCAAATGTAGCAGCCAGAATATTTTTAAAAGTGATGTGTTGGTTATAACCAAGGGAAAATTGCATTAAAGGTTATTTCATACACCTTCAATTAGAAAAGCACATGAACTGTCATTCATTCTGAGTTATCTTGGTATAATCAAGAGGGCAAAGTTCCTTTAATATACAATATCTCCACACCAAACATTATGGCCTTATGCTAGTGATGGTGCTGGGAAACAGCAAAGATAATGGGAGCTGCTTGTAAAAAATTAATGCAGTCTATCCTTATGGTCTAGGCTGAGAGCAGCCAAAAAGTAAATAAAAGCACTTATGATTTTAATAAGAGCTAGATATGGACCTGATAAAGACCATTTTCCCATTTCTCCAACCTAGTAGGTGATTCTTGGAGCCTTTTGGAGCAGCCTTAGGACAAGGTGTGAGCTGCATGGCTTGCTAACCTCCAGGAGGCTGTCCCAGAGAAGAACAGCACGTGAGGGAAGCAAGCTCTCACATCACACTTGTTACTGCAGCTTGGATCTTGTCCTCTTAGAGATGCCCACAGCTTGTTCAGACACTTCTGCTGGCAAATAGGAGGGAAGCTAAAGGTAACAGTCATCACCCTGTTATTGATAAAGAGGAAAGGACTAATGTATTTATGGTGTTACTGCTCCAGCCCAAGAACTCTTGCTTCTTAGCTAATCTGTATGTCCCTGCCTTGACCACACAGGTACATTGGAGCCCCCCTGGATGTAACTCAGCAGCTCATCTCCTGTATTTGAGTGGCAGGACACAACAGGAGACTCTGCTCTGCCTGAGCAATCAGCCTCTGTTTGCCATCTTCTTTCCTAGCCACGTGGGTCAAGTTACTGCCTTGCTGAGAGGCTGGATGTAGTTTCCTCTGTATTTTTCCAGCCACGCAGCAAGACAACGTGTCCTACTTCTCCTCTGGGAAACCCACCTGTCTGCAAAGCACTCACTCCAGGGTGCTCCCTGCAGGGAAAGGGGGAGCAGGTATTTTTTCACTTCAGTGGCTAAAAATGAGAGCAAAAGCAAGCTGTGCATGGCTGGTTTTCTCTGGTTTAATATACAAAATAAGCATTTTTCCAACATCTTTTTAAATTAGGAGAAAAATCATCCCCAGACCTTGCTCCTCGTGAAGATGCTTCTGACTCATTAAGTCCTAAATTCCACAAAAAGGAAAAACCAACTCTCTTCCATTAGGCTGAGCAGCTGTTGCAGGAACTTCCCCTTAAGTAGACCAGGTGCACTCAAATTTTTTCCTTCCCTCCTACAGGGTATTTTCTGTCCAGCCTTCATGAATAACAGGCTTAATCAGACTCACAAAGTACATGCAATGCTGTAGAGGCAGGTCCAGCAGCAAGAGGCAGGAGATCTCAGCTGGGTCCCAGCCAGGCTGAAATAGGGAGCAGCTTGATAGTAACTGATTTTCCATGTTGATGACTGAGTGATAACCAATGCCTCGTTTTCCTTGCAGTGGATGGAAAGAAAGAAGTCTTGATGAGCTCCTGAGAATTGTATTCAGTGCTTCTCAGCCAGCATGGAAATTCCTAGAAGAATCTAAAGGAAGGACCTCTGGTCTTGTTCCCCAAGTTGACATGCCTGGTAAGAAGAAGGACAATGTCCCAGCTTAGCTCCCTGCTGGAAGGAGTGGAGACTTCAAATCCTTCATGAACTTGGTGCTGTTTCTCAAGAACAGTAAGTCCTACACATATTCTGAAGGGATGTTGCTGATCCTGGTTGTGGTGGGGGAGCTACACGTGTCCTGGTGCCCAAAGCTGGGTGTTCCACGTGAGCAAGGTCATTTCTTCTGAGGGTTGGTGACTCTCCGGAGACCTTTCAACCGACTGAGCAGTTCCGTGATGAAGTCCTACAATAAGAAGGATGTCATGTGCTGTGGCACTTTTATTATTCCCACATTCACCTACATGTTGAGCAGAAACCAGAATTCTGGTATGTATTGAGCAAACCTCTCTTTTAGCTTAGAAAAAGAGAACTTGTGATGGATGAGAAGGGTCTAAAAGCCCCTCAACCTCCCTTGTTTCCCTCTGGAGCAGCCATGTTGACTTTCTTCCTGCCCCTCTTCATCCCAGAGACCTGCTTTTTCCTCCTTGAGGTGACCTCAGCATCTGTTGTCCCCTGTTAGGCTCCACTGCTTCCTGTTGCCACCATAACCTCCTGCCCACTTGTGCTGCCCTCCCAATCTAGGGCAAAGCAAGCTGTCCCTCTTGTTGGACCTGTAGAGCTCCACGTTGTGGATTGCAAACCATCTCAGAGCTGTGCCAATTCCACAAGGAAGTGGCCAGCAAGAGAAGAGGTGGAGCAAAACACAGGTAGGACTAATGATAACGTGGAGCAGGGGTTGAGGACAGGCAGAGCAGATGAGCAGTTAATGGAGATAAACCCTGACTGCTTTGCTGACACAGCCAAGGACAATGGACTAAACTGGACCATCTGGTTATTGCAAGCAGGAGTCAATGTGACTAGTGCCAGCTTCACCCTCTGCATGACAAGTAACATCACCAGAAGGAGTGTGCAGCCTTTCTTCACCCAAAGAGATAGCCACACATCCTTGTAATTAGGCAAGGTCCCTGGAAGCATTGCAGCTTGGGACCTTTTGTGCTGAGTTTCATTTCAATGATAGTCGTGCATCCACCTCAGTTTCTGCATGTTCATCACTGAACAGCTTTTAGTTGTCAAGCATAATTCCTTATTTGCTCTGCCTTCAGCTCCCCCAGGTAGCTGCACATGTATTTTTCTAACACGTCCCCTTGGGAGTTAAATCTGCAGCATCATGTTAGGCACAGGAATATCAAGAAGACTCTCTTGCAGCACAGCATAACATACATATATCTAGTGATGGTGCTTCACTCACCTCTGTAGGGCTGGAGCACTCCTGGAGGATTTCCTAAAAAACAAGGAGGAGTCATTTTAGTATTTTATGAGCTGACCTCTTCTCCCCTCCCTAAAAACTGAGCGTGTAATCTTACTCCATGTGACAGGCTAAGACCCAGGGCAGCATCATGCAACACATCCTCTGTACCCCACACACCACTACTTCTTTTTTAGGAAGGAAATCCCTAACTTCAAGTCACCAAGACCCTCTATCCAACCTGTAGTTTTAATTTCTGTTCTTCATTAGGGACTTCCAGGAGATCTTCAAGATCAATTTGTGGTTCAGGAGCTGCTGCCTCTGTTTCCTCTCTTAGCTAAAAGGAAAAAAAAAGAATACACAGTTAATAAACCTTCAAACTTCTAAGAACTCTAGAGGCCACCTTTAAAGAACTGAGCAGAAACTAGTTGCAATTAAACTACACTGCAAAGTTGAGGTCAAGAGATAAATTTCCTCAGAACAAAAGAGGTTCTTAGAAAGAGGACACAGATTCCAGCCCCTCTGTGGTGTCTGCTACAGCCACACATCCTGATGTCCACATTCCTCATCTCTTCCCACCTCAGCACTTGATACCACTGCTCAGGGATCATTGTCCATCAGGGGAAGACCCTTTCAAGAATATCCAACTTCAATGCAAGAAAAGCCAGCCTGGGACAACCCTCATCTATGAAGAGTGCACACAAGTATTCACCAAACATTGGGCTTAATCTTAGGCACAACTAACACAAGAAGATTTTAGGCTAAAAACACTCCAATAGTTGGTAGTTACACTAAGGTTTTTTTGCAGTAATGCTTTTGAAAGGCCTCACAATATTTTGCAAGCTTTCTCTAACAGACACGAGAGGGGTAAAATAGTTTCCTTTAATGTAAGAGAGACCCCAAGCTTTGGTGATTGGATTAATAATCTTGTAATGCAGGGGGGGATTAGTTGGAGATGTTTGTAAACTCCATCACAGCTCCCCAGGTCCCTCCAGGACTGTAAGGAAAGCAGGCAGTGGTTCCCAGTGTATTTGCAAAACAAATCTTGGACAACACAAACACGAGTGATATTTTAACATAGTAATCAGCAAAATAAGGCTACTGAGTAAATAAACAGTGCAGCACCTGATTGCTGGGGAGCAATGATGGATATGTGTGTAGAACATTAAACAATAAAGATATTTGGTATTTACAGGGAAACAAAGAAACAACTTCTGAGCAGTCTCTGATACCAAGCCAGAAAGGAAGTGGAAAACCTTTTGGTTTACAGTAAGTAATAAAAGAAAGTTAAAACTTATTACACTGTGACCTACAGGGCATTTCTTCTTCAGAGTAATCTTCTTCACGTGACTGTTCAGACAAGAGCTGTTGATCCAGCCTGACTTTGGCTGAAAAGCTCAATAGGCCAGGAGGGTGAGACAGGGCAGGAACTCCCTGGGGCTTTCTTCTCCTAGGATGGATGGTGTCCTGCCTTCCACACGTGGGGAATCATCTTGCCAATCAAAGTAGTTGTCTCCTGAGCCTTGGCTTTGTTGCAGAAAACCCTCATGGCAGTAAATAGCACGATATTCACACTACCTGTGTCAGGAGGCAAAGTTTGAACTGACCTTGCTGGTGCTTGAATCTGCAATGCTCTTTATTCTGCCTCTGTCACAGGTTTCTGGAAGACACTGAGGAACATTGTGCTGCCAAAGGGGAACAAGGGAAGGAGCTGAGAAAAAGACAATGTGATGGAAGGTGACAGATCCAAGGAAGCCCAGACTAGCTCAGCTAACTCAGGAGTCTTGCCACAGTGCACAGAGGAGAGCAGGAGGACCTACTGGTCACGTGAGTGATTACAAGTAATTTCCTGTGGCACATGTATTTATTTGGGAAGATCCTAGAGGATCCTAGATCTCTGATTCTATGGAACCCCCTGTTGTGCCCTATTAACAGTCTCTGACTTGGCTCAGCATCATGTTATGTAGCTCCTGGTAGAGAATCTCTTAGGTTGGCTCAGATACAGCAGGAAATTGGGAAACCTGTTGAGCTGGAGAGGTGCTGACAGAGACAATCCACTGGCACTCTGCTCCTGCAAGGGCATGGCTGGGTTTCTTGCTTTTGTAGTAGGGAAAAAATATCCCTTTGGGCAGCTACTCTGATGCCAGTAACCAGCTCCTCATTCTCAGAAAGTGATAACATGACTTGTTTTCCTGACATTTTTACAAGTGTACATCTGTAGACTCAGGCAAAGTAAGAGCAGCACATGAGGAGCCTCATCTTGGGTCATGTTGGTACCAAGTGCTTCTCATCTACCTCAAACAAAAATGAAACATGAAACCTCTTGAAAACATTTCTCAGAGATCAAGATGTTCTACTCAAAGCAACAGCCATTCTTGACTAGGTCCTGCAAAAAAACCTCCTCTCCTATGTACACTAGATAATGTTTCATAATGTATTCTATCCAGCGGCCTAAGATACAGCTGAGAATTTATTATTATCATCTTAAAAGCTGCAAAAAAATGGAAATTAACAGAACAGGAGCACTAATACACTCCTTTTCAGAGGAGCCATGCATTTGTGACAGAATCATGGAATCATTTAGGTTGGAAAAGACCTCCAGGATCATCAAGTCCAACATCTCCCTGACCCCTAGACCATATCCCAAAGCACCACATCTACTTGTTTTTTGAATACCTCCAGGGATGGTGACTCCACCACCTCCCTGGGCAGCCTGTTCCCCTCTTTCAGCAAAGAATTTCTTCCTAACATCCAATCTAAGGGAACAAGACCACGCTGGTAACTACCTGAGGTGGATGCTTGAGGCAAAGCCACTCACCACATAGAGCTCAGCAACAAGCAGCATCCTGGGGTTGTACATCTCTAGGTTCTGCCAGTTGTGCTGAGCACAAACTACACCCTCTCCAGCTGGTGCAAGACCATTCACCTGCTGTGTGGGGGGCCAGCTACTCACCCTGCACTGGTAGAGCTCCTGCAGCTGGGTGTTGATCCACTCCTCCAGGTCCAGCCAGCGCTGGAGGTCCTTGCGGTTGTACTTGATGGTTAACTTGCCCAGTTTCCTATGTGAAGATTCCTCCCCAGGTTTCTCTGGTGTCTGGAAAGTCACCCTGGGCAGCGTGCTGGAGTTGCTGGCCATGCTCACCACTTCCTCCTCCTTCCCTTCACTCCTTTTCTCTGTCTCCTCTAACCAATGCCTCTCTGCAAGTGGTGGCTCCCAGGACACTCTCCTCACAGCCTCCAGGGGCTTTGCTGATGCCAGGGAGAGAGCACAGGGCTCTGCAGGCAGAGTTACAGCAGCAGATTCTTGGGTTTCACCATCAGCTGTGCTGACAGGAGCAGGCAGGCCGAGGACTTGTTGTAATAACATCTGTTGTTAAAAGAAGCCAAGTGAGCCAGGGAATTGATGAACCACGTTTGTTAATATTTAACACGAGTCAGCTCCAAGAGGTGGGGAAGGAGGAGGTTTTAAATGACTGTTTTCCTACAGGCATGTGCAATTCCAGAGGGCTGATCCATACATAATGCATTGAATGCTGCCTTTTCAAGCTCCACCAGCCTCTCTAAACTGCTTTGCTTGCAGCTACAGGGTTTAGGTCCCATTGAAATGGTGTATTTGGCATTTTCTAGCTGAAGCATGGATAAGAAGTGGTCTGGAGCCAGGTGGCTACATCCACTATTCCATGAGAGTGGGAATAGTAGGTCAGTGACACTGCAAACCACACTTGGGCTCAGCAGTCCCATCTTAGGACAAGAGGAAACGGCCTCAAGTTGCACCAGGAGAGATTTAGGTTGGACACCAGGAAAAATTTCTTCACCAAAAGGGTTGTCAAGCCCTGGAACAGCTGCCCAGGGAAGTGGTGGAGTCACCACCCTTGGAGGGGTTTAAAAGCTGTGTAGATGTGGTGCTGAGGGACATGGTTTAGTGGTGATCTGACAGATTTACAGTTGGACTCCATCATCCTAAAGGTCTGTCCCAACCTAAACAACTGTATGATTCTAGGATTTTACACTGTTCTATAATCTGTACATCTATTCCAGCTCTCTCAAGAATTTCTGTAGAAATCCTGGTGGCCTGAATTTGAGATCATTTGAGCAAGGCACTTCTGGGATTAGAAATTGCTCTTGTCCTCTATGTCATCACTGCTTTGTTTACAAGCTCTTTCTCACTGGGAGGCAGGTTAAAGGTCTGCAGAGTTATTGCCCTCTGCCATTTAAAAAGGACACGTGTGAGCAGCACTGTTCAGAGGAGCAGGAATCAGTTGATGGGGTGCCAGGGCACCTGCCTTCCCTCTAGATGCTGCATCACACTCCTTTATTCATCTCTTCCCAGAGCCCTCCAGTGACCTGCCCTATTGAATGGACAAACCAGCTGAGACCCTCCAGCATGAATCATTCTGGTTGGAAGAGACACTCCAGATCAAAAGAAGCAGACCCAACAACCCCCATCTCATGATTTATGTGGATAAAGCAAGTAAGTCTCTGCTGCTCCTGGTTAAGGTGCTTCCAGTTTGGAGACTAAGAGCTGGAGAAACCAAAAGGAAAAGCTCCCAGCCCTTCTCCTACTGAGAGCTGCTGCTGGGCATCATGGAACAGCCTGTAGGTCTCTGGAAGTCATGCCCTGTCCACCTGGCAAAGCCACATTCCTGTGCCCACAGGGATGGTGGTACAGCCAGCCAGCAACACCTTGTACACAGGGTGATAGAGCACTGGGCAGAGCCTTGCAGCCCCTCTTTTCATCCTGAATCTGAGCAGAAAATAAAAGTCTTTTCTGACAAAATTCCACAAAATGCTGGTCCTGAAACTGGAGGATAAAGTATTAAAGTATATCTGAAACTGGTATCATCTCCTCTGCTTTTCAGACAGCCTAAAATTTCTGTCAGCTGTTTAATTTAAGCAGCTTCACTCATTTTTCCTCACTGTTTGGCTGTCTCCTCCTTCTAATCTCACTCCTAAACCCACCTTATTTAGAGCAGAATTTCCCGGAGAAATCTGTGTTGTGAGAGGCTCAGAACATAGTGAGTGTAGATTCTTCAGAGATTCTTAAACTGTTAGAAACCTTGAAAAAACCCATTGAACATCCTATCATGTGTTTACAACTATTGACTTTTCAAAGGTTAACATGCTGGCCCAACACAGTGCATGGATCCTATGAAGCATAGGATCCAGAGGTCACAGGATAGGTGTGAGGAAGAAGGAAAGGGGAATATAACCTGCCCTAATGGCTCTTCAAACAGCTTGAACAGCTGTAACCTCACTTGAGCATGAGCAATGCACTGAGATACCACATCTGAAAAGGTCCACGGGCAGACTCACCCCACCATTCATGCTCTACCAACAGAGTAATCAACAGACCTTGGTGCCCTTGTGCTGCTCTATCAAGAGTAAGACATCCAGAGACCCTCTCAGGGAAGCTGTAATCCCAAATGAGCCAGATGACAGGTTGTTCATCACTCTGCTTTGCATACAGGAGCTTAGTCATGAGTTCTTTGGAATGAGAAGGTGGCAATATAGAAATAAATGTTTACAGATAAAGTAGGACTCCTCCAGTAATAAACTCATTTCATCTACCATGTTTTAGAGGAAGAAGAAGTGCACAAGATGATGTTGTGAGGGAGTGGTAGCAGTTCCTGCAGGCAGAGGATTGGCTGCTTCCTACAGGGTGGGTGATATTGTCCCCTTTGAATGAGGCAGCATCTCCTGCAGCTGCACCAAAAAAGCAGCATCTGCAGGACTCTTCTCACACTGCTGCACCCCATCCTGTCATCCCCTAGCATCACAGCAGATTCAAAGGGACAGAAGGACATGAACCATTTTGTTAGGACATGCACAGCAGGGGGATCTCAGAGATCTCAAGCACGGCTGGGAGATGAGATCTTATTTTCAACCTGGTTATCTCTCCTTATAGCCTTGGGCATCCAACCTGGACCAAAATGCTTCACAAGTGAACACACATACTTGGGTAACTGAGTCACCTAAGCAGCCAGCCTGGTTTTCCACAAGAGCTGCACACACATGAACTCCAGCAGCCCTCCTGCTGCAGTTGTGGTGATCTTGTCCTCTGCAGAGCTGCTCACCATGGATGTGGGTGAATAAAGGGGGTTTAAATGTGGCCACATTTTGAGTGTTAGATCAAAACACTGCCCCTCAGTTCCCATGTGTGTGACCCAGGGTTGCTGCTCCTCCAGGCCTGCCCTAAGGGTGAGGTTTTGCCTCTGAAAGGAGAGGAAGATTCCATACTGTGGAGCTGGCCTCTTGTCACTGTCTGTGGCCCCAGAGAGGGCCACCAAACCAAGCTGAGCATCTGCACCAGAGTGCCAGGCAGCTGTGACACTGAGCCAGGCAGCAGAGCCACCAAGTGCATGAGGCAGATCCAGTTACACTCCTCTGTTCTTGAAGCTATTCATCTCCATCCCACACCTGTGACCTCCCCAAGTTGATGGCTCTGGTGTGTGCTCAATAATTCAGCAGGGCCCCAGCTCATCTTTCCAGAGAACCAGGTCAGCCCCTTTCCCTGGAGTCCCAGCCTAGAGAGGAATGTTTCCCTTCGAGACAACCAGAAACCACCCTCCACCTGTTTCAGAAAATAATTACTTTCCTTGTGGTTGCAAACGTGATAGTTAACCCAAATTAAACCAGAGAAGGCAGCAGAGGTCACTGTATCAAGGCTACGTTGCCACCACAAGGTAAAGAGGAACAGAAAAAAGTTGTGTGGATCAGAAAATGCAGCCAGGGCTGGAGATAGAACATCCAGAGCCCTGAGTGAGCAACCCCAGTACACCCAGCGTCTTGATGTCCATCACCCACTTTCCTCACCCTCCAGTCTCTCCACAGGAGCGTGGAAAACAAAAAGGCCCAGAGTTCCAGCAAGAAGAGGGAGAGCACCTCATGCCTTGCCTTCAAGTCCTGGAGATTTAAGGAAGCAGAAGTTTGCAGCTTACACAGTCCCCACCTCTCACCTGACCAGTACTGCCACCAGCACAGAGAGGAGTATTCTGCAGTCAGGTGACAGGTAACCAGTCTCACTCCTCTCCCACAGTAGTATCACCTTTCATGAGGCACTGAAAGGGCAGTGAGAAGGAAGAATGCTGAGAAACAGAAGAAAACATTTCTCAACTCAGCATTTGACTGGTCAACCCCCAAAATTGCACTATTTGGCATCATCTCAGAGAACAGATGTCTCAGCAGTGGAGAGGAGAGGTCAGACCAGCCAGGCTGCTGCCTGCCCTCCCTCCTGCCTCTCTTAGCATAAAGGCTAATGGCTCATGAGAAGGGGAAATGAGAAATAGTTGCAATTACTGCTTTGGCACTCCAGAGTAGCAGCCAAACCTGGACTCTCTCCTTATTTAGGCAATTAACTCTGCTTATTTGTGTCCATCCCCAGCCATCCCGTTTATTCTAGTTCCTGCAACTGAAGAGTCTTTGCTTCACCTTTCCATACCTATCTCCCTCTAAAAGCCTAGCATAGACAAGACAAAAATACAGGCACTTTCTTGGTGTAACTAGTCTCAACACTATTTTCCTTTTTTCCTTCCTCAGTGCTCCTGCCCTTAAGGATTTACCTGGACCAGCAGCATTCAAATAAAAGCCAGTGCCGTGCAGGACTGTAAACAAGAACTTCCCCAAAGAAACATCCCCTCATGGTAAGCCCCTTCCCCAAAGCTACCCTTGATGCAGTGGGAATGGCTCTTGGGAGGACTCAGCAGCCTGTCAGCCTTTCCCTGGCTTCATTCCACAGCACCAGTGGTTACTCATGCTCTGATGAGGTCCCTCCCCGTCTCCTGCCCTTGCCACATCTTGGTGCCGTCACTTGCATCCGGGTCTCACCCCTGAACCACACCAGGAGCTTTAACCTGAGGCAAACCCAGCAACACAAGCAGGCAAGCAAACCTGTCTTCCAAGCCTTAATTACCCATGGAGGGGTTCCCAGGTAAAATGCAGTAGAATGGATTTGTCTGCAGCTGCTATTGGGAAGTCACTGCAGATGGTGATGCCATGGAGCTGAGCTGCACAGCAAAGGGGAAAAAAAAAAGTGGCAAAGGGCACCTAGACCAAGTTTTCCTGATTTTTCTGCCTGTTGAGGTCACTTCCTTCTAGAAGCACCGGGGTCTCCATGGCAATCAGAAGAAGGCAGGTGGTGCAGGCTCCTCCACCAGGTTTGTTACAAGCCATGCGTGTCTAAGAGCTCCTGTAATCTTAGTCAAATATTTAACTATGGTGTGGTTCACCCCCCTCCCCGAGTCATCTCTGGAGTTACTGCCAGGCTGAGAGCAGACAGACAAATGTTAATGGTGACTCACTGCTGCAGGACCCCTGAAAAACACTCCCAAGTCATAAAATCACACACCTTTAACTTTCCCTTCATGCTAATGTGAATAACACACAGGAAATTATTCATTTGGCAGAAGAGGAGGCCTGGGATGGGATTTCTAGGTTAGGAGGACAAAGAGTAAGTTACTGAGGTGGAAGAAAAGCTGCTGAAACAGAGAGAGGTTCCTAGCAGAAGTCCTTCTCAATTAAAGTTTTAATTACTGAACCTTGCCAGAGAAATTAGAAGAGACCGTGCTCCTGCCACTGAGCTGGGGTGCAGGACCAAAAATGGGATCTTTAAAGGCCAACTAAAGCCAGACTCATCTGCTAAGCAGAGAAAAAACCCCAAACACGTCAAATTTAAGAATACAGAGAATACAAAAAGTAAGATCACATAGGAAATGGTCATAAAAAATTTAGCTGGGGGCTGCTCAGATGAAAATGGCAGAGAGAACAAGACCAAGACCCATAAAACATGTACTGTTCATAAAATGACTCTGCAGGGAGCCTATGAATGATACTAACATGATCCCAAGATATATTCAGCAATGTATTTCCAGCAGAAAGAGAGAACATTAAATATTTTGTCATGGTGATCCATTCTTTAGACTATAGCATGGAATTCTGGAACACATTTAATAACAAAAAAACCCCTGAAACTGGAAAATGTGCATAAAAGGGGCCATTGGGATAACAGGAGGGAAATGGAGACTCTACCATAGAATGAGTGATTGAAGGATCATGACTTGCTTGCAGTATCAAACTGGAGGCTGAGTTAGGATAGGATTGCACTAAAATAAGTGCAGCTGAAGCCACAGTCCTGTGCTGGGGAACTGCACTAAGCCTCACCCAGCTCCAGACCAAAGGCTTTAAATATTTATCCAGAAAAAAGTCTCCTCCAGGTTAAACACAAGAGAGAGCCCCCAGCAGAGCATCTCAGGCAGTGCAGAAAAAAAAGGAGACAACCTTATTATCATTTTTATTTCTCCTGCATGTATCCAGAAGACATGCAGGGCAGCAAGGGCAGCACTCCAGTTACCATTTGCAGGGGCTTCAGGCAGGTCATAAAGACCTGGTGTAGAGTCTGAGAGTGGATGGGAGACTCCCTTGCTCCTTCTGACAAAGATTCATATAGCACTAAGGAAAACAAACCTCCCTCTGCCCTGCAGATGTTCATGATTCTACTGCCTACCATCCATTTGCACAGTTTAGGCTTTGCCTAGATTGTTTTTTTCTACTATAAGCAATTCCCTTTTCCAGGTAAATGTCAGCACTCTATACAAATGTCAGCATCAGGCCATGGAAAGCCAGGAGAGGGATTGAAAAAATAATATTCCCACAACATTCTGTTCCCATAATGAAGGCTGGATCAGAGGTACAGAAAAAAGCAGCAAGAATTGAAAGGCTGGACATCAGAATGGCCCCCAAAACTGCACAGCCAGCTGCTGTTTGATACAGAGCTGCTGCTCACCATCTCTTTTCAGACACCACCTCACGTTTGCTGCTGCTGTTTGAAGTGATGCAACATTTCATTACAAATAATGTCCCAGCAAATTGCAAACACTCCCAGCTTCCCTCAGGACTGTGGCAGAGGGCTAAGGACAGTTTATCCGGGGGCTTTAGGGCTGTTGACAGAGGGGGTGGATGACACTGGGGCATCTGTGGAACAGAGGAATTTGATCATGGATCCACAAGTAGAAGCAGGAAGGGAGAAAATAGATGGAAGTTATGGCAGCAGCTTTTGTCTTCCCATGGCTCCCAACAGCCCCATCCTGCGAGGCAAGGACACTATGGATGGACCACGACTGATCCCTACGAGGTTGAAGAGAGCAGTGAAACGTTGCTCAGCAGTGAGGGGTGATTAAGTTTTCACTGCTGTGGTGGCAGGCAGCCTCTGAGCACACCACCAAGTGCTTTCCCTCCAAAGAGTTGTATCCTAAAAGCAGGGAATTCATCATTTTCAAGACGCACCAAGTCTTTCCCAGCAGCGATGGCCGCTGTAGATGAGGCTCCAAGGTTGACTCACTCAGGTTAGCAGGACCTGGGCTAATAAGGCTCTGTGCCACCACCGGGGGACACAGACCGTGTGCTCCCCAGCTTCCAGCTCTATCCGAGCATCCTCAGCAGCGGGGTGCGAGCAGCAGCCGGGTGAGGGGATGCTCACCCCGAGCGGGTGCTCCTGCACCGGCGGGACCGGGAGCACTCGCTCCGGGCTCTCCTGTTGCCAGGGCAGTGAAGATGGTATCAGCCCGGCTCTCCTCCCCTTCCTCTTACGCAACTGGGCATGCAGGGGAGTGACTCGGGTTTTTTTCTCCTCTCCCAGGGAGTTGGTTTTCACTTCCTGCACTCCCGGTGCCTTTGTCTCCGCTGGACGCCGCTGAAGGCGCACACCTGAGGGGTGAAGGTGCGGGGGGACCGAGCGGGACACCCCGCACCCAGCATCGGGGGCACCGGAGACCACGCAGGTGGGGGGCTGAGGGTGTGTGCCCGGGGACGGGCTGCAGGGTGGGGGGTGAGTGGGGACCTGGAGCGTGGCCTCGGCCGTGGTCTGGGTCGCACCCTCACCCCTGGGGTGATGTGCACCTGGACATAGTCCCTCTTAGCTTCATCTCTCTTCTCTGCTCCTTTAGGAGAGTCTCAAGGTGGTGAGGATCAGGGCGCCAAGATGGCCAGAGGGAGCCCAGGTGCACAGTTTGTGCTCTGGCTCTGCCTGGTGCTGGCAGTGGACTTGAGCAAAGGGCAGGAGGAAAAACCCTTTGGTGAAACGTGCCTGGAGGACTTCACGGCAGGGATGCCGGATTTGGTGCTGGACACGGACGCCTCCGTCCAGAATGGAGCCACCTTCTTGTCATCCCCCATGGTCCACCGGAGCAGGGACTGCATGAGAGCCTGCTGTAAGGACCCTGCTTGTAACCTGGCTCTGGTGGAGCAGGTCCCAGGAGCAGAGGAAGATCACATCCAGGGCTGCTTCCTCCTCAACTGCCTCTACGAGCAGGCTTTTGTCTGCAGGTTTGCCAGGAAGGTTGGCTTTCTCAACTTCTTGAGGAAGAACGTCTACGAGTCCTACCTGGCCATGCAGAACCATGGATCTAGTGGTAAGATTCCTCTATGGATCTAGGGATAAGATTCCCATAATGGATCCCTACAAACTAGGGCATTAATGACCACTGGTGCCAGCTCTTCCTGACTTCATTTGTCGCTGTGCTGCCAAAAGGTTGTGATAGAGCAGTATAAAGATGGCGTTTCTATACATCCCTCTGCTGCAAAGGTTTCCCCCTAACTTTGATGAACTCACTTAAGACCTGTGCCTCAGTTTACCTGTTAGTAAAAGGAGAGGGAATGGTTCTTTAACCTGTTTAAAGTGGGTGGAGTGAGTGTTGACCAAATCCAGGCTGTGCTTTTGATACCTGACAATGCAGAGGAAAGGGTCTTGTTTTTCTTCTCCCTTGCCCCCAGGCCTTTGAGGTTGGAAAGTGAAATCCTCTAAAAAAACCCTACACACCACCAGGTTTTAAAGGACTGCTTTAATCTCTTAATTGCCCAGGGGTTGGAGGCAGGACGCGATCCACTTACGTACCTTCCATCTGGCTCCAGCCTGAGTCCTGGGAGCAGGAGCTTGGCTGCTGAGGTGCCTCCATGGCTCTGCTTCTTGGGGCTGGTGCTTGCTCTTGGAGGAGGGAGAGGGAGGAGCTGGGGGAGGCTGATTAGAAAACTCCCCCTTTGGAGGTGGGTTTCTTTCCCCCAATCCCAGGTTCCTCAGAAAGGTTGTACCTGGACCTAGAAAACCAGGTGGAAAACAACCTAATGTGGAGCTGGCTGCTTGCAGTCTCCAAAGACATGGAGAGTGCTCAGAAATGTTGAAAATATGGCAATTACTCCTTTTGCCTCCTTCTTCCATGCCATGGAAGAAGCCTACTGAGGCTGGGATGGGACTTTGGCAGCCATAACCAGTTTATTTGTTGATGCAGAGACAGGGCTTTAGGGGATATCTATATGGATAATCCTCTTTACACCCTCTCCCTGCCCACCCATGGCAAGGATGGAAAGGATCTATGAAGATGACAAGGGGAGCATCCAGGTGGGTGCATGGGCTTAGGTTGGACTGTGTGAGGTGAATACATCAATGATCTTCTGCTGGAAACGTGTTTCCCTCCTCTCCTGAAATGTTTAGGCTTTGTCTATTTCTGGAATAACTTGGATGACATTGGAGGGCTGGCAGGAAAAGAGAAAAAGAGATGATTACTCTTTATGAATCCAGAGGTGAAAAGGAGTTAATTTCCTGGAGCAACAGCAAATAATAACAACCAAATCAGACTGTATGAGCTGGGGCTCCTCCCCACAGCAGGTGATGAGGCACTGAAGAATGCAGATCTTGATTTTGGTCCAGATCCAAACAAAAAAAATCCAAATTGGCCCAGGTTTTGGACTGGAGACAAAACCATTTAGTCTTCCTGCTGTACTGCTGTTAAAATGTGAAGCTCTGTGGCTGCTCTGGAGCCACAGGTTGTTACCAACCCCCTGAGACTGGCTCTAAAGGTCTGCACGAAGCTGCTTTATCATCCATTACTTTATGTGCTGCTGCCAAGTGTCCCAGGAACCTTTAGGGTATGCCCATGTGGCAGTCTTTAGATGTCCTCTGCAATAATGAGGATTAAAAGCAAGTTTTTTCTAGTGAATAATGAAATAGCTATTTAGTGATCCCAGAGGGTAACATCAAACAAAAAAGCCACACACTGCAAGACCCACACTACTCCAGGGAGCAGATCTGTTGGATTAAGAGGTTTATAGATGTTCAAGAGGAGACCAGATAACACTTGAAAGAGGGAGCACAGCTGGGGGCTGCTTGAATGGGCAGATTTCACCTTGGGGAGTTTCTGGAGCCTGCTGGAAGCTGGGGGAGGATTCCAGGGGATGCTCACCCTGTTCTTGCTCTTGCTCGAGCATCCCCAGTGAGACTGTTGGCAGCTGAGACACCCTTGCTCTGACCCACTGTGGCCTCTCTTAGGGTGTTGTGACTTCAGAAGAACCTGTGGATTCAGGCAGCAATGAAATGGAGCTTCTGCAAATCATCTATTTTCAGGATTTTGAAGAGCAAGAGCTTCCAAGTCCTTTATAAGGTGGTGATGGCAGCTTGGCTTTGTCTCTTTCCTCTTCCAGCTACTGTAGAGCCCAGAGTCTGTGATGTTATTGTTAAAAGGCCCCATCCCCTGAAATGATTCTCCAGCCTGAACTTTGGTGCGAGTTTTGTGCCTGGCTCACTGGGGAGGGGCAGACTCACCAGGCACTTTATTGGTAATAATGGAGCCCAGTGTTTAAGTAACTCCCCCGAGCTTATTCTGGTCTCGGCAAACCAGTTCTGGGTGTGAAACTGGAAAATAACCTCCCTGAACCTTTGTCCGTTTCTTGAACTGAACCTTTGTGGGGGTTGTGAAACTCTGGGTGACACTCGGCTCCTCCTGAGGGATTCAGGGCTTTGTGGGTGGGAGATGGGAAGGGCTGGGGAACCTCAAGGTTCTGGATGTGTCTGTGGAGAGAGATTTGCAGGTTAAAACTTCAGCAATGCGTCCAAAAAGGGCCAAGTCTGAAGCTCATCCCTCTTCAGATGTTTGGTCCCACTTCTGTGGGCACAGTGCAACTAAAATGAGCAGTGCTGGGATCCCAGTGGGGGCTGAGATGGTCACTGGTCTCCTCTGGGCTGATGCTGCTCGTCCTCCAGCCCCCAGCTCAGGCCAGGAGAGGGGCAATTACATCTTCAGGACCCACATCACAGGTTCAGAGGCTGTTGTGGAGCTCTCTAAGGAGACTGGAGTAACAAACCAACCTTTACTGACTCTCTTCCTCTTCCCTCTGCCCACTAAAGCAAACCAGGCTGGTTCCCCACACCCTGAGGAAGGGTGGGAGGAGCCTGGGGCAGCAGCAGTTTGCATTAATCTGAAAATATCCTCCTTTCAGTCATGCTTTATTGTTTTGGAGAGGTTAAGTTGACCTGCTGCATGCACCTCTGAGGAACCACTATAGGAACCTCTTGAAATCACTGCTGGAGCTGCTTGGCTCTACATTGAGTTGCCCAAAAATTATATGGCTTTATCATGACTGCATTTGCTGCCCAGCCAGGGGGAATCTCTAGAGAACAACCTGTATTTCTCTTTCTCCAGGCAATGTGTCACATTAAGTCATCCTGAGGTATTTCCAAGCATTGCTTTCGGGTCTCACTCCTCAGGGTGTATCTGCATAAGCCCTGGAATGGAGGAAATCTGGTTTTCTGTGAATTTGTGTCTCCAGGGCAAGAGCTGATACCTGAGCTCTGAAAGAGAAAGCCCCAAACTGGGAGCTTTGCAAGTGCTTTGTGCTGCAGGATTTCAGCAGTGCCTGCATGGGGTCCCTAGTGGGGTCAGTCCCCTCACCTAGATGCTTACTTACATGGCCCTTGTAGGAATTTAACAGCTTTAACTCAGAATTTAACAGAATTTAACTCCCAACAGGATTCCTGTTCCCCCATCAACTTTAGTTCAAGCTTACTCATCGTTAGAGGTGAAGCCAGACAAACTCCTGGCTGCATAAGCCTTAAAATTAGATGAAATATTTTAAAAAGCAAAAAGAACAGGGACTGAGGCATGAATAGAAATTTGTTTTAAGCAGTTTGGAGTTACTCTTATCAAGATTTTCTCCAGGATCCTAAAGAAAGTATATTAGTATTATATAAAGAATGTATATTTCACCTTTTGTTGTATTTTATGATGGAAGCAGAAGTTGTCACCTCATGATGTGGCTCCAGGAGCGTGTGCTCCTCAGGACACATCACAGCATCATAAAGCTTTAATCTGCCTGGTAATTACAGAGTTTTACAGCAGAAACTTTCCATAGTTGAAAGAGCATTATAGCAAAGGTGACTTTCAATTTCCAAGCAGACTTTCAGAGCCAGTGGAGATTCTCTCTCTTCTTTGTTGATGCTCACCCAGGCTTGGTTATGAAGCTCAGGTGGGCAACAGCCACGTGGCCACTAAAAGCTTCAGGTAGTGTAGCAGAAATACTCCAAAGTCACAGATAATCCTAAGAAGAAAAGGGAGAGAGTTGAAAATGAAGCTCTTCATGTCTAGTGGGAGTTCCTCCTTGGCAGTCCCAGCAGATAAGCAAACACTCTGACTGTTTTCCTGCTGGTGAGTAATTTGGCTAATCAGAGGCAGGATCTGAAGAAGTTGCTGACCCATTGATCAGAGCCAAGCTTAAAAATGTCACAGAAAAAATGTGATTTGGAGTTGGGAGTTAATTACCAGCCTCGACCTTGCTGAAGAACTGGTCTGGCCCTTGTGCAACTGCACCTACCTCCTGGGCTCACCCTGGCAGGAGGGTGGAAGGGAGCAAGCTGCATTTCTCCCTGGCAGGCTCATGGCATTTGCCTGGCAGGAATGGCAGGAACGTGTCCCCTTTTCCTACAAGGATGAGGGACATGTAGGGCTGGTTTTCCCTGCTTCTCTTGGAAGGTGTTGCCAGCTCCAGTCATGACTTTCACCAATGAACGTCCTCATGGCAAGACCACTTGAAAACAAAGCAAAGCTCCACTGATTTGTTCTACTTTGGAGTATTTCATTTGGTAGAAGATACTAGAAAATAGAAGTTTCTGGAGGGGTTTGTGGTAACTAGTTTGGCAAAGGCCTCTATCCTACTGGATTTAGTGATGGAACAACTAAAAAGCAGTTTGTTTGGCTTGTTGAGTTGCAGGTTTGTTTGTATATGTGCTTTACATTAAAGGTGCCTTCAGTAGGCTCCAGCAAGAGGGAGCAGCTGGGACCAGAATCCAGCAACACTCCCAAGAGGAAACTGGGAGCAAGTCTACACCAGAGAGAATAATCAGTTGATGGAGTCATTTTCTAAGGGGTTTGGGCACTAATCCTCTTCAGTCAGAGCTGATAGAGCAGGGTAGTGGCAGAGTGATTGATATCTAAGTTATAAATGCCAATTGCTGCCTTTACAAAAGGCTCAGGTGGAACTTGAACATTGAGTCTTGGACTTGGTACAGGCGCTGCCAGGTGGAGTTTTATGGGCTGAGCGATGCAGGAAGGCTGAGATCAGAGACATTGAGGCTGAAGGGAGCTGTGAGTCAGGCTCTGGGGTGTCACTGCATAGGCTGGCATGGGCAGGGGTCACTTTTCATCTCTGCCAAAGCATGTAGTGGGTTGTGGGAGCTGCTGGTAAGCTGTGGAATGGCACAAAAACAATCTCATGAATGCTCTTTGTGTGTCAGAGAGTGCAGTGGGAGGAAGGATATTTCCCATCCAAATCCCACGTTGCATAGCTCTGGTTAAATACACTAACATAGGGTATTTAAGTGTATTTAGCTGAGAGATGGTGTATTTAGCTTAGAGGTGGTGGTAGGAATGATGAGAGTCAGTTCCACATTCCTCAACACCCACATCAGGTCATCTCCCGGAGTGAAGGGTGGAGGTTGCTCTGTGCTGCTGTGCAAGGATGTGATCCAATTGTTGGGAGCACAATGGCTGTAGCCACAGGGACACCATCAGACCACAGTTCCTGTGGCAGAAGTGGCCAACTGGCTCAAGGGCAGTGCCTGAGAGGGTTGTGGAGGTAGGAAATTAGAGAGGACAGGAGTAACGGTGTCGGTTGCCTGTGGTTTGCTTGGGCTGCAAGCAGCACAGCTGTATTTTCCTTTCACTGGTTGAAGTCTGTGTTGATTTAGCCTGGAAGAATCCCTATCCCTTGTCTTCCTGCAGTGGAGACAAGGAGTGGACCCTTCAGCTTCTTACCCAAGTCTTGTTCTTCATTTCATCTGCAGATGACCACCCTCCAATAGCCCGCACTGGCATGGACATGAGGGTGCAGCCCGGGGAGCCAGTGATGCTGAGAGGCACAGAAAGCACAGATGACCAAGGGATAGTCAGCTATGAATGGAAACAGGTCCTGGGGGACCCCTCCGTGGAGATGAAGGTAGGGAGCTGCAGGAAGGAAGCAGCTTGCTCAGTGCCACCTACCCAACATCCTAAAAAGTCCCTCCCCAGCTTTCTTGTAGCCCCCTTAAGATACTGGAAGGGGTGCCAAAGATTTTTATTTCCCCTTGTGCCTTCACAATGCCATGAAGTATCTGATTATGGTTGTGGTGCTCTTTCTCTCTGCTATTCCAGCCAGATACCAGCCCATGGATTTGGGGGGATTGTGTAGCACTGAGACATGTTTCATGCCAGCCATCTGTTTGGGGTTTTCTAGGCAAGCTCCTTTCCCTCCTAATGCAGGAGCATGGACCTTGCATGGCTTCACTCCCTCAGTCATTAGAGGTATGTTTTTTCTGCATAAGCCTTTCTTTTGCATTCTCAGAAGCATGAAGAAGATCAGGTAGAAATCTCCAACCTCCATCCAGGGACTTACATCTTCCAGCTTACTGT
Source organism: Brachypteracias leptosomus (assembly GCA_013401335.1). NCBI lineage: Eukaryota > Metazoa > Chordata > Aves > Coraciiformes > Brachypteraciidae > Brachypteracias > Brachypteracias leptosomus. The sequence goes on along the minus strand of VYZX01006011.1, from coordinate 657,088 downwards.
CACTGACACTGCACAGCAGCAGGACTTCACCAACATCACCATCATGGTGCTGAACTCTGAGCAGACTGAAGGTGAGCCTGGGCCCATGGATGTCTGGCTGGAGTCCCCAAGCCTGGGTGCTGCTCTGGCATCACTGGTGCTCTTCTCAGAGGGGTAGATATGAAAAGAGCACAACCAGTTGCCCTCTGCTGGGTGATGCTGAGGGTGTAAGACAGAAGAACATGGAAGGTCTTGTTGACCCCATGGTTTTGCTGTGAAGGCCAAAATTCCCTTAAACTACACCATACCTGGAGCCATCTCCATGACACTTGAAGTGTCCCTGGCTTTATTGATATGTTTCAATTTAATTGACCTGTTTAATGATCAAAATGTTCAGCATTATGAGAACAAGGAGTTCTTGGACAAGTGGTTGACTGGTAGCTAAGCAAGGAGTTTCTCCTCCTACCACAGGTACCATAAAAATATCAGAACAGCCATGTCAAGTGACACTCATGGTCTGTCCAAAATCCAGTGCACTGTGTCCAACAGTCTGCAGAGGTTGGTACTTTGGAAGGAGTACAAGAACAGGACGTGCTATCAGTAAATCCCTACTCTGCTTGCCTAGTCCCCAAGGAACTTGCAGCTGGGAGATTTTTGAAGCAGAAGATGGTATCTTTGTGTTTATTGGCATTTTTGACCTCGTGTAATCCTTGCATAGCAGCAACAACCTGAAGCAAGGAGTTCCACAGCTTAACTCCTTTTCTTTTATAGATGTGGCACCTTCTAATTCCATTTTTGTGACCCTGCCTCTCATATCCCATCATTCCCTTACCTTCTGCTGCTCCAGGTTTTATAAATCTTTCAGACAAGTGTCCAAACTTTGGAAGATCTTCTCTTCTGTATATGTGAAGACAAAGGGAGCTCACTAGAGTTTTTTATGTTAATTTTTTTTGACAGAGCATTGCTTGACTCCTAAGAAGGTGGGATGGTGCCGGGGATCTTTCCCACGTTGGTTTTACAACCCCAGCCTTCAGCAGTGTGAGGAGTTCATTTTTGGGGGCTGCAAGCCCAACAAGAATAACTACTTAAGGGAGGAGGAGTGCAGACTTGCCTGCAAGAATGTGAGAGGTGAGTCCTGCAAAAATCAGCCTCTTTCTCACAGGATTGGGATGACCCTGCAGGCAGGTCCTGCAGCTTCTTGGCTGTGGGGTCCTAGTCTTACACTGCTGATGTGTCTGACCCAAGCTCCTGCTCCCCTGGCTGCTGAAACCCTCAGCAAATCTTTGTGGCACATCTGAAACCTCAATTCAGGGAGTAACAACATGCTGGTGGGGATGCCAGAAATGCTTCAATCCCCAAATGAAATGAATCCTCCTTGGCACCCTCTCAGCCAAGTCTGAAAATGCCTCAGATAAACTGGCTCAGCCTCTGCCAGGCCCTTTGTCATGCACAGCTTAAGGTGGAGGCAAAAGCCTTGGGAAAGAAAAACCATTTGGGACTGGTCTAGATAGTGGTGGGAGGTTCCCCTGTGCTCTTCCAGGCCTGACTCATCTGGGTACCACTCCTCTGGGTGGTGGGAATCTGTATTTCCCCTCCCTAGCCCCTCCAGGACATGTGCACTTCTAAAGTGAGATGTGTAGGAAATATAAAGCTGATCTTGAGCTGACCAAATGATGTGGTGGTAAATTTATGTTGTTTTTCCCCCTTTCTTCTTTAGGTTCTGTTGGTGGGCGACAGCAGCCAGGTGAGCCTCCTGCACCCCTCTGTGACCCTGCAGTGAGCTCAGGCTCAATGTCTCATGTCCATTCCTGTGGCTTTTGATTAGCACTCAGTGTGGAAAGTGAGGTGCTGGAGATTAACTTCTTCACTCAGCCTTTCACTTCCATGTCAGGATAATTCAGGTTGGGGTTAACCTCTGGAGATCATCTGGTCCAACCCACTACTCAAAGCAGGGCCAGCTCTGGGTCACATTGGGTCACTCAGGGCTGCATCCAGTCCAATTTTGGGTACCTCTGATGAAGGAGATTTGACCCTTTCTCTGCTCAAACTGTGCCAGTGTTGGATGACACGTGTTTTAAGTGTTTCCTCCTTCTATCCAATCACTTTACCTTGCTGCAAGTCATGTCTGTTGCTGCTCATCCTATTGCTGTGCACCTCAAAATGAGTCTCTCTCTGTCTTTTCCAGACTAGGTCTTGTGCTGCAGCCCCTTCTGGGTGTCTACTGGATTCCCTCCAGTATGACAGTGGGGTGCTCAGAGTACTCAGCCCTTGGGACCACCTCTGGAGCATCTCCTGCTCTCCTCCATTGGCTGGTGTGCAGGTTTCAGCTTGGCTTTCCTCATTTCATCCCCCATGCTTGGGCAATGTCTTCATATTCTTCTTGAGTAGCTCATTCTTGCTTCATCCTTCTGTGAACTACATTTTTTGAGCTGTTCCCAGAGCAATGCTTTGATCATAAACAACAAAAAGGGATTTTTTTTTTGCTTTTTTATAAGTCCAGGCTGTCACTGAGGAAAGACCTTAACTCCTCTGCCTTGTTTCATGTTTGCCAGCCCCAAGAGCAGCTTTTTAAGCCCTCCATAAAGCATCTGTGTGGCAGGGGGGAAGAGAATGGATTGTAATGAGCTCTCTGCCCTGTTTCTGCTGCAGTGTGCAATGGGAATTGTCAGGCCCCCTTCTTCAGGTGCAAGGATGGCTGCTGCATTGATGCCTATCTGGAGTGTGATGAAACTCTTGATTGTGCTGATGGATCAGATGAGATGTATTGTGAGCAATGTAAGTAATTCAAATGCTGGATTGGACAGTGTGAGATGGAGATGAGTGCAGGGGAATTACAGGTGTCCACTCAGTGCTTTTTGGTGCCTTCTCTTCTTCCCTCCTGACCCTGCATCACATTTTTCTGCAGTGTCACATGTGCACGTTCTGCCACCTCCTGTCTCTCTGCTGGCTGCAAGAGCTGATCTGCCTTCTGGGATGTCTCCTGCCTCTTAAATACTCCTCGACTTCCTTCTCTGCACCTGTCTGTAAGACTTCACAGCCTCTCCTGCCCTCCCCTTCCAAGATTTTTCTCCCTGAGTGTCCTTACCTAGAGCTGGGATGTGGGAAATGATTCCTCCCACTGTCACAGCCCCCTTAACATCCTCACGTTCTGCTAATGTCAATGCACAGTGGCAAGCTGTCCACAATCCTTCCTCCCTCCCTCTTCTGACACAATTCCCATCATCTCTTTCCTATATGTGGGTGTTTTGTTGCCTTTCTAGGTGGCAAGCATGCAATTCATCTCTCTTGCCCTCTTTTATAGCTCTTTCACACTTAAAATGTGGAGTGATGGCACTTTCCCCATATTCCTTGATGAAAAAAACCCAAAAAGCAGCCTTTGTTTTCCTCAGCTTTGTTTCTCTCTTTGTGGGATGGAAATTGGGAATAGTTTCTTGTCATTACATTTTATTTTTCCCATGAACATGGAATGTTTCTCTTGCAGATGCTCGGGAGTTCAATAGACTACAGAAGATCAATGTCACCCATAAACAAGGTAGGTCCCATCCAGAGCCCCTCAGCTGACATCTACCAGCTTTGGGGTTTTCCTCAGTCTTGTTTCATGGTTAAACTGCTTCCCCCTATCATTCCAAACCCGGGGCAGTCCCTGCACTAAAAATGAGCAAGGAACTCCTGTTCTCTGCCCTTGAGGAGGTTTATACCAGGCTTCTGCTCTCCTGCCTGGACTTTTTCCACCCCAGCAGGTCTCCTGCATGTTGCCTGTTGGGCACAGGCCTGTACAAAACCCAGAGGATTCCTCCAGTCTTAATGCAGGTTGCTTGTGGAGAAGACCTGAGCCAAACTGTGATTTCTGTGTGTCCAGGCTCTTCATGTTCCCTCCTGCCTCCTCAGGAGGAGAGGTTGTTTCTGCAGGGGGTTGGAGCACACTTGGATGCTCCTTAGATGCCGGTTGGGTTGTTGGCAGGTGGAGCTCACCTTGGCAATGCCAGTTAGGGCAGTAGGGACCTGAGTGCTGCTGCCCTGGCCATGCATTCCCTCTGCCATGGTGCCTGGTGTGAGCAGAAGATGTTGGTGCTCTGGGAACACATTGCCTGGGGTTGAGCATCTCCCTTGCTTTGGCAGGTCACTGTGTGGACTTGCCTGACACGGGGCAGTGCAGCGAGAGCATCCCCCGCTGGTACTACAACCCCTTCTCTGAGAAGTGTGACCCCTTCACCTACGGGGGCTGTGGTGGCAACAACAACAACTTTGAGAAGGAGGAAGAGTGCTTGAAGTCCTGTTCAGGCATCACAAGTAAGCAGGGAGAGCAAAAGCTGGAGTTTTGCTGGTCGAACTGTGACAGTCATTCCAGGTTAAATCCCGTGGTTCCAAAGAGGGGGTCACTTGAGGGCCTTCAATCAAAGCTCTCAAACCCTGGCCGTGCCTCACTCCCAATGTTCTGGTGGCTTCCAGGGGATGATGTGTGTCCACAGCACCTTTCTCAGAGCTGGAAAACATCTTGGGTGCTGATGTTGAAGAAAGGATAGAGGAGGAGGAGGACAAAACTAAGCAGAGATATCATATGACTTCTCTAAGGAGAATCTAACTTGGCTCCAGTTCTGCCCAAGTGGGACAGGAGAGAAAAAATCCTCCACGACACTTATTAGGCAGAAGTTTTAAACAAACAAGAGGGAAATGTTTACACTGTAGAGCTTTGTATGTGTTGGTGTGGAGGTCAACAGTTTGGACAAGAGGAATTACCAGTATCTACAGACCTACAAGAAGCCTGGGGAGGGATGTTTTACAAAGGGCTGTAGTGATAGGACTAGGGCTAATGGGCTCAAACTGGAAGAGGGGAGATTTAGATTGGAAATAAAGAGGCAATTCTTTGCTCTGAGGGTGGTGAGACCCTGGCACAGGTTGCTCAGAGATGTTGTGGAGGTGTTCAAGGCCAGGGTGGATGGGGCTTGGAGCAACCTGGTCTAGTGGGAGGTGTCCTGAGCTCAGTCCCATGGCTGTCAAGAGGGATGCTGTTTGCATTCCGTCCCTCAGTCACTTCAGAGCACTGGAAATAAGCTCCTCAGACACCTGACTCACCCCTTGTTCCCAGCCTCCTTTGTAACCCTTTTTCCCCTCTCTTTGCTCCCAATCCAGAAGCAGATGTCATTGGCAGAAGGTGGGAATCATTTGAGTCCCAAAGTGCTATGTTAAGTGAGTAACAGGGTTTTTTTCCTACAGATCTTGCTTGTTGCTTTTACCCTGTCCTGAAAACTATTTTGTCTTTCCTTGCCTTGTCTCCCACTCCACTTTGGAAGCTGAGGGAGCACTGTGGGACTTGTGGGATGCCAGCAGTGGCAAGAGACCTTTCTGTGCATCTGTGACCCAATTTCTCCTTTGCCTGTGACTCAGGAGCTCACCTGGCTCTTGATTTTCCTTCCACCAACTCGCATGAACGTTCCACTGTTCAGCATTAAAAAAATGGCAAATAAAATCCTTCCTAAGGGCCAAGTTCACATAATGACCACAAAATTCTGCAAGAAAGAAGGCCCAGGAGGGTATGTGAGTAATGCTGGGTGCATGCTAGGCTGGGGGGACATCTGATAACCCCATATACCCTCTCTACAACTGTAAACAACACCAAAGCTATTGAATTACAGGTTCTTAGAGGAATATCACATGAAGGTTGGTGTAAGGCTTCTCTTCAGTGGACAACTGAAATGATACACTTCCATTCTTCAACCCTAGAGACTGATTTCATTTTCTGACTCACATCAGCTCTCAAATGCATCATGTTTTGAGTGTCTCTGCTGCTGATGCAGGAGTTTGGTTGGCTCTAGATGACCTCCCAAACAGCCTGTCCACCATAGCTCACCCTGACAGCGTTATCCCAACCAGGAGCTGCTTTCTGCCACCACCTCCTCGTTGAGATGTGAAGCAAGGCCATCCTTGCAGAAGGGCTTCATGTTCCTAGGGGTGTCAGATGGCCAAGCCTGCAGAAGTCACCAACTAGCCTTTAGAGGGCGTGGTGCATCTGGGAAAGGATGGGAAGAACCCTAATCTGGGAGAGACAGGCTGGCTACACCCCCAGCCATCCCCTTATGCTGTGCAGTTGCCTTCTTTCTTCTTTTTCCCTGCTGCCAGCCCACCTATTGTCCACCTCTTCTCTTTGCCACCACAGCTTCTGCAGTGGCTTTGGTGCTTGCTCCTTCCTGACTCCTCCTGCTGCACCAGAGCTTGTGGAGCAGCCCTTCTAACAGCCCTGCTCATGGTTCTCCCCCACAGGTGCCTTTGAGGTGGTGATTGCTGTGCTCCTGGGGATCTGCATCATGGTGGTGCTGGTCATCATTGGCTACTTCTTCCTGAAGAACAGGAGGAAGAGCAGCCGCCGGCGCCAGCCGACCACGGCCACCAACTCAACCCTCTCCACCACAGAGGACACTGAGCACCTCTTCTACAGCAGTGCTACCAAACCAGTCTGACCCACAGCCCCTCTCTCTCTTCAGCCCAGCACTGAGGCCTTCCCCCAAAACTTTGGGAGTTCTTTTTTTTTTTAGGCATGGGCCTCTGAAGGACTCTCTTATTTTTTTCTCAAAGACATTTGTAGCATCAGGCCAAGATGTAGCCAGGATTTGGCAGTGATTTGTCTTGGCTCAATGGCTGCTCTGGAAAGTGAGGGGCTGGGAGCATTTTGGTGCTCTCTGATGTCTAATTCTTCCTCACCTCCCACAATCCAGTGAAACTCTTGAATTATGTCTTTCTTCCTGCTCAAACCCAGAGCACAAATCTCTGTTGAAGGACCCTGGGACTGAATCTGGGTAGCATTCACCTTGGTGAATGGTGTGAGCTCACCAGAGGCAGCAGTTTTTTATTTGCAGTGCCACTTTCTCCCACTCACCCTCATATTTCCCTCCCTTTCCCCCAGTCCTCTGCAAAGTGACCCTGCCTCCCAGCAGCCCTGCTCGTGGTGAGCCTCTTGAGGTCTGTGAGATTCACACAACCATCCAGACACTTCAGAGGCTCCTGTTTTCAGGATGGAAGGAAACAGAAACACCTGCTCTAATCACTGGGCTTTGCTTTTTAAACAGAAAAGCACACCTAGGGTTTTTTTCTGCCTCACTACCAGGTAACAGCCTCCTACCTACAGGACGTGGCCACCACTTTCTGTCTGTGAGTTGCCCTGGTTGCTTTTCCAGTGTTCAGCCTGAACCCCAACACGTTGAGAAAATATCTATTTATTCTCACATAAAAGGAAGGAAAATGTTCCTCCTTTCCCTGCTGATGGGGAGGGGAGGGTGGAAGGACCCAGCTCCCTCACAGTTGGACCTTTGCTGCAGCTTTGGTTTTACTGGGCACACAGCCTGACCTGAGTCCCTGGCAGCTCCCAGAGCACGGGACTGGACACCACCAGCTAATGTCCCCAGGATTCCTCACTCCTGCTGGCCTGTCCCTCCCAGTGCAAGATGAGCCCAGCCCTGGGGGGTGCAGAGCTCCTCCCTGGCCCCATGGCATCCCCCTGTGTTCCCCCCTGGGCTGTTTGCAGTGAGGGGCTCCCCAGATCTGCACGGCTGCACCTCAGTTGTCAGCCTTCTACCTCTGGGAGCTGAGGACTTCTGCTGGGGGCAGAAGCTGCTCTTTTGTCAGCTGGGGGGGTTGGCACCAATCCCCCCCAGACTTCCAGTGCCTGCTGCTCTTGGAAAACTGCTGTGAAGAGAGAGGAAATCAGTGTGTGAGTGTTTGTGTGTGTGTGTGTGTGTAAGGAGCATAAATCTATGTACAGACTTTAGTTCAAATGCTTGGACCCTTCCAGGGCTGAGGGCAGAGCAGCTCTGGAAGGCTCAATTCAAGTCCTCTCAAGGGCAGCTCCAGGAGAGCTGCCTGGCAGGGATGGAACCACTGCCCACAGCCTGCTGGCAATCTGCCTGCAGCCTTCTCCCTGTCCCTGGGGCTGGTCAGGTTCCTCCACAGCTTTTCATGATGTGCCTCATATCATTTCTTCCATCTCTTTGTTTTCCCCCCAGCCTGTGATGGCCTGTGTAATAAACCTAACGTCTTGATTTGTGTGTGTGTGTGTGTGTGCTCACTCTGATAATGGTTCTTATCTGCCTTGGGAGTGGTGTCTGAGCAGCAGTGACCCACAGAAGAGAGAGGGAGTGTTCCCATGGCTGGTATCTCACACCCTTTCATCTCCCCAGACTGATGGAGCTCAGGGGTTGTGGGGAGAGCTGGGAATGGGGGATCCAACCTCTGTGGATACCTGGAGAGGCAACCACCTGGTGTGGTGAGCTGGGAGTGAGCTCATCACCCAGCAAGTCACCCAGAGAGCAGGGCAGGGTGGAACCTGAAACTGGGCTCCAGCTGGTCAGACTGGTTTGGCTCTGAAACCAAGAGCAGACCTTATTCTTCAAACAGGAGCTGGTGTCTCCAGGCTGCTGGTGGCTCAGGCACCACAATGTGAAGTCAGCTAGATGTAAATATGGCTAATTGGCACTGGATAGGGATGGGAACCAGGGGAACCTCCTGTGAAAAAAAAAGCTGTGGTGATGTGGTGCTTTCTGATAAGTTCCTTCAGCCCTCCAGCCTAAATTATTGCTTAAGGAAGAAATAATTTTGTCTTCGAGGTCTTTCAAGTTAAAAAGAAAGCTCTAAAGCTGGCCCAGGTTGCCCAGAGAGGTGCTGGAAGCCCCATCGCTGGACATTTTGAAGGCCAGGCTGGATGGGGCTGTGAGCAACTGCTCTAGTGGGAGGTGTCCCTGCCCATGGCAGGGAGTTGGAACTAGATGATCTTTAAGGTCCCTTCCAACCCTGACAATTCCATGATTCTAGGGCATGGAGGCAGATGAGGGTCACAGGGAAATGAATGTTCCCTGGCCAAGGTGCCACCTGAGGTGTGACAGAGCTTCAATGGTTGCCCCTCTGAGCTGTCCTCATCCCCAGCTGTGTCAGGACTTCTGAAAGAGCTCTAGGAGATTTCACAGAGGCCAACCTTTAATTACCCTCTTGGCCAAGTTGCCCAGAGCCAGCCTGACAGGAGAGGACACCCAAACTGACAGCGAGCAGCTGCTGGGAGCTGCAGGAGCCCTGTGAAGCCAGCCAGGAGCTCCAGCAAGGAGAGGGGAAAGTTTCCCCAGCTCAGACAAAGTGTCTGTGTCTTTGTTCTCTGCCCTGACACACCTGAGCCACACTCTGCCTGCTCCAGGGTTGTTAACAAAGATTTGTGACCCATCTCCAAGGGACCTGCTGGGACTCCCCCAGACAGAAACTCTTCTGGAAATTAAACTGTGGTGTCCCTCTCATAGAGGCATCGGGGGAGCCCTTTCCCTTCCCTTCCCTTCCCTTCCCTTCCCTTCCCTTCCCTTCCCTTCCCTTCCCTTCCCTTCCCTTCCCTTCCCTTCCCTTCCCTTCCCTTCCCTTCCCTTCCCTTCCCTTCCCTTCCCTTCCCTTCCCTTCCCTTCCCTTCCCTTCCCTTCCCTTCCCTTCCCTTCCCTTCCCTTCCCTTCCCTTCCCTTCCCTTCCCTTCCCTTCCCTTCCCTTCCCTTCCCTTCCCTTCCCTTCCCTTCCCTTCCCTTCCCTTCCCTTCCCTTCCCTTCCCTTCCCTTCCCTTCCCTTCCCTTCCCTTCCCTTCCCTTCCCTTCCCTTCCCTTCCCTTCCCTTCCCTTCCCTTCCCTTCCCTTCCCTTCCCTTCCCTTCCCTTCCCTTCCCTTCCCTTCCCTTCCCTTCCCTTCCCTTCCCTTCCCTTCCCTTCCCTTCCCTTCCCTTCCCTTCCCTTCCCTTCCCTTCCCTTCCCCAGCTGCACTCCCAGAGGGGACAAAGGATGAGGGGAAATGGCTTGAAGCTGAAAAAGGGCAGATTGAGATGAGATATTAGGAAGAAATTCTTTACAGTGATGGTGGTGAGACACTGGCAGAGGTTGCCCACAGAAATTGTGGATGCCCCCTCCATGGAAACATCCAAGGCTGGGCTGGATGAGACTTTGGACACCCTGATTTAATGGGAGTNTGGATGGGGCTGTGAGCAACTGATGTAGTGGGAGGTGTCCCTGCCCATGGCAGGGAGTTGGAACTAGATGATCTTTAAGGTCCCTTCCAACCCTGACAATTCCATGATTCTAGGGCATGGAGGCAGATGAGGGTCACAGGGAAATGAATGTTCCCTGGCCAAGGTGCCACCTGAGGTGTGACAGAGCTTCAATGGTTGCCCCTCTGAGCTGTCCTCATCCCCAGCTGTGTCAGGACTTCTGAAAGAGCTCTAGGAGATTTCACAGAGGCCAACCTTTAATTACCCTCTTGGCCAAGTTGCCCAGAGCCAGCCTGACAGGAGAGGACACCCAAACTGACAGCGAGCAGCTGCTGGGAGCTGCAGGAGCCCTGTGAAGCCAGCCAGGAGCTCCAGCAAGGAGAGGGGAAAGTTTCCCCAGCTCAGACAAAGTGTCTGTGTCTTTGTTCTCTGCCCTGACACACCTGAGCCACACTCTGCCTGCTCCAGGGTTGTTAACAAAGATTTGTGACCCATCTCCAAGGGACCTGCTGGGACTCCCCCAGACAGAAACTCTTCTGGAAATTAAACTGTGGTGTCCCTCTCATAGAGGCATCGGGGGAGNTGGATGAGACTTTGGACACCCTGATTTAATGGGAGTTGTCCCTATCCATGGCAGGGGGGTAGGAACTAGATGATTTTTAGGGTCCCTTGTGATTCTGGGATGATTGTTCAGCCTTCTGCTTAGGGTGGTTTGCCAGCTCCTCTGAGATGTCCACAAGAGGGTGCAGCAATATCTTAATATTCCACCTGGTGTTGCCTTGAGCAGGGACATTGTGTGCTGCTGGAGTTGGGTGCTAAGAGGTGACATGCTCTAGGACCTCTGTGAGCTCCAGAAGATGTGAGATATTCCCTTTCCCTCCACCTATGGAAACGTCGTGATCCATATTATGCTCCCCATGGTCTCACAACCACCTGCAAGGCTGGTACAACCTTCAGAACAGAGAATTGACCTCCCCAAGCCTCTTGAGGGTCCTCTGGGGCTGCTTCTCCCTGGTGTTGTATGGATTATACAGCCCCAGCTCATGGGCTCACCAGTCCAGCAGCACTAACTTGCCTGTGACACTTCAAAAAATGCCTGTTGGTGCTTCTTGCTCTTGTTTTTATCTCTTTGGACCCATTCCCTGGATTTTTTTGCTGACTTCTAACACACCCTCAGAGTTTTGAAAGAGAGATTTACTTTTTTTTCAGGCAGTAAAACCAAAGCATCCAAACCAGCATCATCAAATTCAGAAGCTGGTGGCCACATCTTCCAACCCTTTTTGGCTTGGAGGTGGCTGCAAATCTCTGTCAGAGGATGAAGGGGGGATGGTGACCCCACAGAAGATGCTTTGGGGAGCTGGGGGGTGGTTGGGGCTCTGCAGCTGAGCACACCTGAGGATGCAACGCTCTTATTCTAATGTTCTCCTAGAGGTTTTTGGTGCCCAAAGTTTCTGTTAAACCAGTTTGAGCTGATTCTCTCTCATATTTAGAAACGATCCCTGCTTATGCTGGAGAATTACACCCTGACAACAAAGCTGCTTTTCCCTCTTGTCCTCCTCAAGCTCTGGGAGAGGTGGAAGCTTCTTCCCCTTTCCCCCCAAGCCTGGGCTAATCTCTTTTAAATGGAGAGCAGATCTGCCCAGGAATTGCCTCTTGCTCACCATATCTTCTCCTAACTCATCCTTCCACCACCTCTCTGCAATTTTCACCCTCTTCCCTCTTATCTCCCTGTTCAGGTGCTGAGGGACCCATCAGAGACAGGAGCACAAGCTGGGAGATAAAGGGGAGAGTTGGCAGGAGGTGTGTGCCCAGGATCACTCTTCCCATCACCTCATACAAGGCTTTATCTTCTTCCTTCTCTGCTGCATTCCCATCACATTACTGCACACAAGGCTGTAAAACCCATGCAAATACCTCCCCATCAAGAAAATGATTCAGCATCTGAAGGGCTCTGCTTGGAAAGAAGATCCTGCCATTTGAATACTAAAAGCATCCTGCACTTGGGGAAACTTCCACTCTTGGCCAGCCCTGGGGCAAGGGTTGAGGTTGAGAAGGAAGTCCAGGTATCAGAAAATAGCTCTTTGTTCTCATTGGTATTTTTTCACCATGAGCCTCTTCTTTGCCACATGGCCCTGAATGCAAGGAACTGATTTGATGCTGATGTTTCACAATCCATGGAGCTTCTCCCAGGCTGCCAGATGTGTTTGTCTCCATGCAGTGGGGCTCCTTCACACGGGCACTGCTCCTCATATCATAAATCTGAGATAAATCAACAGATTGGAAGGGGCATCCTGGTTTTATGCTGGATGAGCTTTCAGCTGGGCTGTTCTCCTGTGTTAGTGGGAGCCTTCAGCCAAGGGGGTGAGACAGGGCAGGACCCCTGGGTGGGCAGAGGTGGAAATTGAGCCCAAGGGAGCAGCTCAGCATCACAGCTCAGCCCTACTGCTGAAAGGCTCCTTCTTGCCCTTGCCTCCAGCCTCTCTGCAGATTGCCTCCACCAGCAGCTGAGAAAAGGGGGGTTTCCCAGCCTTCCTTTATTCCCCACCGAGCTCAGGTTGATGTTAATTGTGGGTGATTAAGTGGCTGTGGGCTGGAAGCTCTTCTGACAAGGCTATTTCAAGGAGGCCATGAGGAAAGAGCTGGGGAAACAGTGGTGGTGAAACCCACGTGGGAAGCTGCAGCAGCTTCTCTGGTGAGCCTGGATTTGGGCACCAGGAGGAGCTGGATGTGACAGCCCAGGAGCAAAAGTGGCTCCTTATTCTGCATAAGTTGTCTGAGAACAGGGTGACCATCAGCAGGTCAGAAGAAAAGCCTCTACTAGAGCCAGGAGGGGATTCCCTGAGCTCCAGCTCACAGGGTCTGCACCCTGGGAACCACAAGCTCCAGTGTTTCACCCCTGCAGTCATTGCATCATGTGTGAAGCAGGTACAAAAGGCCAGTCACTCATCGTTTCCCTCTGGGTGTTAAAAAAAAGGTGGTGGTAGCACTTTGGGGTTTTTCTGGTAGGTCTGAAGAGCTCCTCAGGTTTCTAGGCTGGAGGGAACCCAGCCCTATGTCCCTGCTTCACTCTCTGCATTCCAGTGAATTTCCTCCAGCAGGTTTTTGTGGTGCTCACAGATCTCAGGTGACCTGCAGGGTGGGTGCTCAGCCTCCCTTTGCTTGAGCAAAGCAGAAATGCAGCTCTTCAGAGCTTCCCAGTAACCTGGGAAATGAGGATGGTGTGGCCAGGATGCTTGCCCTTCCCTGGGAGATAACTGTCTTACCTGACCCCATCCAATTAATGCCCTTTCCACTCCTAATGACTCTCCTCTTGGGGTGCCCTAATTGATACATAGCTGATGAAATCCAGAACAGTTAATCTCACCTTATAATTGGCCCCATCCCTGGAGACATTCAAGGTCAGGCTTGATGGGTGACCTAGTTAGAGATGTCCCTGCTTATTGTAGGACTAGATGAGCTTTGGAGGTCCCTTCCAACCCAAACCATTCTATGCTTCTATAATAACCTGTTTCAAGGTGGGGAAGGGCTCAAGTGCCCAGATCTTTGCTATTTTAGTTAAGTGCTGCCTCTTCTCACCAAGCTCAGAGCTTGGCCAGACCCTTCTATTCTGTAGGGCAGGAGAAAGGCAGAACTTCTGAACTGGGGGGGTTGTTTCTCTCCTGTAAAGAGGGGATGATGACTTGTGAATATACCTGATCCTGTCCTCAGGGCCTCCTCTGCCCCCTCTTTCTGCACCCAGATGCACCACTTTGGTCACTGTCCCACAACCAGTTGCTCCCCAAGCCCTATGATGGAGAAGTCAGCCATAGACAAGTGTTTCCTCTCCAGAACCTCTTGTGGTGGCTCTGGCTGATTGACTCAACGTGTCTCAGCTGCCTCCCCTCCCTAGGAACAGCACCAGCCAACAAACCCTGCTGCTCTGCACCCCAGTTCCCACTGCAGTCACTGGGCAGACTGGGCTGTGGTCAGGCTGTGGGCAGGTAGAACAGGTACCTGAGGCATGACCAGGCTTGTTCAAAGTCTAACTTCCTATTGCTCTTGTTTGCCCCCCTCCCCTTCACTTTCCCATCAGCTCTACCTTTGTTTGACTCTCAGCACACCCTTCTTCTTATTTTTTTTTTTTCCCCCAGAGCTTTCTGATAGGCATTGCAAGATGTCTGGAGCTGCCAGACCGTGTGGCACAATCCAAACATTACAGCATCAGCCAGGAGATAGCATCTTTCTGCAGTCTCTCTGTGTGTTCCTGGGACCCTGCAAACTCTCTGCACCACGTGTGATGGTGACAAGGAAGGAAAGGGGAAGAAATTTTCCCAGCTGAGCCACCGAGGTGATTTTTGGCACTGGGTGGGACGCTTGCAAACCTTGCAGAAAGCACCATGAGGACCCCAATGATGGGAAATGTGCTGTGCCTGTTAAAAGCAGTGACTCTGGTTGCAAGGAACTAACTCCAGGTGAGAGTCCTACAGCTAAAATCAAGGTAAGGAAGTGTTCACCTCAGTGTACATGACACCCACACTCCAGCTCCCACCCATGGGGGATCTGTGTGGAGGTAAAAAGGACCTGGCTGTCTTCTCACCCAGCTTAATGATGCTTCTGAGCAATGCTGAACCAAACCCTCCTCTCCTGGGTGTCTTTCAGCTCCTTGACACTTCAGAGCTTCACTGGCCACCTCTTTGTGACCTCTACTGAGGTGCTGTGCTCCCATCCCCAGGGTCTTGGGTCTAATTTTGTGGGTGGCTGAGGGCAGAGTCCTTGTCTCAGACCAGGCAGTGAGGAAATCAGTTCTTTATCCCAGGATAAAAGTGATGGTCAGGAGGCCAGGCTCCTACCTAAGGACCCTGTGATGAGGGAAGAGCTGGTGCTGGTGCTTCTTCAAACTGGCCACTGAAAGCAAGGAGACAAACTCTGTTTGATTCCCAACCAAGTCCATGCTTGTCTGTGCTGCAATTAGAGTGGAGCAACACACGTTGCACATCGTATGGTCCAAGTTTCTCAGAGAGGTGAGTGTTGGGAGCTGGGCAGAGCTTGGGAGCCATCCCCAGCAGGGTGGTAATTGTAAGGTACAGCAGTGCTTTGAAATGCTTCTGAACACAGGGCTGGAAAGGGCCTCCTGACTCATAGTCACTTACTTGCCTTCTATTTCAGACAACGTTGTCATCTAGTAGCTTTCACAAACAAGACATGCTCCATCTTCAAGGGGAGGGGTTGGTTCTTACCCTATTCCAACCAAAAACCCCTCCAGAACCTCCAGACTCTGTGACCAAAAAAACATCTTCTGCTTTCCAACCTGTCTTGAATCTCGCCCAGTTTGCACCCATTTAATTTGTGTGCAAAATTGTGGGTTTTCTTGCTTTAAAAGTTCTTTTTCTACATGAGCAAGCTGAGCACCTCCTGAGGAGGCTGCCCAGCTCCTCCTTGCAGTTCATCCTAAATATATCTGTTGGTTGGAGCACTGGATGTCCCAGCTCCATGGGATTAGCAATAAATCCCACAAAATAAGAGAGATTTCAGAAATCCTCAGGCTGTCTAATGAAGCTGAGACTTGCTGGTTGACCCCAAGCATCCCTGCTCCTCCCAGGGAAGGGGGGATGTCAAAGAGGACCCTGCCCTGGTTGTTTGTGAGTCCTCAGCCAAAGTTCAGCCTGAGAGGGAAGCAAAGCTTTGTGTTTCCACCACAAGATGTATTTTAGCACAGTTCATTGAGTTTAGAAGCCTCTTTGCTTTCACCTCCTGAAGTCCCCAAGCTCCAAAGCCTTGACGTCACTATTTAAATCAGAGATGGGGACTCCATTGCTGCTTCTTTACCAAAGAAAGAGATGACCCCAGCTCTGAGGAGTTCCTTAGCTGATGCAAGCATGACCCTGTGCCATCCACACCTCCTGGAAGCCAGTCAGCCTGAAGCTCAGCTGATAACAGATCAGCAGCTGAGCACGGTGCTGCTCCCATAATTACTGCCTCCAGTTCAAAGGCTTTTATGCACAGCAACACTGGGCACCAAAACAGCTCTGCTGGGATGGGGAGGCTTGTCCTGGTCACACCAGCCTGCTTCTCATCTGCCTGTCCCCTTCAAAGCATCAAGGTAATTCCCACCAGTAAGGAGGGTATCGTCCACCTCTGATGGAGAGGAGCCAGGGATGGACACACTGGCTGAGGAGAAAAGAGGTTTTAGCAACGAGGGAAGTGCCAATCACAAAAAGGGCTGTTTTCCTCATCATAGAATCATTTAGGCTGGAAAAGATCATCAAGTCCAACCTTCATCCCAGCATCTCCCTGACCATGTCCCCAAGCACCACATCTACTCCTTTGTTGGACCCCTCCAGGGATGGGGACTCCACCACCTCCCTGGGCAGCCTGTCCCAGTCCCTGACCACTCTTGCAGCAAAGAACTTCCTAATATCCAATCTGAACCTCCCCTGGTGCAACTTGAGGCCACTACCTATTATCAGAAGATTTCCCTGTCACTGGCAGGGAAATCACTTGTAGTTCTCCAAGGCCATTCCATAGCACAGCAGGTACCATATGAAATGTTCTGCTCCCTGACCAGCCACAGAGGTTGTGCTGGAAGTTTGTGCCCTTTTAAACCACTGGATTTCTTCTGCTCTCCTGGCAATGCTTGTTTGGAGCACTGGAGGCACGTGCAGGTTGGTGGGTCAGGGCCACCTGAGTGTTTATTTACAGAGCTGGGATCTCCCCGAGAGATTCTCTCTTCTCTGGGACATATATTCCTCCTAGAATATTGGAATAAAGTGGATTTTTCTTATGACCCACACTGAACCTCTGTGGGACAGAAAACTTGCCCTCTAGGAAGCCAGGAGTCCTTTCTCTCCTCAAGGAAAGATGCAGCCTGGTCTGTCCACCTCTGAGGGATCTCCCTTCCCACAGAACCAAGGGATCTCCAAGGGCATCTTAGAGCTTCAAGGGCCAAGGTGTGACCTGTAGGAAGGTGGCAATCCTGGAGATGTCTGAGGCAGGAGTGGTCAGTGTGGCTGGGCTGCTCCAGGGTTCATCCAGATCCACAGCCTGTGGTCCAGGCCACGTTGCAGTAGGTGGTCACCAAACCAGGAGAGTTTCACCCCCAAATCCATCGGTAAAAGCTCATCTATCAAAATGGGAACATGTTGGGTAGATAATTCCTGGTCAGAACCAGCCTGGAACCCTCTTAATGGTGAGGTAAAAAGAGAGGGGTGTGGAGTACATGGAGCTGGGTGGTAGTTGGGGCTTGCTCCTTGCCAGGAGAGTTTCCCAGGCATGGAATGACCAAAGGTCTCCAGGCAAAGGAGATGTCTGGAAGAACCTCGCAGGGGGAAGCGATCTGGAGGTGAGTCACTTGAGGCTCAGGTCTGATATCCCTGCTTAAAAAGACAGAGGTAATTGTCTCTGATGAGTGCTGGCAAACCCCTGTGAACTCCAGTGAGGATATGAAAGGCCTGACGTGCCTCTTGGAGATGGGGGGAAGATAGAGCACAGCCAAGTGTGGGAAGAAAATGGAGCTGAGGTTTTAATTACCAATAAAGCCACGCTCTGGGATGGAGGGTTGAGAGCAGGACTCAGGCTCTTCCTACTCTTTTATGCTCCTTGAGGAGTTTAGGGATGAGCAAGCAGTGCCTGCTGCAGAGCCCCATGTGGGACATTTAAATGCTGCTGCTGTCCCCTCATCTTTTCCTCTTGGGAGGCTTCCATCACCCATGTGGCACAGGTACCATGTATAGGGCTTCCTTTTAATCTGATTTTCCAGACCATGGAGTTGCACGTTTCCTTCAACAGCTCTGAATTTTGGAGGTATTTGGCCTCAATGAATACTGAATTTCTCCCCCAACTGACTGAACCCCAGAGTTCATCATAGAGTTTTTTCTAGACCTCTCTGGAAACTCACAGAAAACAATAATTGAGGCTGGTATCTGGACACATCTCAAGGGTTTTGTCCCATTTTGAGGACCATGAGGAGAAGTGCTGTGATGTTGCTGGCCATAACCCTTCCCCTGCTGTTACACCCAGTTAATAAACCTGTATCACACCCCACAGAGGGGAGGAAGCTCCTTTTTGCAAAGGGAAAGTCATCCACCTCAAAACCACATAAGCAAATGCTGTTAAAGCCTGGATTAGCACTTCCAGTGACCTATAGTTAGATTTACTTACCCTATCTCCCAGCACCTCATGCTGAAAAGAGCTTTATCACCTGAAAAGGGATGTTGAGAGATACTGCATGGAAAGGTGGGATGCTGCTGCTACTGGTACCCAGAAAGCAGCCAACCAATGTCCTGTTCCTCTCAAGGCATGGATGTATTTTACTGGTTAGCATGTATTTACTGGTTTTACTATTTATTTACTGTTATTTTTACTATTTATTTACTGTTAGCCTGTATTTTACTGGTTAGCATGGAGTCAGGCTGAGCATCCCTTGGCAGGACTCTCATCCAGGCAAGACTTTGCTGTTAGATGCTAATAACTCTCCTTACTCTACAAACCTCTTTGGCTTGCAAGAAACAACCCGAATCACCCTACAGAAGATATCACACCACTAGATATCTTCTCCTACCCTCCCTCCAGATAATGTTGCAGGGTGGCTGACACCTTTCATCTGCTCCACGTTATTAAAACCCCCCAGCAAGAGGAATGAATATTGGTCTGTGCTATATATAGCACCACGAGCATCACAACTACCCACAGCTCAGATACCCACACTCAGATCTTCTCAGCGAGGTTTTTGCAAGCCCTTTTTTCTCTGTGGCTGCCAAGTCTTGGTGGCATCGATGCTCCACGAGGAGCCCGCTGCTCTCCTCTCCTGGCAGAGCTTTCACAGGCTTTCAAAGCGGTTATTAAAGGCTTGTGTTTATCTTGGGAAATCTGCCCCGTGAGTGCTGACACCGAGCGAAGCGCTGGGAGAGTTTCCCCGACTCTTCCCCTGGCCGTGTCTCACGGGTCTATTCCCATGAAGATGATCTCAGGTGTTCTTCTGTGCGTCACCCGCCCGCCCCGGGCGGCTCAGCCTCCCTGGCAGGGGAGATGAACGTGCACTTTCTGCAGCTCTTGCCCATGGCTGGGTGCTCCTCCTGCCTCCTGGCTGACAGACGTCCCAGCAGCTCCGGCAGCAGTGGGCACCTCAGTCTGCAGGGCTGGGGTGTTGACAGCCACCACCAGCAAGATCTCTGGCTTCTCCTGCTGTCCCTGTTGCCACCGAGCTACGTGACCAGGTGCTCACCTGGAGAAGCAGTGGCAGGGTGAGACACTTATAGGGGTGGTGAAGAAAGGGCAGGCAGGTCCGTGACGTGTCTTGAGTGTCCTGAGCCCCACCAGGGTTTAAGAGTGGTGATGGCATCACCAGCGCAAGCGTTCACATGTGGGTGGCACCACCGACATTGTCCTCCCAGCCAAGTCCCACCATGCCACGCCAAGGGACCACAAGAAGGGGGCTTTGCTGGCTGTGCCCACCTCGCTAACCCATCCATCCCCCTCTACAAGGCTGTGGGGGTTCCTCCACAGGAGGTTGAGCTCTTGCAGCAGAGCCAGGTCCCACGGGTGGGCTCCTGCAGGGGGCTGTGGGAGCAGTGGGCACCATCCCCTGCCCAGAAAGCCAGGCTGGGCTCCAAGGCTGCCGTGGCAGCTCTGCCCCCTCTGCGCCGCCAGCCTGGGGAAGGTTTCAGCAGTGCCTGGCTGGCTTTCTGAGAAAACAAGGAAAGAGATTTCCCCTAAACCCTGGGAAGCCCGTGTATTTTCATTGTATTTTAATTTTCAGAGATTGTCTGCCCCGCCCAAGATTATCTCATGGGAAAGCAGAGCCTGGCTCAGTGACTCGTGGTGAAACTTGTCCCCCAGCCAAATTTCCCCGCACCTGATGTTCCTCCACGGCAGCAGAAACCAGAGTATTTCAGTTCACAACAGTGCCCCGGGGGATGAGCAGCGCTGGGGAGAAGGGGATGGAGGGGGAGGATGGGACCCACATCTCCTCCTGCTCTTCCAGAACAGGTCCAGCAGGTTTGGGTGCTGAGCAGCTCAGTCCAGGAGCTGGAAAGGGCAATGGTGTCACCCTGGGAACGGGCATCACGTGGGAACGTGTCTCGGGGATCCGTTCAAACAGACCCTGCTCTCTTGTGCAATAGGTCTTTGCAAGTACAATGCTGTATTTATATGGTGGGAACGGAGAGCCCAGGGCTGGACTCCACAGACACATGAGTAAGCAGCTTCCAGGAGGCCCAGGTGCTGCCTGAGCCAGCTCTTTGATTCCTCTGCTGGGAACAGATGGGGCTTGACCAGCATCCTCCAGTGCAGGGAGGAGAGTCTTGGAGCCATATTGTAAAAATTGGGTGGTTTCTTCCTATAAATGCTTTATCTCCTGGGGCTGCTAAAGGGAGATTGAGTGTGGCTCCAGGAGAGGCAACGAAGTCAAGGAGAACCAAGATGTTAGACCAAGGACAGCCTCCTGGGCACAGAGGACTCTTGGCAGGGTTGGAAGAGCACCAGCCCGATTGAAGCAAGAGGACAGACATTCCCCATGGTGCCAGTGCCTGTTTGAGCAGTGCCCCTGCTCCTCTGGTGTTCCCGCACCTCTCTTTGCAAGACCACAGAGAAGACCATGGAAGGGGACCCAATCTAGCCCAAACCAGGGGCAGGAAGGCATGAGGAGCAAAGTTGACAGAGTACAGCTGGGAAAAGTCCAATCTAGACCCTGATTCCCAGCTGGAGGTGGCTGCCCAATGGAGAAATGGCATTAAACTTGGGGCAGTGTGAAGAGGAAAGGCAGGTAGCACCTGAGAATTAAATTGGGGGGTGTTAAGAGGATGTAATCCCCAGGTAATTGCATTTCAGCAGGGCTCAAGCCCAGCTGGGTTCCCACTGAGGGACTCATGGCAGCTCCTGACCTGGGAAAAATTCAGCCTGTCCCTTCCAAGTACATAGGATGTAACCTACAGGGCATAAAGATGTCCTGATGGGACCTTTCAGGCTTGCCCTTCTGGCACTGGAAGGTGCCCGGGTTGAGTCAGACGAAACTTGGGATTATTTTGAGGATTAATTCCCAGTCAGGGTTCAGTGGAAGCGTTGCCAGCTGGGAACCTGCTTGGCACAGCTGAGCCCGTTCAGGGTGTGCTACCTGCAGAGAGAAGCAACAAAAGGGTCCTTCCCACACTGTGTTCCAACCAGTGCTGACCCCCAAGCTCAGCTCCTTTGGAGAGGGCAGCAAGAGCAGGAGCTTCGTGCAGAATTGCACAACATGGTGTGTAGTGAAGAACTTGCAGTGCTGGTGGGAAAGCCCTGATGGGTTCCTCTGCTGGATGCAGGACTGTGCAGGAGCCTCAGCCGAAGATCTGAGCATGAAAGAAGGTCCCAGAGAGTTCCCACCCTGTAGGCATTTGATGCTGAGCTTTGCACTCTGGAGCGACTCAACTCAACCCATCCCAAGGATCCTTTCTGGCATTGGAGTAAGTGGCACTCCTGTGGAGTTGTGCTGGCCTGCTAATGGGCTTGGTTGGCTTCACCCAGCCTGGTGGGGTGGTTTGTGTCAGCAACAGCCTCCCAGGAACAACCCTGTGCTCTCAGCATCACCTGAAAATACAGGTTGGTCAAGCAAGGCAGAAATAAGCCCAAAATGCACCAGAGCCAGGTCCAGGTGCCATGGAGAGGACCAGAGCAAGGCTTTAAAGATGCCTCGGGTGGCTTTGGTAGGACACTCCATTTAAGGAGGCAGATTCACTCCCAGGTTTGTTCCCAGGTTTCAGGGAGTTTTAGGGCTCATTGTGTACATGGCAGGATATGGCTCAGTGGGTGACTCACCCCTGTAAAGTTAATTAATTCACACTTTGCTGCTATTTCCACTCACAGGTTCTTCTGGGAGCTTTAATGCTGGGAAGCTGCAAAGCTGGGGGCTGCCTCCAAATAACCCCTTTACGTGGAGCAAAGAGCAGGTTGCAGCAGGACAGTCTCAGAATTCATCAACCCTCCACACCAAGGTCCCAAATCACGTTTTATTGGCAGCAATTTCCTCGTCCCTCCTTGTTTCTGAATCACTACCTCTGCTGCACTGGGGGTTTGGTCCCTTTTCTCTCCTACCTCTCTTGGTGACCTCCTCCAGCAGCCTCACTTGCCAGCCCCAGATGTGGCCAGGCTGGAGCCCTGACCTGCCTGGGATGCTGCCTTGAGTCCTGGCAGTGATGCTGGATGGAGCCTTTGTGTCCTATGGGACGTTTTTTTCAGCACTTAAGCAGCATTTAACTACCAAGGTGAGTTAAATAAAGCTGGTGGCTAAATTACCCATCATCTTAATGACAGGGCAGCACAATGTTATTAAAGCTCCAGCTGGAAGCCCTACATGGGCTTGTCTCTGGGTGCTGGGAGGGCCTCCTGGATGGTGGCTTCTGGGGAGAGGCACTGAAGGCTTTGCATGTTTGCTGCTCCATCCCCCTCTGCACCCTCCACCCTGAGCAGATACTGAGAGAGGGAAATTAACTGAGGTAGTTTTCAGCTCCGAGGGGATTTTTACCATTGCTAGTGGGGGTTAAGACATGGAGAAAGCGAGAAGTGGGAATAACCCCTCCTCCATCTGAAAGCCCAGCTTGTTTTGCACTGATAAAATTAAACCCACAAATGGCAGATGTTAAAAAACAAGATTTATTTGAACAACTATTTGAGACAATCACAGAGGAAGAAAGCAGCTCTCAGTGCAGTTTCTTCTCAAGAATGAAAGAATCCCTGTTTCACACCAAGCTCCTGCAGGACAACCCTGGATGTCCTCAGCCAGAGGGGGGCTGGTGGATCTGCTCTGTAGGGGTGTGGTGAGCTCCTTGGGGGGGTCACACCACAGCCCTTGGTCTCCCAGGCCAAAGAAAGGCATGAAGACCCAACAGACAACCCGAACTAGTGCCCCAGCTGGGGAAGTCCTTCCAACATTCAGTTCATCTTCACATGCCACCCTTTTCAGGTCTCTAAGCCTCCCCCCTACCAGCAGCTCCAAGGCTGTGGGACGCATCCCTTTGCAAGACCTGCCAACCTCTTCCACACCATGACACCACCCAGGGAGACATCCTGGGGACTATCTGAGCTGCTCCACAACTGTGAGAGATGTTTGCAGGCATTTCTTTGGATCCATGCATTGCTTGCATCTGGTTTTTCCCAGCCCCACCAGCTCAGGGATGCTTGTGCAGGGCAAAAAAAATCCCCCAGCTACACCTTCTTCTGTCAGGTTAGTCCAGAGCATCCCCAAAGTGCTGCAGAGAAGCCCCTGAGTGTTGGAAGCATTGCCTGGCAGTCCTGCCATGCTGCCTGCTACAGAACCCACAACAAAATGTCCACCTGAAAGAGGTTTTAGAAACTGAAGCAAATCCTGCAGTAAAATGTGAATAGACTGATCAGGAAACGAACCCCTGAGGAAGAGGGGAGAGGGGCACAGAGTGATTTATTTGTGTCTGGCAGGAGCTTCATGGATTCTCCTCTGCTTTGGATTTCAGCAGCTCAAGCAGTGGCTTGGAAGAGGGAGCACAAGAGAAGGAAGCCCAGAGCTCTCTGCTCCTGCTCTGCAGCCTCAGGAGGAACAGCACAAGATAAACTCTGTTCTCCTGCATAGAGCTGAAACTGGGGATTTTACTGACCAAGAGGAACAATCTCTCTCTCTCTCTCTTTCTC
This sequence comes from Brachypteracias leptosomus, assembly GCA_013401335.1. NCBI lineage: Eukaryota > Metazoa > Chordata > Aves > Coraciiformes > Brachypteraciidae > Brachypteracias > Brachypteracias leptosomus. The sequence continues at coordinate 633,508 of VYZX01006011.1, read as the reverse complement.
TCACTACAACCCCTTCCTTTTGATTCAGGACTTAATGCACAGGCAATATTGCTGTGAAATGGGTCACTAGCAAGTTTTCCTAGAAGATTTCCTGAATATCAGCATCTCGACTGAGTAGATCCACAACTTCCCTTCAACAACGTTCATTATTCTTCCCTTCTCCACCTCCCTTTCTCTCTTCCATCTCTCTTTTCCCTTTTTATTCCCTCCTTTCCTTCTTCTCTCTCCTTTCATTACCTGCATGGCTCTCCACCTGCATCTCACCCCTTGGTAGTGTCACGAACCCTCTGATGACACAATTTGGTCTCTGCTGGACAGGGTGAGCCACTTTTCTCTCACCAAAAGCCTTTCAAAGTAGGTCTCCAACTTCATGGCTACCTCTTAAGGCAGGACTATAGCACTGGCACCCATGGGACTGCAGAGTCCTCTCAGAAGACACTTTTCTTAAGGAATTACCTTGGCCCCCAGTGCATCTTCTCTTGCCTTTACTGCAGAAAACCCTTCTCAAGGGTACTCACAATACAGAGCCCTTACAAAGAGCACTGCTTCTTCACAGCCAAGTGACTCCTACCTCTTTTGGCAAGCAGAACCAGAGAGGGAACCCAAGCCTCATGTTACCTGTGTCTGACCACATTCTAGTCACCTTCTCCTGCCCTACTCCCTGCCAAGCCTGTAAAGGCAGGTTCCAAAAGTCCCTCACGTGCCTTATGCTGCATCAGGACTCCTGAAGCGTGTCAGAAAACTGCTCATTTTGACCAATGCCAGGAACCTGCCTCTTCTGGGGGACTGAGTCATGGTGTATGAAAGGTTCCCAGCAGTCTGGGACACCACAGATGTGTCCAGCTCAGACCATTCCACATCCAGGCCCATTGGGAATCCAGTTCATGTCTCCCAGGCGTCTGACACCGTAACCCAGCCAGACCAGGTCTCCCAGCCCAGCAGCTCCTCATCCCCTCCTCGCTGCGCCACAGGAGCAGTCACTCTCACTCCAAGAAGGTGCAGAGCCAACCCTGGCATGGTGTGTTTCTTTTTTCCCCCACCCTCAAAGCAGCTTCAGACAAAGCAGAAGAACTTCTTCCAGCGGCACTTGGAGAGAGTCTTGATGCCTTTGGCCGTCATCTTCTTCTCCTGCCGCGCTTTGTGCTCGACGCCGCTGACAATGGCCATGTCAAAAACTTCCTTGAGGTTCTTCTGGGTCAGTGCTGAGCACTCCAGGTAGGCTTCAGCCCGGATTTTGTCAGCCAGACCCTCTGCCTGAGGCCGGGGCACGGGCTTCACGTGGTAGCGGTCCAGGCTGATGAGGACGTTGACATCGTCCCGCAGGTCTGCCTGAGTCCCCACCAGCAGCACGGGCGCCCGGGGGTTGTGAGTTCGTATCTCAGGGATCCACTTCTCTGTGATGTTCTGGAAGGAGCTGGGGTTCACCACGCTGAAGCACACGAGGAAGACGTCGGTGTCGGGGTAGCAAAGGGAGCGCAAGCAGTCAAAGTCTTCCTGTGGAGAACGGAGGGGGGAAAAATCGTCACTGGACTGATCTGATGCTGCAGTGGCTTTGTCACACCTCAACTAGGACGGCAACACCTTCACTTTGTGGCCACACCATGGTTCAGGCACAAGTTTAGAGCAGAGGGAGTCAGTCATCCACTTGTCTGTGCCTCCCCAGTTACACCCTGCCTTCCTCCAAAGCCTGCAAACCCTCCCTGTCCCACAGAACCAGCTGCTGTGATAGAACGTGGGGATCGGACTAGATGATCTTTTGAGGTCCCTTCCAATCCCTGACATCCTGTGATCCTGTGAACTCACCTGCCCAGCGGTGTCCCACAGCTGGATCCGGACTGGGGCTCCATCCACCAGCACCTGCACTGTGGCAGAAAGAGAATAAGGATGAGTCTAAGGGGGTTCTCCAGCACACACACGTACACCCATAGAGGCTTCTCCCCTGGTTTGTATCCCTCTGAAGTCACTCAGGTCTGTCCTTGCTGGGCACCCTCACAAACCTCACTAAAGCAGCACTGGGAACTTGCAATAGACTTGCTGATTTTCTTCTCTCTCAGGTGTTTTTGGGCTCTCCTCCAGTATTTTGAAAGAATAATTCCATATTACTGGACAATTGCTTCTCCTCAACCAAACAGTGCCCTGGAAACAACTTCTCCTTCCACAAGCAGGTAAGGATGAACACTAACCCAGAACTTGCTCCTAGCTTCTTGGCCAAGGATGAAGGTTCCAATCAGTCTCCACTAAACAAGCTATCGGAGATTTCTCCAAACCAGGCCAGAAATTTGGCCTTAAAAATTAAAAAAAAGTGTTTCTGAGTGTCTTCTCTAAGGAAAAGCAAAGACCTAAATTCAGACTTGAGATGAAGCAGCTCTTGAGGAAAGAGTGATGAGTGAAATCCCCTCCAGAGACTGTCCCCACACTGGAAAACTGCTGAGTTACACAGGTAAGGTCTGCTCCCATCTCACCCCCTAATCACAGCAAGCCTTCATGTGGTATCAGCTGACTCAGTGAGGGCTGGCAGGAGCTCCGATGGAAATCTGGCATGAAGCTGTTAGATGTTTGAGTGCCCAGACACCACAGAGACTGGTGAGGAACCGAGGAAAAAGAGAAAAGGGTTGAGGGAGCTGGAAATTACTTGGAAACCCTGATGAGGTGGATGGGGCTGTGCTCCAGTGAATAGAGGCAGACACCCTGGCTGAGGTGGCACTTAACACCAGCTAGCTAAATGCCTTTGCTGTGCCTAGGAGGAGGCTCTATTGTCCTTTTTGTTCAAAAAAACCCCAACCAACCCCAAAACAGAAGCAGGATCAATCTTTTGTGATGCTTGAAGTAATTAGCCAGGTGAGAAAAGTGAAACAAGTGACTTGGTGAGTTTAAGAGAGCTCCTGGAGGAGAGAAAGCAGCCTGGGGACAAAGAGGGAGACGCAGCCCAAAGATGAAGTTTGGTGGGAGGCTGAGGCTGAAGGAGAACCCAAGGGGTGGGTGCCCCCACCACTGTGCCACTCCTCCTGGCATAGCTCAAAGTCATCGCTTCCTTGTGACTGGGAAAGGTTGGGTTGTTACCATCTCTGTGCCCCACAGAAGGAGGAGAAACCTGTTCCTGATCAAAGGACCTGCTAGATCCTGACTTGATCTTCCAGGCATTGGCCATTTGCCTTTCTAGTATCTGGTTTCTTCTGTCTCCCGAGTGCCTTGAGAGAAGGAATTAGCATCTCTGAGGTGTTTTACAGCCTTCAGAAGAAAGGCACCACGTATATTACCTGCTGCTGCAGTGCTTGCACAGGGTTTTTGCTAAAGCAACTCTGCAAGAGCCCTGCAAACGCCGCCCTCACAAGGTCCACACCCTTGGGATGAGCCTGGATTTCGGTACAATAGAGAAGGGGCTGGCAGAACAGGATAGCCTGGTGGAGAAAGGTCACTGGGTACAGGTTTCACCCTACCTGGCAGCAGGAGGGAGCACCCAGACAAACGTGGTCACAGTCCCAGAGCTCTTCTGATAACACCAGACTGTCTCCTATCTTGTTACTGGCATTACAGCCCATGAAGCAGGGTTAGGATGTCAGCTGTGAAGCCCAGTTCTGCTGGCAGCTCCAATGGCAAGTGTTACCCAAGAGTGGAGAGAACTGGGCTGGAATTTCTGGAGTGGGTCTTGAATTGTGCTTCGTGAAGCCAGGGAGGGACATTCTTACAGTTCAGGTTAAGAACAGAGGTGGGGAGGGAAAACTATTCTCCCATCTCCTCCCAATAGGCAGCAAGTGAACTTTGGAAGACTAGTTTTTAATGTTTTTCAGCTGAAAATGCTGTGGAAGTCTGGCTGGGTACTTGGGATACTCTGAGTGGGGCTGAACCCAAGTGCTGTCTTCAAATTACTTGCTGCTAATTGGGGAGTCTCTGAACCTTTCTGGATTTACTGTGGATTTGCCCTTTCCAAAACTGTGGAGCCTAATAACTCGGGTAATTTCAAGCCTCTCTTAGCCCAAACTGTTCCCTCGGAGGACTCGGGTGCTCCTGACATCTGTCCCCAAAGGGCTGCTGGGTCCCGAACAGCAGCACATTCCCAGTTCATGTCCTTCGAGTGACAGCTTGGAGAGGGTCAAGGCAAACCAACAATTCCTAGTGTAAGAGTGAGCAACTCGGGGGACACTTAAGAAAAACAAAACACTCCCTCCAAGAACCCCTGAGACTATGACACACGAGAAGTCTCATTCCTGGTCTGACTTGAGCCCATCTCCAATCTCCCAGTGAATAGTCATACACTGTGGTGTTTCTTCATATCAGCTGAAGATCAGAAATCCTTCAAAGGGATTTGAAATCCCCCCTTCCTGGGGATTTCATTGGAAACTGGGTGGAGGACAAGAACAAAGGTGGCATTTACAAAGGGGGGAACTAACCAGCGCTCATCAGCTGTCAGGGAATTCTAGCCAGGCTTAAAACGCTCCCAACTTTTGGCAACCCCTGTTCAACGCTAACTTCAGGGGGAAAGGATGATTTTGCTGCCTACCAGCTGAAGCTAGAAAGCGGATAGTGCAATGCTAGAACATGAATCAAACCCCAGCACCACCACCCCAAAGTGAAGCCCCCTTCCATGTACTCACAGCACCAGGAAGGTGCCCGGTGTCACAGCGCTCCCAAGCCAAGTGTTGGCACAAAGAGCTGCCCAACACGGGACTTTTCCCCTGCTAACCCTGCCCGGAGCTGCAGAGAACATCCCCCGGGCAGGGCTCCCCCCCGCCCCGCAGAGCCCCCGGGGAGCTCCCCCCTGCCCTACCCCGCGCTGTCCCCCGGGGTGGGGGCACCTACCGGAGAAGGTGTCGAGGGCGGTGGGCTGGTACTCGTCGGGGTACCCGTTGGTGGTGTAGCTGACCACCAGGCTGGTCTTGCCCACGGCGCCGTCGCCCACCAGCACGCACTTGATGCCCAGCTCCGGGCCGCTGCCCCGGGGGGGGCTGTGTCTCCGCAGGGCGGGCGAGTAGTCCAGGAGCTCCT